>BPTQ01000005.1:248299328-248592066 GCA_019973895.1 Chrysanthemum seticuspe | reverse complement strand
TCTTAAAGGAACTGTCCCAAAGCGTCGACGAGATCGACAAGAGTTTGACCTTGCAGAGTTTCTTCTGTTGTACCTCACTCACTTGGTCGCTTAAAATTCAGGTGACTAACTACTTTTCTCTAAACTTTTTGTTAACACATAACGAGTTATCTTTAACAAAAACGTTATGTTGCTTCCAAAATAACTTTTAGTTAATAGTTAGTATTTTTGTGGAAAACCAAACTTTTTACTCATGTGCCAGCTACACGATTTCTTTTCTCAACAATTCGTGTTTCTGGCCAAAAAGTTTCCATAGGCAGTTAGGTATAGGACTTGGTCCTAACTAAGTTCTCTAACTTAGCGGGGTAACAAAGACAAGTCAACAGTGTACCAACTAGATATATTATCTAGAGTGTACGGTGGATGGTCCTCGAACAAACTACTACCGAGGTCTTCCGAAAGGTATAAGTAACACTTATACTATTGTGTGCTAGAGCAGCTGCGAAACCCTGTCAAGGAAATTCTTCGGAATTATACCTGATCACAGGCAGTACTTGTACTGATCAACGGGGAACCGTGGGCCGTGTACCTCAATTCAACGAAAGTGATCAAAGACACTTTCGTGTGATTTATTGCTAACTGTTGTATGCAGGTACGCCCGACGTTTGCAGCTGATCAGAATGAAGCGGTCAACCCATAGCCGCATGCTCACTTAACACATTCAACTCAAAAGAAATCATGATTAGTGCATCAATGACTCTGATATTTTCACTCCATGCTTCTGCTACGCTGCTGCCAATATCATGAATCAACTAAAGCTTCCGCAACTCTGATGAGAAGATATCATGATCCAGAATGTGAGCATGTCGGTCCTAAAGTCACAACACCACAATGGATGTCACAGAGATCATTGATTGCTGATGATCTCTTTAGCTGGCTCAAATTTACTATCACGTGGATCAGAAAAAGACCTCCAATTTAAAGTACTAATCTATGCAGACTTTGAAGTTGCACTACTTATGCACAAAGATTGCGAAGTTGATGTATGAAAGTCTACGAGCTCAAGAACCAAGTCAAGAATAGAATGCTAGGATCTGTAATGTAAAACATGGGGTGACCTCCCTTAGGGGGAGATTGTTAGGAATTAGATAATTTCTGTATTGAAGAGTCGGTCACCCCAACTATTATCTAGCATAAGTTAGCTCGTAGACTTGTCGTTATTTACGTTTTTATGTAGTTAATTAGTTAGTTAGTAGAGTAAAATAGTTTAGTGCAACACCGTGGAGGAAGGACGGGTCTTTACCCACTGTATCCCTGATCCACAGGCCGTCAGGAGGTCGTTTAGTCTGTAACCTATAAATACCCTCTACCTTGCAAGGTAGAGGGTTGGATGTTCTTTGATAATCTAATATTCTACAAGTTTCTCTTACTAGAATATCCCACTTTCTCTCTCTCTCTAAAATCATCTATATGCTCATTGTGTTAATGTTATGATATGTAAGTGAAATCCAATATCCTACATGACATGAAGCCTGTTACTAAACCTATTAAATCTATCAACTCATTGGGCAAGGATGAAGATGGACAACCAGTTGAAGTCAAGTTATACAGATCCATGATTGGATGTCTTATGTATCTTACTGCATCAAGACCTGATATTATGTTTGCTGTTTGTCTATGTGCAAGATATCAAGTCTCACCAAAGGTTTCTCATATGAATGCAGTGAAGAGAATTTTTAGTTATTTGAAACAACAACCTAAGTTGGGGTTGTGGTATCCAAAGGATTTACCTTTTTACTTGGAAGCTTTTTCAGATAGTGATTATGCAGGTGATAACTATGACAGAAGATCAACCACAGGTGGATGCCAATATCTTGGAAGAAGATTAGTCTCATGGCAATGCAAGAAACAGACTATTGCAGCAACATCCTCTACTGAAGCAGAATATGTGGCTGCTGCAAGCTGTTGTGGCCAAGTGTTGTGGATGCAGAATCAACTCTTGGATTATGGTTTCAATTTCAAGAATACTCCTATCAATATTGATAATGAGAGTACAATTTGCATTGTGAAGAATCCAGTTTATCATTCCAAGACAAAGCATATTCAGATTAGGCATCACTTTATCAGAGATTGTTATGAGCATAGGCTCATAAATGTTGTCAAGGTGCATACAGATGATAATGTAGCTGATCTACTCACCAAAGGCTTTGATGTTTCAAGATTCAATCACTTGGTGGTGAGTATTGGCATGATCAATTACTGAGCTACATTTAAGGGGAGGCTATTTAGTGTAAGTATAGTCCTATGCATTGTTTGAGGGGAGGATGTTTTATAAGTGTTTGGTATTATAAGGAAGAGAATGGGAAAGTACTGATTTTTGATTTTATGAAAGTACTGCTTGGAAAGTACTGCAAAAGAAAGTACTGCACACGTGAAAAGTGCTGTTTGTCTTTCCAAAGTACTGTTCCAACGGTCATATTGAGGGGAAAACTACCCTAACGGTAACTTAGTTATTACGGGCTGTGATTTTTCAAATCTCACCTATAAATAACTACTCTCCGAATTTCCCTCTCATATTGATATCTCCTAATCTTTTCCATATTTCTCTCTTTCACCTATATTATTTGTTCTATTTCTTACTGTGATCATATAACCATCAATGGCAGGTCGTAATACTGTTTCCAAACACAACATGGTGGCGAATTTAGACAAGACTGAAGCGAATGTAATTTTTCATGATATTATCGATTTTCTTACTGGATCGTCTAATAGTTATGCGCTTTTAGTAGAACCCGATGTTATTGAGCCCTAGATTCAACAATTTTGGGAAACTGCTAGGGTTCATATGGAGAATGATGAAGAATATATTCATGCTATGGTTGCTGGGAAAAATGTCAAGATTACTGAAGCCTCTATTCGAGAAGACTTAGTGTTTGAAGATGCTGATGGGGCTGTTCGTTTTGATAAGCAACTAATTTGGGATACTTTTGGGCACATTGGTTATGAAGGGTCCTTAACTGAACAAACATTCAGGAAACCCTTATTTTGTCCTCACTGTAAGTTTTTAGTGCATGTGTTGCTTCATTGTATTAGTGCTAAAAGTACATCATGGGAGCAATTTGGATCTAATATAGCATCTGCTATAGTAGGATTGGCTATTGATCGTGTTTTCAATTTTTCAAGGCTAATTCCAGATGGAATGCTTTCACATATCACTCATGGTTCAAAATGGTTGATGTATCCAAGGTTTATTCAAGTATTCCTCAATAAACAACTTTCAGATGTACCTAAACCTACAAGTCTTTTACCTGTTGTGGTACAACAAGCTAAGATTTTCACTTTCATGGCTAGGAAGAGTGATTTATTCACTGGAAGGGACACTCCCTTAACTACTTCTATGATGGAAGTTGTTCAAGCTGTCCGAGCTGATGATGAAGAAGATGAAGATAGAGAATTTACTGCTTCTGAAGGTACTGCTACATCTCAAGGTACTGCTTCAGAAGGTACTGCTTCTCAGAGTACTGCATCACAAGGTACTGCTTTGCAAAGTACTGAAGTTCAAGCTGATGTTGCAATTTCACCTTCTCCATCTCCTCAACAATTTGTTCCTGATTCACAACCAGAGGAACATTCACCAATTCAAGGAGATGATCCACATACTATACCTCGTGAAGGTTTGATATTGGATAATTATGTTCTCACACGGGAGTTGGTCAAATTAAAGAAAACTACTGAGACTTAAGCTAAACAGATCAAGAAGTTGAAGCTCAAGTTTCGAAGACTCAAGAATTTTGTTTGGACATTGGTTCAACATCATCGTCTTTGGGTTAAATCTAAAAAGAAGGAGCAAAGGCAGTTTAAGAAGACTAAGCGCCAAAAAGTTCAAAAACAATCTTCATTCCAAATTGGGAGGAATTTAGAAGAAAAGAATTTGAAAGAAGATGTTCATAAGGAGAATGAAACTGAAGATACTGAAGAACATGAAAGAACTGAAGTTCAAGGTACAAATATTCAGCCTGAAGAAACTGAAGAACAAGTTATTCAAAGTACTGAGGAACAAGTTATTGATGTTCAAGTTCAAAGTACTGATGATCAAGGTACTGCTGATCAAAGTATTGCTTTTACTAGAACTTACAGACAAGAATTGGTTACACCAAGGGTGTTAGACTTTGAAGAGGAAGCTGGTCCTTCAACTATTCCACATGAAGAAGAAGCTGGTCCGTCAGAAGTTATACCTGAAAAGGAAGTTGATACTCTCAAGCCTATACATACTGCAAGTGATGATGAAACCATTGCTGTAATTTTGCAAGGTTTATCTCAGCCAAGGGGTGTTAGTATTCCAGGAGTGCAAGAAGAGGAACAACCAAGAGTTTCTCAAGCTATTATTGATCCAAAGGATAAAGGTAAAGGCAAGTTGATAGAGACAAAGAAGAAAAAGAAACCTACTTTAGCACAGATAAGAGCTGCTCAAGTTGCTATGAATGAAGAAGCAGCTAGAAAGTTTCAAGAGGAATTAAATGCTAAAGATAGAGAAGCTAAGGAAATTGAAGAAGCTCAGAATAGAGAAGCAGCTAAGAAATTGCAAGAGGAATTGAATGCTGAAGCTGATGAACCATTAGAGTCACCTATTCCTGTTAGATTTCTACCAAGAAGGCCAAATCGAGCTAAAGACAGAAATGCAATGATGGCTTATTTAAAAAGTCAAGGGTATAAAGGATTGCAGAGGTTTAATTATTTTGAGATGAAAGAATTATATGATGCAGTTAGGGAAGCTTATAAGAAAAGTGTTGAAAGCATCAAAGATTATAAAGATGATGCTGCTTGGAAAGAAAAAGATAGAAAAAGGAGCTTAAAAAGAAAAAGAAAAACTAAAGTTGAAGATATACAGTCATCAAAGAAAGAGAAAGTTGAGTTATGATCTGATACTAATGATGAACTAAAGAATTACTTAAGAATAGTGGATTTTGAGTATTCTACAGATGATGCTGAGATGAAAATGAACAGATCTCAAATTATTGCTTTTGAAGTTGTAGAATCCAAAGATGGAAGTTATCTGATGTTTTATAGAGCTGATGAAAGTTTCAGAGTGTTCAATAGGCTATGGGATTTATTGCACATCATAGATAGAATGGATTTATTTTATTTATATCATGTGGTACGAGATTACTTTGAACAAAATCCATCAGAAGGAGTTGGTTTAGTATTGCTTGGAGATCTCACAACTGTATGGGAGACTGAAGAACAAAGCACTGCTGAAATTTGGAAGAATCAAGAGAATTGGGAGATTGTTAGCTGGAGATTCTTTGAAGAATCTGGAGTACATGTTCTAGAGATAGAAGATGGAATTATGATTCATATGTTAGCTGATAGAAGATATCCTCTTACACCAGAACTTATGAGGAGGATGCTGGAGCATGGAATGGAAGTAGAAGAAGATAATGAAATAGCATGTCTGCTCATCAAGCTGTTTATCAGATGGACTACAATTGCTGATGATGATGAATAACTGGTATGAATCTTAATTGATTAAATTTTTGATATATCAGTACTTTATTCAAAGTACTGCTGATCAAACTGTACTTTCATCAAAGTACTGCTTGAAGTTTTTAAACAAGTTACTGATTTTGAAAAACTTTTGTTAAGTAATAAATGTTTTGAAACAAAGGTTAAAAGAAATAAATGGTTTTTGAGATGGTAATACAAATAGGTTATCAATCTACCATGGTTACAAAAGGATTGGCTAATCCATGAGCAAACGGCTCTGGTAAAGATATTTCAAATCCGTTTTTAGTTGACAACTTGCTAATAAGTTAGATGGTAATCAACTCACCATATCAGTAATGTGAAGAGTTGGCTAGCCCACAAGAAAATGGCTTGTGGTAAAGGCTGTGGAAAAACCATTATATGGTAATTAGTTCACCATGATGAAAGAATTAACTAGTCCAAAAGGGTACAGCTTTTGGTAAAGACAACTCAAATCTGTTGATAGCTGATGATTTGCTAAAAATCATATGGTTATCAGTGTACCATGATCTTACACATCAAAAAATTTGGCTACTCCAGAGTTAATGGCTTTGGTAAAGAGAACTCAAATCCATTAAATTTTCAATGATTCACCTCTCACAGGAGTTTACACACCTGGAAGTGATGAGAATAGACTGAAACTTAACTGAATTAAATGTACAAATTGTCTTATGTTGCTGAAAAGATGGAGCTTGCTAAATGTTGCAGAAAAGATATAATATTGCTGTTTGATGCTGAAAAGAATTACACATATAAAGACTACTTTGATGATGATATAAGCAGAGAATCTACAAAGATAAAATCTGAAGATAAAGTAACAAATCCTCTTTGAATTTAAAGATGTTAAAGCTAAATCTACAAAGGAACTTGAAATCAAGCAAGTAGAATTCAATTTAGGGGAGGATTGTTGGGATACAGAAGATTAAAGTACTGAAGATTAACAAAGTACTGCAGAAAGATAAAGTACTGCAAGAAGTCAAAGTACTGCAAGAAGTCAAAGTACTGCTTATCATCAAAGTACTGCAAAGATTATAAGTCGGTTGTATTAGATTAAAGATAGAAAGTTATGTTTATCTAGAACTTTCTATGTATTGTTTACTTGACGTACAAGGATTAGAATTGTAAATCGTTTAGGGTTATCCTTGAGCCTATAAAAAGACCCCTAGATTGATATTAGACGTATGTGATTTTATTAGAGTTTTATAGAAGTTCGATATTATTAGAGTTGTTAAAGAGTCTGCATAATAAGCAGAGTTAGAGTTATTAATAAAATCGTTTAAAGTTAAAGTTATTCTTCTTAGCTTTGTTAAGTAAATTCCGCATACTTAATAGAGTTTACTCAGTGTTTCATTGTTAATAACTTAGGATTTATCCGAGGTTGTTAAACCTTAACAAGCTATTTAAGTTAGTTTGGTTAGAGTACATCGATCCAACATCCATCGACCTCCTCAAGCTTAACAAGCTGTAAGCTGTAAGCTGTAAGCTGTAAGCTGTAAACTGTTTCTTGAATGAATGAACAATTTAACTTCAGCACTTCATTTGCATCAGCAATTAACTTTCATTTATCTGCAAAATGGTTAGTGGGAGCACAAAGCAACAACCAGTGGTTTGAACATAACTATCAGTGGTTAGAAACAAAAATAGCAATACTAAGATCTCATAATAACAGTCCAATACTGATACAAACTTTTACAAAACAAGTTGAGATTTAGAGATTAATCATTCCAATACTAACAACAAGGTACTGAAACCGCCCCACATCAAAAGCTTTAGTGAGAAGATCAGCAACATTGAAATCAGTATGGATTTTTACCATTTGAATCAACCTTTTCTCATTACAATCTCTAATAAAATGATGCCTTATCTCAATATGTTTAGTTCTAGAATGTAAAACAGGACTTTTAATGATGCAAATTGTACTGTTATTATCAATGTAAATCTTAGTATGCATAAAGTTGTACCCAAAATCCAGTAATTGATTCTGAATCCAAAGAACTTGACCACAACAACTAGCAGCAGCCACATATTCAGCTTCAGTTGTAGAATTTGCCACAATAGTTTGCTTTTTGCACTGCCATGAAATAAGTCTGCTCCCCAAAAACTGACATTCTCTAGTGGTAGATTTCCTATCCAAACTAGCACCAGCATAATCACTATCTGTATAGGCCACCAAATCAAAAGGAGAATCCTTAGAATACCAAAGGCCCAGTTTAGGATGACCTTTAAGGTATCTAAAAATTCTCTTAACAGCATTCATGTGTGAGGTATTGGGTGTGACTTGAAATCTTGCACACACACATACTGAGAACATAATATCTAGCATAGATGCAGTGAGATACATCAAAGATCCAGTCATGGACCTGTACAACTTCAAATCAACTTTGGGACTTCCATCATCTGGTAGCAGTGGTTTCTGAGTCTCCATTGGTGTACTAGCACTCTTTACATCTTGAAACCCAAACTTCTTCAAAACATCTGCTACATACTTGTCTTGACTAATGAAGATACCATCAGTCCTCTGTTGAACCTGTAGCCCTAAAAAGAAAGTGAGTTCTCCCATAGAACTCATTTGAAACTTATCATGCATAAGTTTCTCAAAATCCTTGCATAGCTCCTTGTTTGTTGAGCCAAAGATGATGTCATCTACATAGACCTGAACCAATAAAATATCATGTTTGTGTTTCCTAATGAACAAAGTTTTATCAATCAATCATCTTTTAAACCCATTGTCCATCAAATAAGTAGACAGGCACTCATACCATGCCCTAGGATCTTGATGCAACCCATACATAGCCTTACTCACCCTGTAAACGTTGTCAGGATGATCAGGATCTTCAAAGCCAGGAGGTTGACAAACATAAACCTCCTCATCAATTGTGCCATACAAAAATGCACTTTTAACATCCATCCGATACACCACAAAATTCTTGAATGAAGCATATGCTAAAAACAATCTAATAGCTTCTATTCTTGCAACAGGAGCAAACACTTCATCATAATCCAAACCTTCAGTTTGTGTGTATCCTTGAGCAACTAACCTTGATTTGTTCCTTACCATTATACCTCTTTCATCCCTCTTGTTTCTGAACACCCATTTTGTCCCAATTGCCCTATTTCCATTAGGAAGATCAACCAATGTCCAAACCTCTTGAAGTTTGAACTGAAGAAGCTCCTCTTGCATTGATTCTACCCATCCTTCTTCTGATAAAGCTTCTTCCACTCTCTTGGGCTCCTTTTGAGACAGAAAACAAGCAAACAGACAATTTTGCAGATCTTTATGACTATTTCTTTTGTGAAGTGATCTTGCAAAGAAACCTTGATCAGGAAATGGTGCAGTGTTCTTAACCTTGCTTCTTGTTTGAACTGGAGTATTCAAATTTCCAAGTATTTGATCCTTAGGATGAATCTTGTGAATCCTTGTGGTAGTGATTGGACTTTCATGAATGACAGTTTCCAAGTTAGTCAAATCAGCATTGAAGAAATCATCCATGTCTTCATCATCAGTAGGAGTATCAATTTCTATCAAAGCAGGCATGGTAGGATCATGTGGATACTCCTCTTCACCAAATAATGGCTTTGCATTTGGTCCAAAGAAAGTACTATCATCAGTACTTGCATCCGGGATTTCACTTGAACTATCAGTGGTAGAAGATGGCCTAGCAGTGCTTTCAGTTGGCTTAGCAGTGCTTTCAGAATGCTTTTTCTTCTTGTCAATTTCTTCTACCAACACTAAGTCATCTTTCAATAACTCATCCTTATCTTGATGATGATCAACATTGCTTCCAGTATTCAATACATCATCAGCAGTGGGACCTTGCTTATCAATGATGGGTGAGACAGAACCAGCTTTCCACTTTTCAAACAAATAGAACTCCTTTGGAGAATCAGCTTCCTTAGAAGTTGTTTCTGCATCAGCATTCTTTTGTGTACCTGCATTATCATTAGTGGAAGTTCCTGCAATGATAGGCTCATAATTCATAGATTTGGTTAGTATATCAATGTTAAACAGCCAGTCTGGTCCCTTGGTCTCAATACTAGGAGTCTTTTCACTAAATTGAACATGAAGATTCTCTTCAACTATTCTAGTCCTCCTATTGTACACTCTAAAGGCTTTACTATTAGAAGAATAGCCTAAAAAGTATCCATCATCAGCTTTTTCTTGAAACTTGCCTAGATAGTCTATGGTATTCAAGATAGTAACAGGACACCCAAAAGGTTTTAGGAATGCAATCATTGGCTTCCTATCATGTAACAGCTCATAGGGGGTCTTGTTATGAGGCTTCACTACCTTACTTCTATTCTGCACATAACATGCAGTGCCTACAGCTTCAGCCCAAAAGGTAGTAGGTAACTTAGATTCTGACAACATTGTCCTAGCAGACTCAATTAGTGTCCTATTTTTACTTTCAGCTACACCATTCTGTTGTGGTGTTCTAGCAATACTAAACTGTCTTTCTATACCCTTAACTACACATAACTGATTCATCACATCATTCTTAAACTCAGTTCCATTATCACATCTGATTATCTTGACCTTATGATTTACTAGATTTTCTATCTTAGTAATGAAACTCTTGAGGATCTCACTAGTCTCACTCTTAGCAGCCAAAAAGTATACCCAAGAAAATCTACTATAATCATCAGTGATAACAAGGCAATACTGCTTATGGTTCAAACTTTTAACAAATGTAGGTCCAAATAAGTCCATATGAAGCATAAACAGAGGTTGTGTGATGGTGTTAACAGTTTTGGTCTTACAAGAAGCTCTATGTTGTTTTCCTTTTTGACAAGCCACACACAGTTCCTTACACTCAAAAACCTTAGAAGGTAACCCTCTCACTAAGTTGCCTTTTACCAGTTTATTGATTGTTTTGAAATTTAGGTGACCTAGCCTTCTATGCCACAACTTAGACTCGTCAACTGAAGCCTTAGCAAACAAACAAGTTAAGGACCTATTGGGAAGTACATCTTTAAGATCAAAACAATATATGTTTTCCTTCCTAGGTACCCTAAGTTGTATATATTTCTCATCAGGTATCTTAAAATCAGGTGACAACACCACACACTTAGTTTCACCAAAAAGTACACAGTTTTTCTTATCACACATTTGAGAAACACTGAATAAATTATAGGGTTATGGTACACAAAAGTTACTAAAGTTTACAAAAAATTTGTCCTAAGGTAATATAGTTTCATTTTGTTCATCTAGGTTACTGAACTTTGAAACTTTGTTCACTCAAGTAACTGAACTTATAAAAGTGAATGTTAAGGTTATTGAACTTTGAATTTTGTTCACTCAGGTTACTGAACTTATCAAAAAATATACATCCAAGTTACTCGGACTAATACTGAATTTTCGAAGTATATGCTTACCGAAAGTTTAGTAACCTAACTGAACAAAATGAAACTATATTACCTTAAGACAAATTTTTTGTAAACTTTAGTAACTTTTTTGTACCATAACCCTAAATTATACTTAAGTCCCTGTACCAGATAGACCTTTTCAAAGTCTAAATTTCCTGTTCTGATTGTGCCTCTGCCAAGTATCTTTCCTCCCTTTGGATCATTACCAAATGCCACGTATCCTCCATCAAAAGCTTCAAAATCTTCTAGGTTGCTCCCATCCCAAGTCATGTGCCCAGAGCAACCACTATCAAAAACTCCTTTGTCTTTTAGCTCATTTTGTAGATTGCCCTGCACATGAAATTAAACAAATTAGTTCCTTTTGTGGACCCAAGCCAATACTGACTTGGGTCTGCCCTGTGCATCAACATAATCAAATTTATTTAGGTCCATTGATGCACAGTTGACATGATGTAACACCTTGGTCTTAGGCTTCCATTGCCAACTAGCTAAGGCCTTAACAGCATAAAAATGATTTACAACCACTGTGTCAGTTATCACCTTTGGAATTTTTAAAACTTCTTTTCTATCAGTGGTGATATTTTGCTTAGCAGTGGTTTGATTTTGCTTAGCCGTGTTTACATTTTGCTTAGCAGTGGTTGGAACCCATTTAGGTGCATCAGTGACTATTGATTTTGTATTCCCATTCCTCATTAACACTGCCTTAGGAATCATGTTTTTGTTAGGATGAGGGTTTGTTTTCTTTGAAAAGTTTTGATGATTTACCCTCCTCCAATGATTCCAAACTTGTGGTCTGTTTTTATAACAGTTTCTCTGTAAGTGCTCAAAACTACCACACACAAAACAAGCCTTTTTAACACATTGAAACTCATCTCCTAATCTGTTTGAAATTAGTCCATTAAAGTTTCTTTGGTTTCCCCTAGGTATGTATCTTTTCATCTGTTCCCTAGGTACTTCCTTGTACTCTACTACTTTCTTAGCAATTTGAGCTCCAAATCTAGGTACAAGGTTTGCTTATTTAGAATCAACTTTCTTAACTTTATCTATCTCTTCATGCTTAGTTGATTCAGATCTATCTTCCTCAGAATCTGATTCCCAATCTTCAATTGTGGGAGCATCAGATGACTTATCAGAACCTATCTTAGGTGATTCAATCTTGTTAGTCTCATCTACAGGTTTATTAAAACTAAATTCACTGCTAAATGAGAGCTCTTTTGTAGGTGGTGCATGTTTCATAAGAGATGGTGGTGGCATATCATTGTACCCAAGGCCAGTACCATCCTTGAACAATTTTTGACCTATTGGTTAAATTTACTAGATCAGAAGCATATTGTGTTTTAGCAACCCTAACAACATGTTTTTCTTTTTCTTTTAGGGCTTCTACTTTTACACTCTCTGCCTTTTCTAGTTCCTCTTTAAGCATCTTAATCTCTCTATCCTTAAGATCAATTTCTCCACCTAGTATATTAATTTTATCAACATACTCAAACTCACATTTAATACAGTAATTAAGCTTTTCTTCAACACTTTCTAGACCAACTCTATAACCTAAGTTATCTAGAGACAGTCTTTCTACTTCTTTCCTTAAACTCTCAGTGATAGCCTTTTGAGATTCTAAGTTATCTTGACATGATTTAAAAGAGCAAGTAGAAGTTTTAGAATCATTAGATACCTCATAATCTGAACCAGAAGATGAAGCATAGGCCATAAGAGCAAAGTTATGCTCTTTTGAAGCTTCACTGGCAAGAAAAGCTGCATTGGGACCTTCTTTAATCTGATCACTCCAATCATAATCACCAATCCCATCTTGAGCAACCAAAGCTGAAGAAGAAGCAGGCTCTTCAGTGGTCTTCTTAATGCTTTCAATTCTCTTAGGAGCTCGACATTCCCTAGCAAAGTGACCCTTCTTCTTGCAGTTAAAGCACTCCATCTTGCTTTTGTCGAATCCAGCTCTCCTTTGACCATCATACTTAACCTGTCTTCCAGTCCTCCTCAGAAACTTCCTTGCTTGGAGAGTCAGCATTGCCATTTGCCATTGAAGATAAATCTCCTCAAGATCATCAGGATCAATTTGATCTAGATCTTGATTCAAAACATCAACACTGGTAGTTAAATCAGCCAGAAAAGCACAAATTGCACCATCACTGACATTATCACTAACAGTGGTATTGTTTGCAATAGCCGTGGTTATACCATAGGCAGCAGTGGATACATCTTGTGAACTCTTGTGATTAGTGGAAACAAAAGCAATGTTTTGATTAGTAGAAGATGCACCAACAACGTTATTTTCAGACTCATAAACCTTCAAGTTGTTGTAGAGATTGTCTAGAGTCATCTTATCAAAGTCCTCCTTATTTCTCCACACAATTGTATGAGCTGCCCATTCAGGAGATAAACTTCTAATGAACTTCAAATTAATATATTCTTGAATAACAGTGTAGTCCACCGACTTCAATTGGCTGATAAGTTTTTGAAGCCTGTTATAAGTGCCATCAAGTTTCTCTCCACTAAGAGCAGTGAAGTTTTCAAGCTGATGCTTGAGCATGTTCTTCCTTGATTTCTTTGTAGCTTCATTACCAGCAAACCTTGTCTCAAGAGCATCCAGTAACTCTTTTGCAGACTCATATCTTTCAAAGTCCAAAGCATACTCATTAGGTATTCCCATGGAGAGAATACTGTGAGCTTTGATCTCCAGTTTCCTTTTTGCCTTGACAACTTCACTAACAATAGCTATCTCTTTACCATCATCACCCTTCTTAGGAAGAGTATCTCCTTTTTCAACAACATCCCAGATGGCATAGTCAATCATACGAATGTATTGCCTCATTCGCATTCTCCAGATTTGATACTCACCATGCTTGAGCATGGGCACCTTTGATGCAGTTACCATGTGAGTTCGTCAGACATCTTAGCTTTCTTGAATAGAACTTACTAGAACTTCTTCTTGGTTACAGTTTCTAGATCACAAGCTCTGATACCACTTGTTGATCCCAGTTGAGCAAACGATCTAATATAGAAACTGACTTAAACAAATACTTATTAAGTGTCACGCGGAATTTAATACTTAATCTTAAGAAGAAAAACAATGAACATTCAACACCTCAATATTATTATTAATACGAATACTCTAACCAGTATTAGGGTTTTACAACCTTGAAGTGTATCGACCTTAGATATAAAACATACGTATATCTAATCTAACCTAGGACCTCCTTTTATAGGCTAAGGAGTCCTTTACATTATACAATACGTAACCTACAAGATAAATATCTTTTCCATATTTATCTAATACAAAATACTAAACCGACTATACAAAGACTAGCAGTGGTTACATTACAATATCTGTGGTTACACAATACTACTAGTCGCGGTTTTGTCTTCATCAGTGGTTCCATTCTTCTGTCCGTGGTTTTATCAACTCTGTCCGTAGTTCCAACACTTAGAATAATTCTTGATCCAAGGAACCAAAAACCCAACACCATTTGAGACACTATATAGACGAAAGTGTAAGTCAACCAATTTCTGGACTAAGGTGTTCAGAGATCACACACGAAACAACTAATGAAACCATACAAATTTAAATTAGGCTACATGCCGCACACTATCGCGAGAAACAAAAATTACATAGATGTAAGGCGTTAAAATTTAACAAAAACTTCATGTTAGAAATTAAGATTTTGTTGAAAGCCTCGATACAATAACATATGATTCGTTTTGAGAATCGAAAAAAGCCAAACTTGAGGTATATTGGACTCTATAAGATTTTAACAAAACCCTTTAGATTATCAACCTAAGCTACCACCAAAAACATAGAATGGTACATAACACATTCTATGAACAGAAACTTTAGAACGCAAAGATTAAAAATTCGGCACATACACCCACATTTTCCAAGAACACTTCAACATCGGATAACAAACGCTGAATTCCGGGACGGAATTCCCTTAAGGGGTAGAGACTGTAGCAACCCGTAATTTTTCATAAGACTACGATAAGTGTATATGTTCAAAATACTTTATTTTCACCAATAATCATAATTTATATGAACTATTACTACTTTAGCATTTTTAAGTAGATATGTTACTTTTTACGTAAAACGCGTACTCAAACCTACGTTATTAGGTTTTAACAACATAAAAGCACCCTATTAGACTTATCATACTTTTAATATGCCTAGTTACAGTATATTGATAAGTTTGGACATTTTCAGTAGTATTATATTTTTATGTTACCCGATTTTAAGTTTCGTGACTTAAGGGCTTAACATTAGTAATTACCGGGACCAAACTACACCTCATAAACAAAAACTAGGTACAAAATACACACACTACCACCTCTATTTTGAGGTGGCGTGTACATGCAAGCCACACGGACATGTGTCCTTCACTTGGAACCTTAGCCTTACACTCATCCACCCTTGTCCCCCACTATATGAGATATCAACTCATTCTTATCAATGAACATGCAAACCACACACAAACTCTCTCTTGTCCTCCCTCCTTGCCGTCCACCTTCAGCACCAAATCATCATCCATAACTTTGATTCATACCATAAATTACATAAGAAAGATGAAGACCTAGGTAAGCTCTACATGTTTTGGTGATTCCATGGTTAGTTTAGAAGATAATCAAGAGTTCAAGGGTTGAGGTTAAGAGTATAATTTGGTGATTAACAAGGGTTAGAATCAAGTGGGTTGAAGATTTAAGACAAGGATTAGAGATTAGAAGGGTTAAGGGCTGAATTGTTCTTGTTGTACTAGTAACTTGTCATCCTAATCCTTGTAAGATTTGAGTTTATTTTCTTGTCATTCAATATGATTGTAATAATCTCTATAACTATTTGATGTAACTTGATATAAATAGTATATGTAATATGGCTTAATTGATGACCTTGAGGTTAATTCAGTAAGATAGGCTTGTAGAACTATGTCTTACGGTCGTTTCTCCGGGTGGCACACCTCATAACGCATCCCGATGAGTAAATGAGAGCCAAAATGGCAAAACATGTCAAAATCTGCACACCATATTTCATTTGGGAAGAGCCCATGGTTCTGACCATTTCTGTAAGTTGACTCAGTTTTATGAAATGTAGCCAAGACCTAAACTTGAAGTTTGGCGAAATCCGCGTGTCAAAAAAAGTTGTAGAACTAAACTTATGGTCATTTTGGCAGGACTGAATGTGCAGCTAAACTTTCTGCAATGAAATATAACTATATACTTGTAATTAGACTATTGATATAAGTAAACTTTAGACCTTAAACTTGATTAAGCTTAAGAAGCTGTCAGAGAATATAAAAATATGAACTTGGGTCTTTGAATCACTTAAAAAGGACTTGTGGTTAAAAAGTTATGCTTAGTTAAGTTTTGCTAGATGAAAATATAGTGTTGGAACAAAAGCTTGCTGAGACGATTTTAAATCACGATTTTGACCCTTTTCTGGTCCAAATCAGCAAATGTGTAAAGCACGAAAGTTGCTCAGAATGACTTTTTCTACAACAACTCGGGAGCACATAAGCAGAAAGTGAACGACAAAACCTAAAAACGGCAAAAACTAAGTTGACCTATTGTTGACTAGAAAACAACCTTAGTGAGAACTTTAAGTGACATGTTGTTGACTAGAAAACAACCTTAGTGAGAACTTTAAGTGATATATTGATCATTTGAGGCTAATATAAAGCCAAGATTAAGTCAAGATTGTTGTCTTGAGGTTGTCTAACTTAGATACATCCTTCATATGGTCTTGATTATTATTGTTTAACCATAACTTAGCCGCACGGCTAGTATAAGTCTAATGACCGAAACTTATTTTTAAAACTTGTTCACTAGACTTTGACAAACTAAGTAAATGACCATATGACATGTTAAACTACTTCACGACCTCTTGATTTTGATAGCCTGAACGATGGTACGAGGTTATTTATAAAAGGGCTATAAGCCAAACAACATTTAAGGAATACTTTAACTTAAGAATTCATGTACAACATCATATTGAAAGCCAACAAACTACATATACTTGTACACTTATATCGTACACTATACTAAAACACGAATACTATGCTTTCGTAGGTAATCGTTAAAGATCGTGATCTTGTCATACTATACCGTTGATAAACATTATATCGTTACACTCCGCTGCTGATCACTACAGTGAGTTCATAGCCCCACTTTCTATTACTTAATTGTTTTACAAACCATTGGGTTTATTTTAAATCGAACACATTGCTTTCAAACTATATGCTTATCTGAATGTATTATTTGCACTAAGTACCACTATTGCCAATCTTAAGTCCCTATTATCATGAACCATTAATCACTTGCGAGTGAACGCGAATATTGTGGATAGGCCTATTGGGATTGACGAATCCCATTTGTGTTGACCGGGTAGGCAAATAAACGCACTATATTTGAAGATCTATAGGTTTATTGGCAAATTACCTATTAGGGAAACTGTTACTATTATATCAATTTCTATTGACAAGCTGTTAACGTTTAGGTGTTATGAGCTTAGTGCAATAATATCTGTATTGTTTTCAACATTATGGGTGTATAACAACTTAACCCACACAAACATTATGTGTTCAACTAATTTCCTAAACTCTATGAATTCACTCAACCTTTGTGTTGACAGTTTTAAGCATGTATTTCAGGTCCATATTGTACGAGGCTGGCACGAAGGTGCACGGATACTCAAGAAGGCTATAAATTTTATTATCATTCGAAAACCCATTTAATTTATTTTGTAAACTTGGAACCATTTGGGACCTCATTTTTTAAACTCTGATATTTATATAAATCGAATGATAAATCTTTTAAAACGAATCCATTAGAGTTCGTTTTCTATTGTTATGACTGTTGTGCCATGAAGTAACACCCAGTTTGAATTCCGCTACGTATCACAAAGTTGGGGGTGTTACACATCAACTTTGACTTTCCTGATCTCCTGAATCAGGAGAAATTCGTGCTTTAGTCGTCCAAAACTTTGATCCATCCCATGTAGTGAATGATCAATGTACCTGCAACTGAGTAAGGACTACCTGCACTAACATTACAAAATTGATTGCATATATATGGGTTAGTGACATCAGTATCCAAACCCTTGGGGGTTTCACGGTCAACCATGGTTTTGCCATCGGTAAGCAGCTTTCCGGTAGGTATCTACTTAAGTCCGGCATCCTTAAGCATTCTACCAGTCGGTATCCACTTATGGCAAGGTCTAGGATTGTTAAGCTTCTTATGCATAGTAGAAGACTTATAATTATTCCCAGTCTTTAAAGATTTAGCAGTTGGTATCCACCTAGGAGAAGTTTTAGGTTTATTTTGCTTCTTATGCATTGTAGATGACTTACTGTAAATCCTAGACTTAATAGGTTGAACCTTAGCTATGTTCCTCAATAAACCAGGAGGCATATGCGAGGTTGTGAACCTAATATTCCATCCTTATGAAGTAATGCCCTTTTCCTAGCCTTTTCTAGATCATAGTTCTCGTACAAGTCATTTATATCATATGAATTCTGAATTTTAATGCTCGGTTTTGACACTGTTTTCGAACTAATCCTAGAGGAGTTGGGGAGTAAAAGTAGCTACTTGTTGTGGTTTAACAGAGCCAGAAGCAATTTTCTTAGGCAAATAATGTGGAGTGACTGCTTTTGTCAAAACTTATTTCACATCAACTTGAGAGGCAAACCGTGTTTTTGAAAATCTTGGTTATTCAGATCTAAACGCAGTCGGTTATCTAACAACTGATTGCTTTTTGTTTGATTGTAAAATTGGTTTCCCCAAGATTGATGGTTTTGCAAACTTAGTGTTCACACTATTCCCTGTTGCTTTTCTGAGCTCGTTCTTTAATGCTACAATTGTGAAACCCTTATCCTGAAGTTGAGGTTTGAGTTCATCATTTTTGACCATCAAAGAGGTTGTTTGTTCTAAAGTTTTAGTCCTCATTTCTATGATTGAGTCACCTAGGTCCTTTTGATGCCTTTTCAAAGTCTCATTTTCTTTAAGTAATTTAGCCACATAAATTTCCAATTCAATATTTCATGTATTGATTGCATCAATTTCCTTGTTAGTTCTGACTAAATTACTTTTCACATTCATGCCAGAAATGTGTTTCTTCAAATTATTTATCGTCGAGTTTTTGGTTTAAAGCTGAGCTTTCAACTCGTTTATTTCAAAAAATTCACGAAATTCAGGAAATTCCCGATTTTTACATGGTTTATTAGTTTGAAAATTTTCTTCTTTTCTTTGTATTGCAATTTCAAGTGAAATAAAATGTTTTTCAAGTTTTGATAATTTGTTTGAAAGTTCATTAAACGCTTATGTATCAACCATATCATTTGTTTTGAAATAATTAGTCTCGGCTTCAACCAAAGAACATATGTTAGAATCATGTTCAGCATCTTGATCAGTTTGTACACGTATATTAGCAGATGCATTATGTTGAACAGTTAAGTGTACCTTAGCACATGACACCTGTTCATTTACCGGTCTGATATCTACATTCACATCTTGTGAAACAAGAGTCACTGAACTGCTGATTGTGTCAAGCTTATCTGCCTCTGATTCTCTGCATTCAGTGACAACTGGTCCATCATCCGATGCTTTACCCGACTCAACACTACTATCTCTTGATTGCACCCGAAATTCATTCACTTTGTCATTATACTGTGCTCTTTCCTTAATGTACTTCTTAAAATTATCCATGTGTTGGATTAATGTTTCTCTGAACATATCAGCTTCCATTCCAGTGTGACTGGCAAAGCACCTTTCAGTCATATGATCGTCATAATCCCAACTGTATTCACCATTGAAGAATGACTGAAATTGTTTGTTGATCACCTGAAGTGCAGCCTTGGATCCGGCTTCTTGAAATTTTTCTTTGTCAAGTTGTCATTCAAGTTGCTCTAAGTTTAAAAACAATGTACCTGTGAAAGTCTGTACATCTTGACGGAAAAATGCCTCAAATGCTCATACGGATCCCCTCATGAATCCATTTCCTTCTAGAAGTACCGTGAGGTGTGAATGAAGTTGTCGAAAAGGTTCAATGCAACTCTCCTTTGCATGATCTTGCAGTTGCTGTAATTGGTACAATTCTCTCTCTTGTGAATTTAAGCACACATATGTCTAACTATCATTATCCGACTCAAACACGTTAATCTGTTGTACATTGTTGGGTATCTTCTGTTCATCAATCTTGTCGTACAATTTGAGTATCTTAGATACAACTGAATCTGAAGTGTTAGGCATGATGTTGACGTGCACAGTATTTTACAAATCTATGATTTAAACCGAAAAATAGAATCTTTCGCGGGATTTTACAAAATCAAAAAGAAACCATGAGACAATGACCAATATAATGTGTTAAGGTAACTAATGGGTCGGCACAATGATAGAATATTGTGTGTTAGGAGTGATGATTGTTTGAAGGATTAGCTGAAATTTTGTTTGATTATATGTTGTTGATGCGGAAATTTGATTTCAAAACTTAAAAACCTCAATATCTTTTTTCCGGATCGGTTATAGGCCTCGAAGGTTGACCCGAATGGACTTTAGTCTTGCTGAGTTGCCATTGATGAAGGTATTTGTGATAAATTTGATGTAGGATCGATTCAAAGATAAAGGAGTTGTGTTTGATGAAGATTAAGCACGGTTGTTGTAGTGAAAATTTGGTCTGAAAACTTAAAAACATCAATAACTTCCTTTCGGAAGGGATTTGGGCCTCGAAATATTTGTTTCATGACCTCGTATGAAACATCACAATATTCAGGCTGTTCTGGTCATTTTGACAGGCATTTCGTCCAAAACGGAGTTACGGTTCAAAAGTTATGGTCGTTTGAAGTTTTGACGTAAAAAGTCAACTTTGGTCAAACCGCAAGTAGTCAAACCGCAAAAGTCAAAACGCACTCTTCTTGATGTCAAACCGCAACCCCAAAATGCAGGGTCAAATCGCAGTTACTCAAACCGCAAGTGCCAAACTGCAATCTATCAAACCACAATTGTCAAACCGCAATTGTGAAACCGCAAAGTCAAATTGCAGTTCTTAAAACGCAATTCTTCAAATCGCAACCCTTTAAACCGCAAGCACAAAACGCAATTGGTTGACAAACCTCAAGACTTTAAACCGAAGATGCCAAATCGCAAAAGGCTCAAAACACAGGGACTCAAATCGGATCAAATCGCAGAGACCTCAAACCGCAATTCTTCAAACCGCAACAAGGACAAATCGGAAGGTCTCAAATCTCAAAAACTTTAAACCGCAACAATGACAAATCGCAAGACACAACTCGCAAGGCAAAGTGACAAACCGCAGGTCACTTTCGTGAAGTACAAATGTCACTATCATCCAGTTTTGTCCTTTTGTACCTTTTTAGCTAACCACCAAACTGCAATTTTGTCCTACTATCAAACCTCAACTGATTAAATATTAAAATAATCAAATCTCAACACAGATCTATCAAATTACAACTATGAATTTAGTCAACTCACAATCAACAAACTGTCAACTCGCAAACAAGAATAACTCAAACCGCAACATAGAACACAATCCTTAACCACTCGAAAATCTTCAAAACTTCCACAAACAAGATGATATAGCCGATCTAAGCACCAATCTAAGCAACACTAACAAACCTAAACAAGAAAGTACAACCAAATAACAAACTTAACCATAAAATGAGGTCAAACTCGTGTCCAAAAGCATATACTATTCGACCCACCAATAAAACTAAAAACCAATCTTTGAAATCCGAACACATACAAAGTAGATGATTGGTTATCATAAACACATAAAGAACAAGTATGGATCAAATAAATGCAAGACTTTTTAGAGAGAGAAAGAGATGGGAGGCTTTCTAGAGAGAGAAGGTAAGAGAAAAAGAGAAGGTTAGATTAATGTGAATGAAAGCTCCACCCTCTCCCTTGGTAGGAGAGGGCTTTTATAGTCTTACAAATAAACGCCTCCTACGGGCTGTGGATCAGGCATACAGTGGGTAAAGACTTGTCTGTTGATGCGCGTACGAAGCGCGTTCGGGGTCAAAGGAACTTCCTTTTCTTCGAGCAAATTTTTCAACACCTTAGGCAGTGAACCTAATCGTTGTAGTGTAGTGTTGGGTAAGCCTCGGGAGTTGATATCGTTCTCTAGGGTAATAGGAATGTTAGCAAGAGGTGTACTACGCTAAGGTTGGGGTTGAGGATGATTCTTTTTTACCTTTTATATATTTTTTAGAAAGCTAAGGGTAAAATCTCGGGGAAATTGGTTTGGGGGTGGTACTTCTACCGATTACTTCTACTATTCTAATTATCTAATTCTACGGGTAGCTATGTCTTTTAGTGTGTGCTCGTATGATGATTAAAAATGTGTTTACCTAGATACTATTACTCCCTAGTTATCTTTTATTTTTGGTTGAATTGCCACGTCCTTATTTTTAACGCGTTGTGTTTTCTAAGGTCGTAGGGTGTGCCTTTTTCCCTAACTCTTTGAGAATACCTTAAGGTTATTGCCTACGAAATCCTCTAGATGATTCGTAAACTAACTTTAAGGTTATCTTTGGATGTTTAGACTACGAAATCCTCTAAGTGATTCATAAACTAATGTTCACAAAGATTACTCAAGCATTTAAACACAACGATAGCCTAGTTGCACTCCTAAGCCAATTACAATTAAGATAAGAGACAACCAATCAATAATTAACAACTAGGTTTCATAGATCTAAGTAGACACACAAGAAATTTGGCTAGACATGTTAAACAAGCAAGCATACACACAATAAATGGAAGACATAATGATACTAATGGATTAAAACACTTATCTTGATGTGTAAAATAGGATTTGGGACCCTAAGATACTGTCCAAGTCGGATTACAAATGTTTAGGGTTTTTACTCCAAAAGTCTACCTCTTTAAATACAGAAAAATCAAATTATAAATATAGATTTACACTTGCGACGGCGTCGCCTTATAGGTGGGACGCCATCAGATCTCCGTCATTAGGGTTTTCTTCTTGGCCAAGTTATCGATGGGACGGCGTCACGTTGTAGTTGTGACGCCGTCGGGCTTCAGCAGGGACGTCGTCTGATCTGGGCCGTCTGAGATGAAAAGTCTTAGTGACGCCTTTCCTCTCCAAAGCCTGACGCCGTCAGGTGTATTTGAGGAAAAAGTCTACTGAGCCGTCAGGTGTATTCTTTATCAAATCTGTATAGAGGGACGGCTTCGCCCTTTAGTTGGGACGCTGTCAGCTTCAATTTCAGCAGCTTGAGTGGCTTCGATCTTGACTTAGTCATTTTCTTCATGTATTCACTCCTTTTCGTCCAAATAAGTATCATTCCAGCATTTTGCTTCCAAGAGACCTAAAAAGTGAAAATGAACGAAATTAAGCAGTAACGGATATAAAAGTGGTCGATTAAGGGTTTAAATGACCCCTTAAAAATGTACGTTTTAAATCCTTATCATCCGTCCTCCACGATCTTACTTAACTAATCTAATTACTAATAAATATAGCTAAGTCTACGAGCTAACACATGCTAGACTAAACTCGGGGTGATCGACTCTTCTATATGGATTTTCCAAATTCCTAACAAAGTTTGTCAATCCTACTATGAAGCTTGGAATGCGATCACGGAAAAGAAGACGAGATAGTGTATCTTACTCATGATACATATCGAGACCTATAAAAACATATCAAACATGTGTCTAGTGTGTTTTTGAGTAAGAAAAAACTCTAAGGGAATGAATGTCTTGGTTAGAGACGTTTTTTCACGCTTCATACACTTTTTATCAAAAGTCGACCAAATGGGGTTTTTTAAAAAGATTTGATTAATTGTCAATTACCTTTTTAATTTTATTAACAACGCCAAATCCTTTTAAACTCATTTTTGTTTATCAATCCAGAATTTATTCATATGAGGCTTTTGCGAAAACTCAATTTAGAATCTTATGAAGATACACAACCCAAACTCAAAAATCTACCAACAATTTCAAAATACTCAAAACACAAAATTCTCTCCTCCACCCTCCTTGTTTCGCCGACCACTCCAACTCCACAAGCCACCATTGTTTTTGATTTTTTCTTCTCTTCTTTCATCAAGATCTTGGTAAGTTTCGATTACCCCTTGTTCCATATTCTCTATTTTTTCATCAAACACATTTTACTTGGGAATTATTAAGCTTTTATTATTGATTTTTAGGATATCGTCAAGAACTTGTTTTAAGATTCCCTTGTAAACAAATGTTGCAAAATTTGATGTTTTAGGATATGAAAATTCCCAAGTTACAAGCGAAACTATGACAAAATTTTTCAAAAATTAAAAAGGACTTTTCAAATTTTCAAAAAATATGTACCATATTTTTGTCAAAAATAAAATTGAGCTTTTGAACAACTTTTTTGTGACCAATTATACTACTAAGTTTTCGGCCAGTAAGCCTTTTTTTGTTTTTCGCCTAACAAATAAGCAAACACATTCATTAGCTATTGATTGTGTCTAACTTCTTGTTACCATGCTAGGAACAATGGGAGATAGAAAGGACACGAAGCAAAACATGAGAAAGGTGGCATGTAACATTAATGAATGACGCATATATGAACTGTTTGAAGATCGTAACTATCACGAAGGTCGTGAATGTGACGAGGAATACCTCAATATCGCTAGCATAAGCACTCACTTCTCTCGTGCTAAATATTTCTCCTTCATCATTCTTCCAAACTCTATCTACCCTCGCCACATTCAAGAGTTTTATGACAGATATCGTTATGATCATTCCAATCATACACTTAATTTCCAAATGTATGGTCATGCGTACACTTGAAATTTAAGAGAATTTGGAAACATTTTGATGTGGCGCTAAGATGAAATGTGAAGTGGTATGATGGATGAGAGTGGTCTAAGCTCGGCACACCAGGATTTACCGTCAATGTCGCTATCACTTTCCATTATTGTCAACCACCGTTAACATTGTCCTAACTCATTAACCAAACACAAGGCAACATATCTATGATTAGATAGTAGTTATAAAATTATTTTACACGTAATATAATAATAAATAATAATCTTCTTTATATTTATTACTATGAATTTGTTAGCAACATCAACGATAATTTACTATAACGGATAACCGAAAAACAATTGTTCATGGGAAACATTAGTTACATGAGTATCTAGCGCTGCAATACGCGGGTACCAGCTAGTCCATATAATACCTATTATTACATTTGTTCCAGTTTTATTGTCCATCTTTCCTTTTTAGTATGTCTTAAAATTATTATCCATTACTAAAAATAGTAATTGAAATTAACCAACTGACTTAGCTCAGTTGGTCACCTGGGCTCTTTTGGAGCTTAGGAGAGGTTTTTTTTTTGAACGGCAGAAAATAAAAATAAAAGCATACTACTAGACAACAACACGCAAAAATCTAGACACGATCCAAGGCATTAACTGCGAGGATAACAAAAGGGGTGGAAAAAACTCGTGCCAATTACGACAAACGAGACACGAGAAAAACCCCCAACCAACAAAGGCCGAGCCATGGTTCAAGTCTCGCAAGAGACAAAAAATCCAGGTTTTCGTCTTAATGCGAAGCCGTGAGTTTTTGAGGTTTCTCTTCGCGGGTCTCTCCTAATGGTTCGGGTCACCGGGCCTGTCCATTTGGATGATTTAACTCGGGAGTCAGGTTTCAAGTGTGATGTCATTCTAAAATAATAATAATAATAATTGAAATTGTTTTAGTTTATTATATTGCCCTTAATCAAAACTGATATTTGTAAAACTAAAATTACACATTAATTAATGGGGAATGCTAGACCCACTCACAATTTACAAAAACAAACCACACAATGAGATGACACATTCTTATTGGTGTATTTTTTTTAAGTTTCTCTCTCTTCTCTCTAATTAAACCAATAATTCCTTAACACATCATTGCCACCTCATTGTGTGAGTTTTTTTTTGTAAGTTGTGAGTGATTCTTTTTTTTTTTTGAACGGTAACTTTCATTCACATATCGCCAAAGTCACTAGAAACTAGTAGTGCGGCGTTCAATACATATACATAGTTACGATAGATTGAAACTTTGCAAATCCTCCCAAATTAGGGTGCAATTTCCCACCCTATTCTTAAAACAAAGATAACTAAAGGCCATAATATCGTAGACAATCTTCCAGGCTTCGATCTTCTCGTCGTCGAACTTTGCTTTGTTTCTCGCCTTCCATATGTTCCAGCAAGTTAAGGTGATGATGCCCCTAAGAGCTTTTCTCTGTTGTCTTCCAAAGCCGCCCCCATTGTTGGTCTCGAAAAGGTCGTGAAGTGAGAACCAGAACAGGGGGGCACATTTGCACCATCGACTTACCCGGTACCACACTTCAGTCGCAATTTTGTAAGTGCAGAAAAGGTGCTCGGCGTATTCCGCTTCATCTTCACAGAGTTCACACAAAGTAGACCCGAAAACACAATTTCTCACGCTAAGAGCCTCGCTGGTGGGGAGCCTATCGAACCCAAGGCGCCACATGAAAATATTGCATTTACTCGGAATCCACTTAATCCATTTGTACACAAATCTGTTGCTATGGTCTTTATCGCTGTTTAAAAACTGTTTAACACCCTGAACACTAAATTGATTCCTATTTTTGCCCCACCATTCCCATCGATCGATATTCTCGTTAAGACTCACACCCGACAGGACTCGGCCCAGTTCTTCGTCTTCTTCGGCGGTCAGATTTGGCCCAGTTCCAGCAGGCCCAATTTCCCTGGGCTTGAAACAATTGTTAGCAAAACAAAAGTTTTCACTTACGGTGCTTTTTTTGTTCTTCTCGATCCTGAATAAACCGGGGAACGCGTCTTTGAGAGGCTTGTTTATGGCCCAAGTGTCAAGCCAAAACCGTATATCATTTCCGTTGCCACACTTCCCTCTGATTAGGTGTTGAAGATTTGTACCCGTCACATTAACTTTATCGATCGTCTTTACTATGTTGCACCACGGGCTAGCCAATGTGAAGTCGGCTGGGAGGGTCGACCAGACCTTCCTTTTGATGTGAAGCTTGTCAACCACCATCCTCCATAAGCTTGTCGGCTCATTTCGATATCTCCATAGCCACTTAGAGATTAGGGCCACGTTTGAGTCCCCAATTTTGTGTAAACCAAGCCCGCCGCTATTCACCGGGGAGGTAACAACCTCCCAAGCTACCCAATTGATTTTCCTAACCTCGTCCGAGCCGCCCCATAAAAACCTTCTGATGATTCCTTCCAAATTTCCGACCACCTTAGCGGGGTCTTTAAACATGGAAAAGTAGTAAGATGGCAAACTTTCAAGAACGGATTTAATGAGAACCACTCTTCCGCCAATCGAAAGGTTAGAGGCCTTCCAACGAGACAACCTGTTTTTGAAGATGTCGGCCATGAAATCCCAACTTTTAATTCGGTTCATATTAGCACCGATTTTTAATCCCAGATAATCAAAAGGCAAAGTACCACTTTTACACTTTGCAATGTCTGCGAGCCTTTTAACTTCGATTTCCTCCACGCCCACGCCCATCAGACTTGATTTGCTCAGGTTGATGCTTAAGCCCGAAACCATTCTAAAGCACCTTAGGATTCTTAAAACCTTTTGGACATTCGATTCTGACCACTCTCCGAGAAACATACAATCATCCGCATAAAGAAGGTGGTTGATTTGGGGGCCATTATTAGGGAGGGTAATCCCACGCATGATTCCCATTTCATTCGCCTTCCTCATGAAACTAGACAAACCTTCCATTGCGATCAAGAACAAAAAAGGAGAGATCGGGTCCCCCTGTCGGAGACCTTTTGAGCACTGAAACTCGAAGGTCGGGGACCCGTTCACTAGGATAGCCGACCTCGCAGAGGAGATAATACCATGAATCCACATGCACCATTTTTCGGAGAATCCCATTTGTGTCATCACCGAAATTAAAAAACCCCAGTTCCCATTATCGAAAGCTTTATTGAAATCGACTTTGAGAATGAACGCCTTTTGTTTACATTTTTTGACCCAATTCACAATTTCGTTCAAGATTAATGGCCCGTCTAAAATCATGCGGTCTTTGAGGAAGGCCGTCTGGTTAACTGAAATTAGTTTCCCCAATACGGTTTTGAGTCTCTCCGCGACTACCTTGGATATAGCTTTGCTGATTATCCCGACTAACGTGATGGGCTACAACCCATTATTGAAAAGACGAGCTACAACCATGACTAACAATCCCATTATTGAAAAATACCTGAAAGATGTCGCTGAAATCCGTCTCGAAGTACTTCCAGAATCTCTTTATGAATTTGAAAGGGAATCCGTCGGGCCCCGGCGCTTTATCGTCGCCACAACTGAAAATGGCGGACTTGATTTCTTCGTTTGTGAAGCTTGCGTCGAGTTTTGTAACATCGTCTTCTGTAAGTCTTTCCTTTAAGCAACACTCCATTTTCGGCCTCTCCTTCCAAGACTCCTTAAATTTGTCTCTAAAGAAATCGAACACCATCTTTTTAACTCTCCTTGGTTTCGAAATCCAGGTGTCGTTAATCATGATCCCCGGGATTACATTTTTAACCTTCCTGTTGTTTATAAATCCGTGAAAAAACTTTGAATTTTCATGGCCTTTGAGGACCCAGTTGTGAGTGGTTCTAACATCAAAGTGTAGCCGTCTTTGGTTTGGCTTTCATAAAAACCAAATCAGTAATCCATACATATTTATTTAAATTGTGTATTTTTTGTTTATAAATAATATTATTTTAGGACGGATAGAGTATATACTATATATTGTATTAAAAAAATTCCAAGTGTAGATAAATTAAGTTATGCATTATAAATAGTAATCTAAAAAGTATATATACAAATATAGAAAACATAGGGTTGGTGATGAGAGGTCGACAAAACAACGTTGATGAAAGTGGGTTAGTTCAATTCTGCACGTCAAAGCTGTTTACTTTTTTTAAATTAGTTAACGTGCTGATACTATTCGAAAATATCCATAATATTAACACCCCTAATTTTTTAATATCTTCTTCATTATTGCAATTATTTTAAAAAAGATTCAGATTGGTCACGACTAATGAACAGTTATATTAAAACACTGGAGAAGTATCTTTTGGTAAACTTATGAGTACGAAAGTGTAATAGAATTAAATTATTGACACATATATAAAAGAAAAAAGTTATAAAAACATATAAAAAAAAAAAGAAGTGTGTCATAGACTAGAAGCTCACCAATACCATCAACAGTGGGGTTTACGTGTACGATGCAGCTGTCCAGTGATACCACGTAATTGCATTTAAAATACATTTGTTACAACATAAATCAATCAACCCACCGATATATCAGTACTCTTTCCGTTTTAAAATTATATTCCTTTTATAATTTTTTCATTTTTTTTAAAACTTTTAAGCACTAAATATTTTTATTTAGGGTTTTGGCCGTACAATGGCAACGTACTTTTTCAAATTTACCGATCTAGTACGCGTACTATTTTTTGTTCCACTTAATGTAACGAACTTTCAACTTTTGTTCCATTCTACCCATAAGATGACCGGCTTCCGGGAAAAAAGTTTGGAAACCGGCTATGCATCATACCTGAAATTTTTTATTAAAGGTTTTGGCTGTATAATAGCAACGTACTTTTTCAAATGTACCGATCTAGTACGCGTACTATTTTTTGTCCCACTTAATATAACGTACTTTCATTTTCATACGCTTTTGTCCGTTTTCGTCCGTTTTTGCACATTTTCACACGTTTTTGCATGTTTTTCATCCGTTCTCACACGTTTTTGATCGTTTTTACACATTTTCATTCGTTTTTACATGCTTTCGTCTGTTTTTGCACATTTTCATCCATTTTTGCACGTTTTCGTCCGTTTTTGCATGTTTTTGCACGTTTTCTTTCGTTTTCGTCTGTTATCGCACGTTTTTGAACGTTTTGCCTGCTTTTTTGCATGTTTTCGTCCGTTTTCGTCTACTTTTGCATGTTTTCGCACATTTTCATCTATTTTCGCACGTTATCGTCTATTTTTACACGTTTTCGTCCGTTTTTTCTCGTTTTCGCCCGTTTTTACACGTTTTTGTTCGTTTTTACGCATTTATTCGTTTTTACATGTTTTCGCCTGTTTTTGCGCATGTTTGTCCTTTTGTGTAAAAATGTGCGAAAATGTGCAAAAACAGATGAAAACGGGCAAAATGGACGAAAATATGCAAAAACAGACAAAAACGTGTAAAAACGGACCAAAACGTGCGAAAATGGATGAAAACGTGCCAAAACGTTTAAAGTGTGCTAAAACAGACGAAAACGTGCGAAAACGTAAAAAAATAGACGAAAACGGACGAATATATGCAAAAATAGCCGAAAACGTGCAAAGACGGGCGAAAATGTGTAAAAACGTGCGAAAGCAGACAAAAACGTGCAATAATGTGTAAAAACGCACGAAAACGTGCAAAAACAGAAAAAGTGTGCAAACACAGGTGAAAACATGTAAAAAAGAATGAAAATGCGTAAAAACAAACAAAAACGTGTAAGAACGGATGAAATCATGCAAAAACGTGTGAAAATGTGCAAAAAACGGATGAAAACGGGCAAAAACGGGCAAAAACGTTCAAAAACACGCGAAAACAGACGAAAACGTGCGAAAACGAACGAAAACGTGCAAAAACATGCAAAAACGGATGAAAACGTGCAAAAACATTTAAAAACTGACGAAAACGTGTAAAAACGGATAAAAACGTGTAAAACGGACAAAAACGTGCAAAAATGGGCAAAAAAAATTTTGGTGCCGGTTAAACAAGTTTGGTGGGGTAGAATGGAACAAAAAATGAAAGTACGTTAAATTAAGTGGGACAAAAAATAGTACGCGTACTAGATCGGTACATTTGAAAAAGTACGCTGCTATTGTACGGCCAAAAACCTTTTATTTATATTATACAATACTTGATTAAAATATTACTAATAAAAATCATTTAAAACTCAATTCATTCATATATTTTACAGACAAATATTATGTAATATAAACAAAAATACTTAAAGGTTAAACTTGAAAAACAAAGACCAAAAATATCAAACGGACTATAATTTTAAAACATATGGAATAGTTGTTTTGGACAAATCATATATCTATATCTATACTACTTATAATGGAGGAAGACACTTCCCTCCTAATTAATTTTTTAAGATTTCCTAAAATAGATTTTTAAGCAAATACAAGTAAGGAAGCATTATTTACAAGTATTTAAAACACAAATAAAACTAAAAAAGAACACTATTCAACATATACAACTAATACACAATTTAATTCACCCCATCATCAAAATATACAATTATTTCACTACAATGTACAACTAACTTAAATACAATTTGTGCATTAAATATTACTAGAATACTTAAAATACCTTAAACCATGTTCTTGGTCATCCTTGGTTCTAAGTCAAACGAAAACGATATTATTAAACCAATAGAGTTTAAAAATGCATACTAAAATACAATGTTCAAAAAATATTATTAAATCGCAAGAGTGCCTCGAGAATCAACATATGCGCCTTTTGTAATATTTTTAATAAAACTTACCGTAAAAACTAAAACTTTGTTTTATAAAAATCGGACGATTTTTTCAAAGCAAAGGATGCAAAGGTGCAAGGTCCTAATTATATGATTATACACATTTACACATATCTATCTATATCTATATCTATACTACTTATAATGGAGAAATCTATGATTTTTATATGGAAGGAAAATTATATATATATATATATATATATATATATATATATATATATATATATATATATATATATATATATATATATATATATATATATATTATATATAACAGGAGGCGTTACAGGTAGATAATGCCACGTAAACGCCACCTCATTGCCCAGTAATTCATTATTAGCCATGTCATCACATTGTTGCCATGTAAGCATTTTTAAATTTTATTTTATTTGAAGACATTTAATTAATTTTGAATTTTAGGCTATTTTTTTATTTTTTTAAATTTTATTTTATTTGAAGATATTTAATTAATTTTGAATTTTAGGCTACTTTTTTATTTTTTCCGAAATTATTTATGTTTTATTAGATTAAATGTTAAAAAATTGTAATAATTATTTTTGAAATTTATTTAGTTATGAATTAATTTTCGGAATTTAATTATATGAGCAATTAAAATTCGGATTAATTAGTTAAAAAAGTGTCTTTTGCAAGATTCGAACATGGGTCATTTAATCCACATACAAATGCTTCAACCACTAGACCAAGGCAGTTTTTGTGATTTACAAATACAAAATAAGTAAGTAATGCTTAAATAATTGATATTGTTAAGCTATATTTAAGGAATAGATTATGCTTAAGAGAAAAGGTACGCCTCTTTTTTCTAACCCTAAGCAAGATAATTCCATGTCTCTATTCTCTTTGGTCGAACCTTTCTCTTCTCTTTGAGGTATCTCTCTCACCCTACTGGTTATATAAGTTTTTTAGTACATCAACCAAATCTATAGTCTATGATTTCTATGGTCTACGTTTGCATGTTTACAGGATTATTTGAGAAGTATAACATCTGGTCATATTAGTTAGTTGAAACATGTTTACATGATTTTAATATACCATAATTTGAAATAAGATTATAATATATCAAATTATATTGCAAATTTTGCGATAGATATAATACGACAATATAATTTTCTGGAAGAAGTTTGTGTTCTTCTCCAGCTACAAAGACGCTTTCATCTGAGTGATCACATTTTGCTTCTGTTTCCATTTGTCATATCACCTGCGATATACAACTTGGGAAGGTAGCCGCTTGAAGGTTTTTGATGGCTATGGTGAGGATTTATTGTATGCCCTTTACTACAAATTTGGTTCATATAAGAAATTTTATAACTTATTCTACTACTTAAAATATTGTATCTGATGTTGCTAAATATACAGGTTTGTGTTTATATATTTACATGAGTCTCTTTGGTTAGCATAACTATCAAATAATCAATAGGTAAAATGTGTTCACATAAATAGTTATTATGTTACAGGTACCTATAGACTCTTGTGTTATTGGGTCACAACATTCCACTTTCCTGCAACAGGTACCCCATAAACTCATATTACAATACTGAATGTTGTTATTGGTATAACTAATGTTGATGCTTACTGTATGTGACAGGCTTCTTATATAACTGGAGGTGTATATCTTAGGCCTCAACACCTGGATGGTCTGTTCCAGTATCTGACAGTATGTAACCGCCATCATCATATCACAATGCTTATATGATTTGGGCTGTTTTTTTTATTTTTTATTTTATTTTTTAATTTATTTATATTTACATGTATTGTGATTATACTTTACTGTATGTTTATTATATATGCTTCTGTTTGCATGCAGACAGTATTTGCAGCAGATTTGCATTCACGCAACTTCTTAAAACTACCGAAGCCTTCTGGTGTAGATTTCCGTGCTTCGTAAGTTTCTTAATATTGTTTGCTACATGCAGTTTTGGTAACACTTTTCCGAATTCTTGTGTCTGAATGTTGAGTTATGCAGGTGTTTCTGTCACAAAAAAAAAATTTGAGTTGGGATACATTTGCTCTGTTTGTTTGTCTATTTTCTGTCAGCATCACAAGAAATGTTCAACTTGCGCGTAAGTATATGTTTATTCTTATTGATTTTCATTATCCTCCATGTGTCACAGTTATTATGTGTACTTTGGTTCTATGACATGATAAATCTCTTCCAACTTCTTCTTTGATAGTATTCTGTTCTCTAATTGTTTCCAACATGCCAATTTTACGTTTCTTAACACCAACTGCATTTCTTTGTAGTTGTAAATGGGTTTGTTTAGGAATAACCTTTCTAATTGGCCTTGGGTAGTGGCATGGTATCGCAAAGGAAAATTTTAAAAAAAACCATGGTATCCCAAATGTGGAGTCTTTGGAATGGTCCAAAAGATGGCACGGTGACCAAGTTTTCTATGCACATTTCATAAGTTGATTTGTAGCAACAACAAATAGGGCTCTAAAGTTTAAACAAAATGCATGTTCTTACTTCAGAGAATCGTTTGACGGTAATTCAAATACTTCGGAGAAGTATAACAATTCAGATTCGTAGGGATGGCATGATAATATGGATTCGAACAGGTACACAGTTTGTTGATCATGCTGGAAGTTCATGGTTTAGTTTTGTCGTTGATGCAGACTCTTCTAATATTTGTTGCAAACTTGATGCACGTGTTAACATCGTGGATGGACTATTGAATGGCATGGAAAAAGTGGTAATATTACACAAGGTATGCATTTTGTGTTTCGATCGACTTTTATGTTCCATGTATCAAATTAGTACAAATTTTTATAACTCATATGAGAACAACTATCTTTTTTGATTTCTATATCAGGAACAACCATTTTATCTGCAATGAAGAAAGTAGTTGACCCGACAACTGAAGTTGTGTATGTAGAAAATCCGACTCCTGATTTCATCAAGTCCAACAATTTCTCCTACGCCATTGTGGTAACTGGCGAATTTCCATACTCAGAATCAGCTGAGGACAATCAGGATCTAATGATACCTAAACCTGGTCCAACCACTATCATGAACGTATGTGGGTCCGTGAAGTGTGTTGTGGTACTGATGTCAGGTAGACCTGTTGTGATCGAGCCTTATGTCTCTAGCATTGATGCTTTGGTGGCTGCTTGGCTTCCTGGTACTGAAGGCCAAGGTGTGACTGATGTTTTGTTTGGTGATTATGGTTTTATTGGAAAATTGGCGCTTACTTGGTTCAAGAGTATTGATCAACTTCCTATGAAAGTTGGTGACCTGCATTATGACCCGTTGTACCCGTTTGGATTTGGGCTCACAACCGAGCCTTCCACAAATTAAGAAAACTTTTCGGGATATTAGTCTAGATAGTGTAATTTAATTATGGTTTGGTAATTTTGAACGGCAGCTACAACCCCCTCTTCGATGTTGTGATTCATCTTACCATTTGGTTCTTTTGACCAGGTAGCACCCATATCCCAATACTCCATATATTTCCTTCACAGGAAGTACCTTATGCCTTCTTTTGATTATATATTGTTTACGCCAAACGGGATTTAAATTAAAGTTAACTGATTATTGGAATTAAAAACTAATGATTCTCCCTAATCCTCACTTGTGAAGTTTATTGGAATTCATAGTTAAATTTTTTAGGAGTTTGAAGTATTCATGCTTAGGCTGTTGATGCTTTTCACCTCATAGGTTTGTCCACTATAAGAAAATGCAGCCATTCTTGACCGACCTTCTTTCGCTATAGAAAAATATGACGACTATTGTTGGGTTTTAGGTTCCTTGGATGATGAATTACTCTAAGTAATGGAACCACGGACAAGCTTGAAGATAACCACGGACTGAAGAAGTGTAACCACTGATGAAGATAACCGCGGCTAGTAGTATTCTGTAATCGCTGATAGTACATTGTAAACACTGCTAGTTTTCTATAGTCAGTTAGTTTATTGTATCAGATAAATATGGAAAAGATATTTATCTTGTAGGTTACGTATTGTATATTGTATAGGACTCCTTATCCTATAAAAGGAGGTCCTAGGCTAGGTTAGATATACGTATGTTTTATATCTAAGGCCGATACACTTCAAGGTTGCAAAACCCTAATACTGTAAGAGTATTCGTATTAATAAATAATATTGAGGTGTTAATTGTTAATTGTTCTTCTTCTTAAGATTAAGTATTAAATTCCGCGTGATACTTAATAAGTTCTTTGTTCAAGTCAGTTTCTATATTAGATCGTTTGCTCAACTGGGATCAACAAGTGGTATCAGAGCTTGTGATCTAGAAACTGTTATCAAGAGGAAGTCTGTTAATTTGTACTCAAGAAAGTTAAGATGTCTGAAGAAACTCATATGGTGACTGCTTCTAAGGTTCCCATGCTCAAACATGGTGAATATCAAATCTGGAGGATGCGAATGAGGCAATACATTCGCATGATTGATTATGCTCTATGGGATGTTGTTGAAAATGGAGACTCTCTTCCTTTGAAGGGTGATGATGGTAAGGAGATTGCTATTATAAGTGAACCTGATAAAGCTAAGAGGAAGATGGAGATCAAAGCTCATAGTATTCTCTCCATGGGAATACCTAATGAATTTGCATTAGATTTTGATCAGTATGAGTCAGCTAAAGAACTATTGGATGCTCTTGAATTAAGGTTTGCTGGTAATGAAGCTACAAAGAAGTCTAGGATGAACATGCTTAAGCATCAGTTTGAAACCTTCACTGCTCAAAGTGGAGAAAAGATTGATGGCACATACAATAGGCTTCAAAAACTCATAAGTCAACTGAAGGCAGTGGGTTACAAGTTCCTTCAAGAAGATATTAATTTGAAATTCATAAGGAGCTTATCATCTGATTGGGCTATTCATACCATTGTGTGGAGAAACAAGACGGACTTTGCTACAATGACTCTAGACAATCTCTTCAATAACTTGAAGGTTTATGAGTCTGAGAATACTTTTTCTAATTCGTCTTCTTCTAATCAAAACATTGCTTTTGTATCCACAAATCACAAAAGCTCACAAGATGTATCCACTGCTGCCTATGGTATAACCACGGCTATTGCAAACAATACCACTGTTAGTGATAATGTCAGTGATGGTGCAATTTGTGCTTTTATGTCAGATTTAACTACTAGTGTTGATGTTTTGAATCAAGATCTAGATCAAATTGATCCTGATGATCTTGATGAAATTAACCTTCAATGGCAAATGGCAATGCTGACTCTCCAAGCAAGGAAGTTTCTGAGGAGGACTGGAAGACATGTTAGATATGATGGTCAAAGGAGAGCTGGATTCGACAAAAGCAAGATGGAGTGCTTTAACTGCAAGAAGAAAGGTCATTTTGCTAGGGAATGTCGAGCTCCTAAAAGACTTGAGGGTATTAAGAAAACAACAGAAGAACCTACTATTTCTTCAGCTTTGGTTGCTCAGGATGGACTTGGTGATTATGATTGGAGTGATCAGATTGAAGAAGGTCCAAATGCAGCTTTTCTTGCTAGTGAAGCTTCAAAAGAGCATAACTTTGCTCAAATGGCCTATGCTTCATCTTCTGGTTCAGATTCTGAGGTATCTAATGATTCTAAAGCATCTACTTGTTCTTTTAAATCATGTTCTGAAAACTTAGAGTCTCAAAAGGCTATCACTGAGAGTATGAGAAAAGAAGTAGATAGATTGACTCTAGATAACTTAGGATATAGAGTTGGCTTAGAGGGTATGGAAGAGAGGCTAAAATTCTGTATTAAATGTGAATTTGAGTATGTAGAAAAGATCAATATACTAGGTGGTGAAATTGATCTTAAAAACAGAGAGATTAAAATGCTTAAAGATAAACTAGCAGAAGCAGAAAGTGTAAAAGTTAAGGCCCTAGAGGAAAAAGAAAAACATATTGTTAGGGTTGCTAAATTACAATATGCTTCTGATCTTGTACAGAAACCAATTGGCCAAAAACTGCTTAGAGATGGTACTGGTATAGGATACAATGATATGCCACCACCCCCCTTAATGAAACATGCACCACCAGTTAAAGAACTGTCATTTAGTAGTGAATTCAGTTTTAATAAACCTGTTAAAGAAGTAAATAAGACTGAATTACCTAAGATAAGTTCTGATAAGTTATCTGGTGCTCCCATAATTGAAGTTGGGAATCAGATTCTGAGGATGTTAGTACTGAATCAACTAAGTCTGAAAAGATAGAGCCTGTTAAGAAAGTTGATTCTAAGCAAGTCAACCCTGTACCTAGATTTGGAGCTAAAGTTACCAAGAAAGTTGTAGAGTACAGAGAAATTCCTAGGGAACAGATGAAACAATTTAAACCTAGGGGAAATCAAAGAAGCTTAAATGGTCTAATTTCTAACAGACTAGGTGATGAGTTTCAATGTGTTAATAAGGCTTGTTTTGTGTGTGGTAGTTTTGAACATTTACAGAGGAATTGTAATAAAAACATACCACAAGTTTGGAATCATTGGAGGAGGGTAAATCATAAAAACTTTTCAAATAAAACACACCCTCATCCTAACAGTAACATGATTCCAAGAGCAGTACTGATGAGGAATGGGAATACAAAATCTATTGTTACTGCTTCACATAAATGGGTTCCAACCACTGATAAGCAAAATGTAAACGCGGCTAAGCAGTGTCAAACCACTGATAAGCCAAAAATCACCACTGATTCAAAAGAAGTTTTAAAAATTCCAAAGGTGATAACTGATACAGTGGTTGGAAATCATTTTTATGCTGTTAAGGCCTCAGCAAGTTGGCAATGGAAGCCTAAGACAAAGGTTTTACCATATGTCAACTGTGCATCAATGGACCTAACAAAATTTGAATATTTTGATGCACAGGGCAGACCCAAGTCAGTACTGACTTGGGTCCACAAGAGGAACTAATCTTTGAAATCTTATGTGCAGGGCAATCTTCAAACTGAGCTAAAAGATAAAGGAGTAGTTTATACAACTTAGGGTACCTAGGAAGGAAAATATATACTGTTTTGATCTTAAAAATGTTCTTCCTAATAGGTCCTTATGTTTGTTTGCTAAAGCCACTGTTGATGAGTCAATATTGTGGCATAGAAGGCTAGGTCATCTAAATTACAAAACAATCAATAAACTGGTAAAAGGAAACTTAGTAAGAGGGTTACCTTCAAAGGTTTTTGAGTGTAAGGAACTATGTGTGGCCTGTCAAAAAGGAAAACAACATAGAGCCTCTTGTAAGACCAAAACTGTAAACACCATAACACAACCACTGTTTATGCTTCATATGGACTTATTTGGACCAACCTTTGTTAGAAGCTTGAACCATAAGCAGTATTGCCTAGTTATCACTGATGATTATAGTAGATTTTCTTGGGTATACTTTTTGGCTACTAAGAGTGAGACTAGTGAGATTCTTAAGAATTTCATTACTAAGATAGAAAATCTAGTAAGTCATAAGGTCAAAGTCATCAGATGTGATAATGGAACTGAGTTTAAGAATAATGTGATGAATCAGTTCTGTGTAGCTAAAGGTATTGAAAGACAGTTTAGTGTTGCTAGAACACCACAACAGAATGGTGTAGCTGAGAGGAAAAATAGAACACTAATTGAGGCTACAAGGACTATGTTGTCAGAATCTAAGTTACCAACTACCTTTTGGGCTGAAGCTGTAGGAATTGCATGTTATGTGCAAAACAGAAGTAAGGTAGTGAAGCCTCATAACAAGACCCCCTATGAGCTGTTACATGGTAGGAAGCCAATGATTGCATTCCTAAAACCTTTTGGGTGTCCTGTTACCATTTTGAATACCATAGACTACCTAGGCAAGTTTCAAGAGAAAGCTGATGATGGATACTTTTTAGGCTATTCTACTAATAGTAAAGCCTTTAGAGTATACAATAGGAGGACTAGAATTGTTGAAGAGAACCTACATGTTCAATTCAGTGAAAAGACTCCTAGTGTTGAGACCAAAGGACCAGACTGGTTGTTTAACATTGATATGCTAACCAAATCTATGAATTATGAGCCTATCATTGCAGGAACTCCCACTAATGCTGATGTAGGTATACAAAAGGATTCTGAAGTAGATAAATCTTCAAAGGAAGCTGATTCTCCAACAGAGTTCTATTTGGTTGAAAAGTGGAAAACTGGTACTGTTCCTTCCATCATTCACAAGCAAGGTCCCTCTGATGATGATATACATAATACTGGAGGCAAAGTTGATCATCATCAAGATAAAGATGAGTTGGTGCAAGATAACTCAGTGTCGATAGAAGAAATTGAAAAGAAGAAAAAGCAGTCTGCAAGCACTGCTAAGCCTACTGTAAGTGCTGATAGGTCATCTGTAAATGCTGACAAGCCATCTTCTACCACTGATAGTTCAAGTGCAATTCCGGCTACAAGCACTGATGATAGTACTTTCTTTGGACCTTATCCAAAGCCACTATTTGGCAATGAGGAGTATCCACATGATCCTGATATGCCTGAATTAATAGAGATGGATACTCCTACTGATGATGAAGACATGGATGATTTCTTCAATGCTAATTTGACTAATTTGGACACTGTTATAAATGAAAGTCCAATTACCTCTACCAGAATTCACAAAATTCATCCCAAAGAATAGATTCTTGGAAATTTGAATACTCCAGTTCAAACAAGAAGCAGGGTAAAGAATTCAGAACCCTTTCCTGAACATGGGTTCTTTGCAAGATCTCTTCACAAAAGAAACAGTCATAAAGATCTGCAAAATTGCTTGTTTGCTTGTTTTCTGTCTCAAAAGGAGCCCAAGAGAATAGAAGAAGCTTTAACAGAAGAAGGATGGGTAGAATCAATGCAAGAGGAGCTTCTTCAGTTCAAACTTCAAGAGGTTTGGACATTGGTTGATCTTCCAAATGGGAAGAGGGCTATTGGAACTAAATGGGTATTCAAAAACAAAAGGGATGAAAGAGGAATTGTAGTGAGGAACAAGTCAAGATTGGTTGCTCAAGGATACACACAAACTGAAGGTTTGGACTATGATGAAGTATTTGCACCAGTTGCAAGGATAGAAGCTATAAGATTGTTTTTGGCTTATGCTTCATTCAAGAATTTTGTTGTGTATCAAATGGATGTTGAAAGTGCATTTTTATATGGCACTATTGATGAGGAGGTTTATGTTTGTCAACCTCCTGGTTTTGAGGATCCTGATCATCCTGACAAGGTTTACAGGGTGAGGAAGGCTATGTATGGACTGCATCAGGCTCCTAGGGCATGGTACGAATGTCGAAGGCTATGTATGGACTGCATCAGGCTCCTAGGGCATGGTACGAATGTCTATCTACTTATTTGATGGACAATGGGTTTAAAAGAGGACTGATTGATAAAAATTTGTTCATTAGAAAGCACAAAGATGATATTTTACTGGTTCAGGTTTATGTAGATGACATCATCTTTGGGTCTACTAACAAGGAGCTATGCAGAGATTTTGAGAAACTTATGCATGATAAGTTTCAGATGAGTTCTATGGGAGAACTCACTTTCTTTTTGGGGCTACAGGTTCAACAAAGGACTGATGGTATATTCATTAGTCAAGACAAGTATGTAGCAGATGTGTTGAAGAAATTTGGGTTTCAAGATGTAAAAAGTGCAAGTACACCTATGGAGACTCAGAAACCTATGCTACCAGATGATGGGAGTCCCAAAGTTGATCTGAAGTTGTACAGATCCATGATTGGATCTTTGATGTATCTGCCTGCATCTAGGCCAGACATTATGCTCTCAGTATGTGTGTGTGCAAGATTTCAAGTAACACCCAATACCTCACACATGAATGATGTTAAGAGGATCTTTAGGTATTTGAAAGGTCATCCTAAATTGGGCCTTTGGTACTCTAAGGATTCTCCTTTTGATTTGGTGGCCTACACTGACAGTGATTATGCTGGAGCTAGTCTGGATAGGAAGTCTACCACTGGAGGATGTCAGTTCTTGGGAAGCAGATTAATTTCTTGGCAGTGTAAAAAGCAAACTATTATGGCAAATTCTACAACTGAGGCTGAATATGTGGCTGCTGCTAGTTGCTGTGGTCAAGTTCTATGGATTCAGAATCAATTGCTGGATTTTGGGTACAATTTTATGCATACTAAGCTTTACATTGATAATAACAGTACAATTTGCATTATCAAAAATCCTGTTTTACATTCTAGAACTAAATATATTGAGATAAGACATCATTTTATTAGAGATTGTAATGAGAAAAGGTTGATTCAAATGGTAAAAATCCATACTGATTTCAATGTTGCTGATCTTCTCACAAAAGCTTTTGATGTGGGGAGGTTTCAGTATCTTGTTGTTAGTATTGGAATGCTTATTCTCTAAATTTCTCAAATTGTTTTGTACAAGCTTGTAAAAGTATTGGACTGTTATTATGTAATCTTAAGTATTGCTATCTCTTTTATATCCTCTGATAGTGTTGCTTCTAACCACTGATAGTGTTGCTTCTAACTACTGATAGAGTTGGTCTATCCACTGCTAGTTGTTCTGTATTTCCTCTAACCATTGTGCAGGAAAATGCTAAATCATTATAGAGATGCAAGAAGTACTGAAATTTCATTGTTCATTCAACAAAACAGTTTACAGCTTACAGCTTACAATGAAACTTCAAGTGCTAATTAAAGACTACATCTATACATGGTTTCTACTACTACTATCCTTGCTGATATCGTTTGAATGCTGGATATGCATTTATCATATGCAAACAAAGCAGCTAAGGATCAAAATGGAAAGGATGGATTGATGCAAACGAAGAAGCTGAAGCTGATTGTGGAAGATAGATGGCTAATATGATAATCTTCTTGTGCTCCATCTTCTCTTACCACCATTCAGCAACTTACTCCATCTTCCCTTTTCCCTTCCTGGTTACGATATGTGTTGAAGCACCATGACTTGGTGCCCTAAGACCAAGAACCACCTCTCTGTCACTAGGGAGTGGTGGGTTTCTTGCTCGAGGTCTTGGTTGGGGGTTAGAAGATGAAGGTTTGGAGTTTGAAGTTCTCTTCTTAGAAGAGTCATCAGAGTCTTCAGAAGCATCACTTGGATTCACCACACTATCATCCTCAGATGATGGAAGAAATGGAGATTTTCTTGGTCTTGGTGCTAGTGGAGGCAAATAGGTTAGCCATGGGTTTCCATCTTCACTTGATGATGAAGATGATGAAGAGGATGAGGAGGTGGTTAGATCAACCACTTCTGGTTTGTTCCAACTAGGGTTCCACATTTTGATTGCTGGGGATTTTGGAGAAATTAGGGTTTTTATCTCTTGATTGGTTTGGGCGTTCTATGATATTTGGGTGCTTTTTATAAGTGAGGATTAGGGTTACTGAAGTAACTAAGGGGCAGGTTAGATGTGGTTGGAAAGTTAATGAGGTTCTTGGGGATTGGACTGAGATATATTCTAGAAGTTGACTATGTTGACTTTACTGTTCTAACCTCGGATAGGTTGTTTGTAACCACTTCTGGCTATTTCTAACCACTGACAACTATACTCTTTGTCTTTGTGTTTGTTTTGTGTTGTCTTGCAGGAAAGAAGGATGTTTGTGCATAAGGAGCTAGTGTGCTTGCTGCTTATGTTTGTGTTAAAAAAAAATAAATAAAAAATATATATATATAGTTTTTTGTGTTATAGATGATTTTTGTTTAATCCTTCTTATCTTGTGAGATACCATTTCAATTGGCATGGATTTGCTTGCTCTTATTTGGATCTGTTGGAGTGGTGCTTCTCTGTATTCACTGATGGTGTGTTACAACTGCGGACAGTTGTTGTAGAACAACGGATAGTATGTTACTCTGTTTTGATACTTCAGGGGTTGTTTTGACACTTTGGCAAAAGTATATATATCACTTCCCAAACTCACGGATGGATCACTTTCACTTGCAAATATCCTAAAACCCTAATCACTTTGATTGATTTCTTCACAAACCCACTTTCTTCATATCAATCACAATGGCTGAGTTGTACTCCACTTCACATAATCTTGTTGCTATTCTCACCAAAGATGCTCGCTCTGAAGGGTTTCATCAAATGATTGATTTCCTTGTTCATAGTCCCATTCACTTTGCTTTAATGATTGCACCTACCATTTTCAAAGCCTATATAAGACAGTTTTGGAAGAATGCTAACCTTGAGGAGGTTAATGGGTTGGAGGTTTTTAGTACTAGGGTGGATGAGAATGCTATTTCGGTTTCTGAGGAGCTTATTCGAGAAGTTTTAAGGCTTGATGATGCTGATGGTGTTGATAATCTTTCTGATGTTGAGATTGTGGCTGGTTTAGAGAGATTAGGATACACATACAGAGGTGACAAGGTACAATTTTTTAAGAATCTGTTTTCTCCACAATGGAAGTTTTTGATTCACACTTTGTTGATGTGTATGAGCAATAAGACCACAGGCTTTAATGATTTTCCTTCCAAAATTGCTACTGCTATTATTTGTTTATCAGATGGAAGGAAATTTAACTGGTCTAGGATGATTTATGAGGGGTTAGTGCAGAATATTAGGAAGAAGGGAAAGTATTATTTGTATCCTCGATTTGTTCAATTGCTTGTGGAACATCAAATCCAGGATCCTATTGAACATGTTAGAGAGTATGAGGTACATTGTATGATTCCTCGAGTGTTTGCATATATGAGGAATCCGCCACAGAATGTAGTTATTAGAGATGTTCCTTTGTTTCCTCACATGCTTAATTTTCCTTCTGATTCTGAGGTTAATGAGGATAGAAGCACACAGGGCACTCAGCTTCCTCAGGCTAGTGCTAGTGGTATGGTTAATGAGGCTGTCATACGGTGTGGAGGTGACATGATTGGAAGGGCTTCCACTACTGATCCATGCTTAGATGCTGGTCAGGATAGTGGAAACATCAATAAGACCCAACCTTTGGCAACTCCTAATGTGGAAAGTTCTTTAGAGCTTACCACAGGTGGAGGTATCCCTAGCCAACTGGCTACTACAGGGTACATAGATGATCAGGCTCGGTCTGGTGCTATGTCTTTTATATCCAAGGATTCACCAATCGGAGCAGTTAACACATCTCGAAGTGATGAGGATAGATTGGAACCTGATAATGAATTGACGGTTGATGACTATGTACATGAGGACTTTTTTGATGATCCACCTCTCGGACCAAATAACACAGGTCGAAGTGGGGAGGATATTCTTGAACGTATAAATGAATTGACGGTTCAGTGTTCTAAAATGGAGGATAAGATTTCTAGTCTACAGGAGGTCACTGTGCTTCAGGGTAAAACTATTCGGAGATTAAAGCATCGGGTCTTGGTTTTGGAAAGAGTGAAAAGACCTGGACTTGCTGTTTTGAAAGCTTTAAGGCGTATGAAAAAGAAGGTGAACTCTTCTCCTACTCTGAATGTGGATGATGTATCCAAACAGGGGAGGAGTGATGGCATGACTTCAGGGGAGGCTGGGATTGTATCTGTTGGTGTTACTATGGAAGAAGATGTTGACAGTGGAGATCAAGAATTTGTAGTTTCTGATAAAGCTGGGAATGCTGTTGTTCTTGAAGAATTGAGGAATGTTGACATAGTACAGAACACAACCACTGATGGTATATCTGAAACCCTGGTTAGTACTTTTTGTAACCACTGATGTTTCAGATTTGGCTATTGTTTCTACTACTGTCATACCCACTGCTATCACAACTACTTCTACTATTGTTACAACTCTTTCTGAATTACCATCTAAGCCTAAAGAAGTAGAGAAAGAGGCTGCAAGCACATTGATTAATCTGAGTAAAACATCATCAATACCTACATCAATAATTACACCTGCTTTATCTATTCAGTCTACTGCTACTAAAGCAAAAGGTAAATCAAAAGGTTTGGTTATTGGTGAACCTTTGAAGAAGAAAATGGTCAAATCTAATGTTGGAAAAGGCAAAGAAGTAGTACTGAAGTTCAAAAATAAAATAGAACAAGAGGCTTATGATAGAGAGTTTGCTAGAAGTTTAGAAGAGGAGGATAGAGCAGCTGTGGAAAAGAGAAAGAATGATGAAGAAGAAGCTAGTCAGAAGATATTAGCTACATGGTATGAATCTCAAGACTATCTTAAAGCTTCAGAATTGATCAATGATGAATATACAGTACAAGAATGGGCTTTGTTCGATGATGAAGAAAAGGCTAGACTTCTGGGAATGCTGGCAAAGAAGGTTAGTAAAGGAAAGAAGAAAATTGTAAGAAAGAAACCTCCTTCTATTGCTCAGTTGAGGAATGTTTTGATGAGGATTATAAAAAAATTCTGGTATATATGTTTCTGAAAATCTTACTACCTGTTCATTTAAAAGAATTTTGGAAATCTATGAGAGATGTATGAGACTTAATAATGATGATTTCTGTCTGATGGACTCTCAAAAGGAGAAAGAGTGGATTAAAGAGCAAGATGCATGGATGCAAAGTAAACGAAAAAGAAAATCTGAGGTTCAAGAGACATCTGATTCTAAGAAGTTGAAAGTAGTTGCAGAAGTGAATCAAATCATTTCTTATGAGTTTAATCTTTTAGATGGCAGTGAAGGAGTTTGGAAAATTCAAAGACTCAATAATGATGTTTCTGAGTATAATAAATTTTCTCAAATGCTTCAATATTTTGATAGAGATGATTTGATGAATCTTTGGGTACTTTACAAGAATAATTTTGGTGAAGTACATCCAGATGATTATCATGAGAGGCTGATGTATCATAATTTGAAGATTCTATTTGAGCCTACTCATGATGAACCTGAATGGCAAGGACTCTACAATGGTCAAGTTACTCGTTGGTTTTTATATCAAACCTGTGGAGTTCATGTTTTAACTGTTTCTGGACAGATTATTCATATGCTTGTAGAAGGTGAATATCCTAAATTGAATAATCATCCAGGAATCATTGCTCAGATGTTGAAGCCGGGTTGTTTCAAGATGTTATTGTCCTATGATAGTCAAGCTTATGACTTGTTGAAGAAGTATGAGAAGATACTTAAAAGTAAGTGTTTGGTTACATCCTCCACATCAGATGTTTTGAGCTTAAAAGAAACTTGAGAATTCTGTTAGAAGTTATCAAGTTTAGGGGAGGATTGTTGGGTTTTAGGTTCCTTGGATGATGAATTACTCTAAGTAATGGAACCACGGACAAGCTTGAAGATAACCACAGACTGAAGAAGTGTAACCACTGATGAAGATAACCGCGGCTAGTAGTATTCTGTAACCGCTGATAGTACATTGTAAACACTGCTAGTTTTCTATAGTTGGTTAGTTTATTGTATCAGATAAATATGGAAAAGATATTTATCTTGTAGGTTACGTATTGTATATTGTATAGGACTCCTTATCCTATAAAAGGAGGTCCTAGGCTAGGTTAGATATACGTATGTTTTATATCTAAGGTCGATACACTTCAAGGTTGCAAAACCCTAATACTGTAAGAGTATTCGTATTAATAAATAATATTGAGGTGTTGAATGTTAATTGTTCTTCTTCTTAAGATTAAGTATTAAATTCCGCGTGATACTTAATAAGTTCTTTGTTCAAGTCAGTTTCTATATTAGATCGTTTGCTCAACTGGGATCAACAACTATAATTACAAGTATGGGAAAGTGTTGTCGAGGTAAGTAGCACATGCACTATCTTTTCCGAAATCTTCAATTTATTTATTGAACGTTTTCTCATAACGTTACAAGGATGACTGTCTATCTCACTTGCTGTGAATTTCAACATGGTACGATTCTTTTTTCTTTCCCATAATTAACTGAATCTATTATTTACTTCACAATATACGTATAAGCAATAGGAGCAGAAATCCACACATGCATCATGGATGTGAAAAACAGGGACATGGAACCGACGGTCATAGACGAAGGTATGATGACAGGTATTTCACGTAATGAGGTTACACGAGGGGCGAGATATAATGACATTAACGATTAACAAGGACAAAATCAATCTCTTGGTGTCAACATCTGACAAATAATTAATAGTTTCAAGAGATCCTGTTGTAACTTCACTGTAAGTTCCTTTATCTTAACTATAAATTGGAGCAAAAAATTTAACACTTTCAATATAAAGTCGACGGTAAGTGTAAGTCATGACTAATACGCCATTGTTATTTTTATTTTAACTTTCACTTCATATCTTTTCTAATAGTCTTACCTTTTGTTATTGTAACCCAAATACAGGGAACTTGGGTTTCAATGGGTGTTTACTCTGATGGTTCATACAATGTTCCAGTTGGGCTTATCTACTCCTTCCCAGTCACTTGCCGCAATGGAGAATGGTCAATTGTTCAAGGTGAGAACTTCTTCATATTCTCGGCGGCAAGACGATCCTTTTTCATTTCGGAAAGCTTGCGGATATGAGGACAATCCCAATGTTGTTAATGACTGTAATCAAGGTTACTATAGCGCTGTGTGTTTTGTTATTAACATATTTATTGTTTAATGATATGATGCTATTGATTGATTTATTTTGAAAATATTTATTGTTTACTGATATGCTAATACTGTCTTCTTTCGTCACAATGTTGAAGATACATCCAGGCATTATCAGCCATTACCAATGATCGAAAAAGTTATTGACTCTATGGCTTATGCAAAGCTGGTAACTCTTAACTTGGGGTAACAATGCATTAATGCTTTATTTGCAATAGCTAATATTAGAATTTTTAATTGCACTAAGTTATAAAAAAAATAGCTTGCGCACTTATTGGCTATTAATGCTTTATTAGGATTTTTTTGTTGAAACGATACTCTACAATAATATTGGATGAAGCTCATGAAAGGAGTCTGAATAGACACATGCGTATTGGGATGCTATCATGCATTATAGTACCACGCCATGTAAGGTATCTTTAGCCATATACTACATTTAGCTCATTATACTTGACAATTCCTGAATTAAACCAGTGTTCAAAATCTATTGCAAGTACAATGATACTTTCTAAATTGCATACATATTTCATGCACGTTTTTTTCCCCTAACTCCGTCAAAAGCGAGTAGAAATTCCACCTTTTTTGGATCATCTGCAATATATCTGATTCAAATCAGTGTACAATAAAACTTACAGTTAAATTTTTTTATTAAAAACCTAAGTGAAAGCGAATAATGTTTACTTTAAGGTCGAAGTAGCTGCTCTCCAAATCTACAATTTTCTTGAACATGTTACTGAACTCTGAATTTAGTATGTTTAATAACTTTATTTCAGATAACACTATTAGCCAAGATCAAGAAACATGTCATTTCAGTAAAAAGCTACTACTTTAATGGATTCGACTCAAACTGATAAAAGTTAGAGACTCACGGGAGGATCGGAATGAACTGAGTATCCACGAGCAAGTTAGAGCTTAGTGGGCCATGAAGCTATGAACCCAGACACACCTGTCACACCTTCCCGTCCTGGGTTTAGTATGTAAAAGACAGTGATAACTTGATTTGATTTTAGGATAATCAACTTTTTATGTATATATATACAAGCAATAACTCACTGGATGATGTGTTTGTAAAAGAACCGATTTGATTGGGAGTCGGAATACTAAGGTACTCTTTAATTATTGTTATATCTGATATTTACACGCTCATGTGGTAGTCAGGTTTATTTCAATACTTTTTGTAGATTGCTACAATAATCCGTTTTTTACAGATCTATAACAATAATCAAGTTTTCAAATGTTAAATAAACATAGTATCAAACTATGAATGTATCATAATTATTAACCAAAGTTGATATGCATATAACACCCAAAGTTCATTTTTCTTTCACAAATTTGGACCTTATCTTAGCAGGTTGATCATCTAATATTGTAGGTGACGTGTTGATTGTTTAAGTGGGATGGCCAACACGCTATTAGAAGGTACGGTGTATATAATTTCATGAACGGTACAACGAGTTTATGATCAAGTTAGTACTTGCTTTCCAATTTTATTGAAATCTTATAATTGATACCTGATAATTGACAAGTATAGTTCATTACATTGAGGTGGTGCATGATGTTGATCTACAAAAGCTATGTGTTCGGTTCGTCATGGATAGAGTTGGTTTAGTTGGATCAGATGGACCTACATATTGCGTAGCATTTGACATCACTTACATGGTATGCCTGCCAACACATGGTGGTCATGGCTCCTTCAAATGAAGCCGAACTTGAAAACATGGTAGCTACTACTGCACCCATTGATGACAGACCTTCCCGAGAGTCAACGATTTTGATGTACATATTCCTCCCAACACTAAAAAGATAGAAACTAACAAAATTTAACCTCTTTTTTAAGGAAAAAAAAGTTCTAATAATATTTGTAACATATTGATTATCGATGAATATTGAATTGATTCAACAAGTGTTTCAAATTTTCAACAAAAAAAATACTACTGCAGCATAGATGTTATTTGTACTAAAAATTTACTTCATGTCTATAGAAAACTCTGTATATATTTGGCTCTCAAACATTATCAAAAGTTGGGTACAAAGACCGGAGAACTTCATGTTGCTCTTTCAAGAGTTAAGACGAAAAAAGGTTTTAAGATTCTTTGTTGTGACAAAGACGATTAATACACAAACTTCACAACAAATGTCGTGTACAAAGAAATTTTATTTTGTTTATGAATAAATTGATCACCAATTTTTTTATTTCGCTATGACGATTAATAAAAGTTAAGGCCAAACATTGTCCCATATTGGTTTGTTTCTACAAAAGCCGGTATACTTATATTATTTAACTGTTTCATTATCTTTTATATGTATTACACTAAACTTAGTTACTTATAGTTTGTATGTTTTTATAATTTACATCCACGCAAACCATACAATTATTTATAATTCTAAAAAAAAAAAAAAAAAAAAAAAAAAAAAAAAAAAAAAACCAACAACTAAAAATCAAAGAAACAATTGTTTTATAATAATGTAAGACAATTCTAAAAAATGTATTTCAGCTAACAAAAAACAACAAACAAATAATTATAAGTCATGGGCGGGCTTCGAAAACTAGTATATACATATATATATATATATATATATATATATATATATATATATATATATATATATATATATATATATATATATATATATATATATATATATATATTTGAATATTATATATACAATTTTTATAGCTGAGTGCTAATTATATTATATATATATATATATATATATATATATATATATGTATATATATATATATATATATATATATATATATGTATATATATATTTGAATATTAATAATTATATTCTTTAAAGTAACCCATATGATTTATTGAATATTTATTTTTACTTTATCTTAATAAGTAATCTTTTACTTGTATCATCCATCTACGTGGGACAAATTTAACAAACATTATTTTTGATAACTAAATTTTCTTAGTATAATGTAAGTGATTTTTAAAAGTCGCTATTGTGTTGTTATTTAATGATAACATATGACTACGGGCTATTGTCAAATAATTTTATCTCATACCTTTACAATATATATCTAATAACAACTCATTATTGTCACCACATCACGTGGATAATCTACAATTTTTATACGAAAAATTTTGTTATTGCATAACAGTATTCAAAATTAAAATTATCGCCGTCCGTATATCTATTGTATTGTAAAATATAAATCTAAAAAAAATTTCGCTGAATATTTTAATTGTATGGCGCCCGCCGCTGCAACGCTCGGGTACCCTGCTAGTGTTATAAAACATACGGATAAAGATCAAATAAAAAGACAAATATCCGTAAAATATAAGATGATTTTTTTTCATAAAACGTTCACGAAAAATTCCAAAAAAAAATTCACAAGATCGGGTATGATGGTGCATGAAAAAGTTGTGAAGGAATTTTTTTCTAAAAGTTGATATTTTTTCCGAAAGAAAATTATGAAAAAATACGTTTGTGCATTAAATGATTTTTTTGTGCATCAAAAATTGGTTTTTGCACCCAACTTCTTTTGACTTTTTTCAGCAAAATAACATTGCGCATCTAACTAAAACAAGTTAAAAATTTTGTGCATCAAATTTTTTTTTGCGCATCAAAATTTGTTTTTGTGCATTATAAAAAACGTATCAAAACTCAAAATTATAAAAACTGTTTTCATAAAAGTTTTATGCACCAACATACCCGATCTTGTGGAATTTTTTTAGAATTTTTGAAGATTTTTTAAAAAAAATATATATTTTTATTCTTTTTACAAATACTTGTCTTTTTATTTTAACTTTACCCTATAACACACAATATAATGTTAAGTCTATCACGTACAAGAGTGGTGGCTGCAGTGGTGCCAGTGGTGCTTATAAGTTTTGTAGATCACGTCATTTCAGTATTTACTTTATAACACGACTATAACATAAACATCTTTTTCAATTATAATTTTTAGAGTAAATTGCATTTTTGGTCCTTGTGGTTTGGGTAAATCGCATGTTTGGTCCTTATCCTTTCGAAAGTGCAGCGATAGTATTCATTTTGAAGTATTGATTGTGCTTTTGGTCCCCGATGGATGTGAAATGACCAAATTATCCTTGTCTTCTTCTAAAGAAGACAAAGGGTATTTTGATCATTTAACTTTGTTCAGGGACCAAATATGCAATCCAAACTTTAAAATGAGAACTGTCACTGCACTTTCGAAAAGATAAGGACCAAACTTACAATTTGGCCAAACCACAAGGACCAAAAATGCAATTTACTCTAATTGTTATAGACGTCAGTAGTGTTAGGAATTGGAAATTCCATTGTGAAGTGTCGGTCACCCCAACTATAGACTAGCACAAGTTAGCTCGTAGACATATCGTTATTTATCAGTTTATTAGTTAGTTATTAGTTTAGTTTTGCGTAGTGCAACACCGTGGAGGAAGGACGGGTCTTTACCCACTGTATACCTGATCCACAGGCCGTCAGGAGGTCGTTTACTTGTAACTATAAATACCCCTTCCATCCTTGGAAGGGGTGGTGCTTCTCATTAATCTAACCTTGCATTTTGTATTACAAATCTCTAACAAGAACACCCTCTCATCTCTTTCTCTCTCTAAACCATGGCATACTTGATTCATCACCATCCATGGCCACCCGAATCATCTATAACACAATATTTAAGATCCAACAAATGGTACCAAAGCCAAGGTTTTTGTGTTTTGATAATTTATTGTGGTTCGAATCTTGTTTTAACTGGTTTTATATAATTTTTTGTTGTCGGAAATTTTTTTTCTGATATTGTGGTAAAACAGTTTTAACATGTTTTTGTGTCCCTTTTGGTCAGAAAAGTCTCTGGTTTATTCAAGCTTGCAATATCTGTTTGTGTCAAAACTTTGTCCACATGGTTTATGTCACATATATCCGTTTTTAGACTTTTTTTTGTTACCAACGTGTTAAATTATTCGTGGGTCACTTGGTCATTTCTGGACAGAATATTGGTGGTCAAATATTGGTCAAACAGGCAAAAAGTTGCATTTTATGTTACTTTTTCTGGGTTTGCTATGAAGATGATCGGAAAACATTGTCGGAAACTTCGCCGGAGCAAAAAGTCAAAAAACCTAGCGACTTGTCCTTTTTTTCATATAGCGATTTATATACCTGTTTTTGGAGAAGCGATTTGTGTTTTCTTGACTGTTGAGTCAAAATAATTAAAAGCGACTTGTCTTGAAATGTTCAAAAATATGCAAGCGACTTGTCTATGGTCATAAAGCGACTTGTCTCTAACTCTGTTCAAAAAATCAGAAAGCGAGTTGTGTAAACTAAAACAAAAGCGAGTTGTGTTTTTGTTGACTTTTGAGTCAACTCAAGTCAAAAGCGACTTGCCACACAGGAAAATCAGATATGAAAAACCTTATGCGACTTGACCAAAACCTTAATACCTTCGACTCAACAAGACTTCAAGTCAAGACCATCATCAGTCAAACGTGCCAAATGAAAAAAAAAAACAAACTCGACTGTATCCAATTCCATTCGAAAACTAAATCTACATCTAGACTCAACAATGTACCCCTACAATCACTCTTCAACTCTCATTCAATAAACAAGATGACTCGAATTAAATTAAAAACAATCTCAGAAACGGGTCAAGATTTCATCTATTTCAGATTTTTTTCTTTGAACCTTATCATCATTGATTTATGTACGAAGTCAAAGCCTCAAGATAATATTCGAAATTGAAAGAATGACCAAAAACCATTAGGTTTCAATCATCTCTTTGTTTCGATTGTTGTCAAAAATAAAAATGAAACATCAAGTACAACCTACCCGAGACCCTCTAAGGGATCTTGAAGCTGCTGGAACAAGACCCTCTTAATTAGCTCATATGGTTCGATTCTTTGCGAATATGTTTGTGTTTGATTTTTCGATCTCTGGTGTATATTAAGGGTTTATGAGATTGTTTGATTGAAGTCTTGAGAGATTGAGATGTGGAGAGATAAGGCAGATTTGGTGAGAAAAAATTGGATGAGGGAGGCGTTTTTTTTTCTTCTTCTGAATGTGAGATTAGGTTTAGTGATAAATGACCTAATTTTTTAGGTAAAGTCACTTATATAACCGGATATAAGTAATATTACTCTAGTTGGATAGGACTTAATTTTGATTGGGCCTTGGGTTGACAATTATGTGTGTCAATTGGCATAAAATTGGACGTGGGCTAATGTATTATAAATTTGTTATCCGAATTTTTTTTTATCAAAAAATTATTGGATACAATTTTATGATATCATGGTATATTGAGTGGTATTTTTGGTCATGAAAATTTTTCACGGAGGGATACAAATTCACGGCTTGAGCTTAATATTTGAGAAAAGGTTTATTGAAGTAGGTGACCTCACTTGGGCTTTGGAGTTTGAATGGAAAAATCACACTTTTCGTTTGGAGGTTGATATACAATTTGGAGATTGATTTACAATTTCAAATTTATCATAACGGGAGTATAAGTGATTGATAAGTTCGTTTGAACATTGGGCCATGAAGCTTGGATTCGGATGACGGTCAGATGGGCTTCTCAATATGAGATTAGATTTATGAAATTTGGAGATTTGTTGAAGAAATTTTATGATGACATTTGATGTGTAAGGATGAGATGTGTTCAGCAATTCCCATAAGATATTCGACGCCACATAATGTCAATGATACTTCACAGTCTAAGCAAAATCTTTCAAGAATCTTTAGCGTCAGTCATGACTTTTCAAGATGTTTGCTTATGACATGAACTTCTCGTACAAATGGTCGTACACGTTATGATGCTTCCGAAAGTTTGAAACCATCATGGGGGAGAAACGTGTACTTTGTTTTACGGTTAACCTCAAGGGAAAAGGAGTTTATACTACTTGACTTAGTATGGTTTGTGAAGTTGTCTACATATGGGTAAGGAATTGTTGGTGATGGAGAATGAACCGTTAAAGAACCGCTGCATGTTCCCCTAAAACAGATATTCACCGAAACCAAATTTGTCATTACACATTCAGGCTGATTTTGTAAAATCCCGCGAAAGAATCTATTTATCGGTTTAAATCATATACTTGTAAAACCCCATGACAATGGAAACATCCTGGTATAAGTAATGTGCTTTTCCGGATCTATCTCTCGGTTTATTCTTGGTCTTGTAAAATCCCGCGAAAGAAACTATTTATCGGTTTAAACCATAGAATTGTAAAATCCCGCAATCATAGATTCATCCTGGAGAAAGGGAAAGTGTATTTCTGGATCTCATCTGATGCTGGTGCTATGGTTTCTGTTTCGAAGAAGGGATAAAAGGGTGTACTTCATGAATTGGGTATTTGTTTGGATTGTCCTCATGACAGTTTGGTAATTATTTGGTTTTAAGGGGTTATGTGCATTTAACCATGGTCGGGATGAAAACCATTATCATAGTTCACTTAAAAAGTCAAAGGAGGTTAGATTTGAGCTTTTAACCAGAAAATTTGACAACGGGGTTAATTCACTATTATTTATTTGAGGTTGAAGTGAAATATCACGGGCAAGTGTACTTAGTATCTGAAGGTATCGGGGATGGTTGGATGAAGATTCTTTAAGATCCTTGTTCGAGCTTATTATAAAAAACGAAGACTTGGAAATCTAGTTATTGTTGGGTGATCTTTTCCTTTTCTTTTAACACTTGGGGGAATTGGGCTTTTACCACCATAAAATAACTATCACTTTAAGGAGTTACGTTGTAGTGCCCAGTGTCACATTCAATTGTGGATTTTCAAGAGGTGATGTACGTCTTATACTTGATGGTTGGTTGGTTGAAGAGTATAGAGTACTTAGAGAGTACTTAGAGATTCTAATGGAAATCGGCACCGCTCTTTGTTACATATGTGCAAGTTTAAGTCACGAGTTCGGGTTGTTTTTCTTCAAGGTCAAATTTATCATATTGGGTTTTCTCCATCAGCTGTCACAACAAAGAGCCTACTGAATGATAATGGGGTGATTACAAGTTTTGCCAAGAGATGATGAAAAGAGAGAGATTATGACGTTTGAACACAACAGTTCAAGCCTCATTCTCTAAAGAAAAGAAAAGTGTACGTCTCAGTGCGCTTTATCTTATGAAGAAGAGAAATCTTCTTATGACGTTTGAACACAACAGTTCAAGCCTCATTCTCTAAAGAAAAGAAAAGTGTACGTCTCAGTGCGCTTTATCTTCGAAAGAAGAGAAATCTTATTATGACATTTGAACACAACAGTTTAAGCCTCGTTCCTCTAAGAAAAGAAAAGTGTACGCTTCAGTGCGCTTTATCTTCTGAAGAAGAAAAATCTTCTCAATTATGACCATTCTCGTCAACATACTTCATGCTTTTTCCATGCGCTTTCAATTATCAAGTGAATTGGACTACTGTTGATTGTTTTCCTATTCGACTTTCTCAATTATAATGACGATGGCGACATCATATGCTACTTTTGAGGGAGAAAAGTGTGAACAGACTACATTTGTTGATGATATTCACTAGTTTAATCAAGAATGGCAACTCCGTATGTAATTCTTGAGGGGGAGAAGAAGTGTGAATTTACAGCATGTTGATTGACGTCGGAGTTTAAATGGTCATACGGCTCCTAACTCATGTAAGAACCGAGCTTATTCTTATCGGGTCATCTTTACATGGAGTTTCTTCTTAAGAGCCGTTGGTTGACATCTTCATACGGACTGATGAGTTTAATGACAAAGTGCTTCCAGTTGCGGGGCTAATTTCCTTGATGAACATCTTTCTGTTCTTGTTTGATTGGGAGAGATTTGAGTTATGGGGATTTGCTTTATGTAAGTTAACAGGTAATGCATTTGGTGAGTTGAAGATGTTAACTTTCTGATCCCCAAACGGACAATCTTGAAGAAGGTCGAGTCTACAGTCGGTTCTACATTTTCTGCTACATGTTAGAAGACTAAAGACGAGTTGCATTTAACAATATAAAGACTTCTTCTTAATCCAAGCATTCATCATAAAGATTGTCAGTTTAGGGGAGAGCATTAATTGGGGGAGAGTGAAAAGTCATATTTAATCCCTAATTAGACTTGCTCACATTCTGCTTCAGCAAGTTGATTCTCACAAAGACTTCTAAGGTTCTTCTCAAATGATTTCGAGTATATGGGCTTACAATGTGTTGTTGATTCTGAAGTATCAAAACCAGCAAGGGGGAAGGAGACACGCATCTAAACGCGAGTGAACATTGATGAACTTAATACTTCTAAGTGATTGAAGATATCCCAGGAAGACTAATGTCATTACCGCAGAGAAACTCAAGGTTTTACTCATAAAGGCTTTTAGTGTTATTATTCCAACTACGTGGGGGAAGTGATGTAAGAGAAAGTTTCTGAAGATAAAAGAGGTACACAAGTGTGTGATGATTTCGATGTTATCGCAATCATCAGGGGAGAGAGAATTGTGTACATTGGGGGCGCTCAGCTGTTTCACTTGAGTGCTTAATCAGTGATTCGGAGATATAATCACTTATTCTGGAGTTGACATCGGCAGAGATTGTCATCCGCAGAGATAATCAGTGATTCGGCCTGCTTCTTCAATGTTATCGGTTATTCTCTCTTTGGGCATTCGGGTACTTCGGGTTCTTGAGCTTCATACACTATCATCAGGGGAGAGAAAAGTATACATCGGGGTTATTCTTTGGCTATCGGACTTAATCTGCTACTTCGATGGTATAAGTTTCTCTGTCTTCAGGTATATGTGTATTCGGGTTCGTGAGCTCTAGTCTAAGAGACTGACTGCATCAATTCATCTACTTGGAGGAAAGTGGTCTCTTGACAACTTTTTGGTATGGATCGCTTCAGACTTCAGTGGTAATGAAATATGAGAAGAAATTTAAAGAGTGGGATGATACGTTGCTGTTCGTGTTGATGATATAACCCCGAACGAAGAATCTCGACTATCGTTCTTAAAAGAAGCAGCGGGATTTATGATAATGGTGTGCTTCTCTGTGCACCTGGCAGGGGCAAGCTTGAAATAGAGCTTCGAATCTGCTCATCTAATGGATTTTCGGTTTGGGGGGAAGCTGCCAAAGTCTCTTTCTCAAAGGCTCATATTCTATCTTCTATTCTGGAACCTCGGAAGCTTTGGTGGTGGAAGTTTAAGAAATGACGAATTCTATCTTCTACTACGTGCTGCTCGATATCCTTATCTCGGTACTCGTATCATCATCTTCTTAAACTATATCATCTTCTCTATCTGTGTATATATATATTTATCAAAAAGCAAAATACAAAAATATAAAACCAACAAAAAGATAATAGAAAAATATAAAATCAACAAAAACCCATAAAAATCAGAAAATTTAAAAAATACAAAAAATATGTTTTCTCAAGACATGTCTTCTGGTTTCGATAACATCTACAGTCTTAGAAATGTCATTCAATAATGGCACGGGACCATAGATGAAGTTCGAGCAGAAGGTGTAAATATTCTTTTCCAAAACATGTCTCAAAATATGGCTTGTAGTTATTTCAGACTGTAACCCGTGCTTAAACCATGGTTTGCTATTATTTCAGATAGCAACCCGCTCTTCAAGGAAGGAAAGTGCTGTGCTAAAACCAATTTTCAAAAATTTCGAGCACTTATCCTTAAACGAAATGAGGAAAGTATGTCAAAGGACTGCTGTTCCTACTCAAATATTTTTCCTTCTAAAATTCTTCAGAAAAATATTTGTTTTAACAAAATGGTGGTAAATGAGTTGCTTGTAAATCAATCAGATTCAGAGTTTTCGTATAAATTGAAAACTCAATCAATGACTTCAGCGCTTTTAAACTTTTCATAAAATTAGTCATTGATTGAGGGGGAGAATGTTTTCAAATCTATATCATCTAACGAGCTTATCTAATTATCCTATATACTTAAATGTAAAACATGTTAACCTACGTTGAAGGACTAGGTGCCTAGGATATGATTGTTAGGATTAGATGATTTGAGTTTGATAAACACATTATTCCCATACTTTATATGAACTGATTGATATGTTGGATTGACTTTTATTAGTCGATTGCTGTTTGGGTGTTGTCGACCACCATATATCTGTTTGTATGTCCACTAACATATGTAGATAAGATGGGTTAAAAGAATGTTCCCGATCCAGATCCCATAATTGAAGATGATTGGATGCCGAAAGGAAAGGGTAACTATATCTTGGGTTGACATATGAAGAAACGGAGCTTAATTTGACTTTTATGGAGAGTTGGCATGAAAAAATGCAATGTAAGAGGTCTCACTGCATCAGTAGATGGTTTTCTTCATCATCAAATGAAGAAACGGAGCTTAATTTGACCTCTATGGAGAGTTGGCATGAAAATATGCAACGTAAAAAGTCTCACTGCATCAGCAGATGGTTTTTCTTCGAGCCTTACAGCAACAACAGAAGCAGCTCAACCACCGAACGTATCTTTGTGCAGGATTATTGTGATGATACCATTTTTAAACAATTGTTGAATAATATTGTTTTGAAAAATGGAAAAATATCGGTTTTGAAAGTAAATTGGAATTAATTTTAAAAATCACCGGACTTTATTTTATCAAAACTTAAGTCACTCAATCATCGATTACTGTCATTGATTGAGGGGGAAAGTGATTTATAATAAAATATTTTCAAACGATATCTCTTCATAAAAGTCCGGTTGAACGTAATAAAGTGGTTATCTAAAGATTTAATGTTATGTCATGGTATGATTTTCTTTAAAACTCAAAGATCTTTCAAAATGAAATTTTCTCTGTTCTTGTTTGATTGTGAAATTGTTTTATTTTTTTCTTAAAGATCTCTTAAAAACTATCATACCTGATACTAACAATCTTTAATGTCGAAAAACTGTTCTTTATCCATCATTTTTCAAAATTAAATCTTGCCACGTCTTTCCCCCAAAATCTTTTAAATGATTTAAATCAATTGGGATCACAAATCTCAAAAGGTTTGAAATTTTTGATCGGGGGAGAGATCGTGATTTAAATCTCTAATCGGTTTTAAAGGGTGATTGTTTCAAAAGCACTCATTCCTTTATGTGCCAAACGATTTTGATATACATAATGCACATGATTGTGGAAGAGCATTTAACCAAAAAACCAGAAGAGTATTTAAACAAGGCCACATATTGTCCCATGTTTTCCAAACCTTATTAAATCACGTGGGATCCAAAATCTCAAAGGGTTTGATATTTTTGATCGGGGGAGAATTTGTGATTTAATTTTTGAAATCTAATAAATGATGATCGATTTGATTCAAAAGTGCAGGTTGCTCTCCCATATGTGCTAAACGCTTTCGAATCTCGAAGCACATATTGAGGGGGAGCATTTCATAAAAAAAATAAACTATCGAGGTATAAAGGCTTTTATGTTTTAACATAAAGTACCTTGATTGAGTTTCAAATGGTTTTCTTTATGGCATGTGTGATCGTGAAAGTACTTAAAAGAACTCTTTCCTCTATGTGATAAAAAGATTTAAAATATCCTACGCTCATATTGAGGGGGAGAATTTACCAAAAAAATCAAATGGCTTTTTCTATGAAAATTGTGATCAAAGAAAATATTTCAAAGAACTCTTGCCTCCATGTGCTAAACAATTTCAAAATCATATGCACATGTTGAGGTGGAGCTTTTCTAAATGATCAAAATAATTAAGGTACAAAATGCTTTGATTTTATATCACAAGTACCTGGATTGATTTTTCAAATGATTTTAATTGGTTTCACGAAGGAATGAACAATACCAAAAGACCGACCAATTTACTTTATGCATGGTGTTATAAGGATGGTTAGGTTAGGTATTCGTTCCCACAATCCCACCAGAGCCGGAGGGATCTACCCAGGGACAATCCACTAGATAGTGTAGAGTCCTTAGGTATGATGAAAAAAGGAGAAAAATGAGAATATGGGAAGAGTGCCGACTGAGAAAGAGCTAGAACTGGAATAAACCCAACAAGTTTCTAGTAATGAAGTCTCGGTAAGCACTGAAGGGGTTGAAGAATGAAAAAGAAATGAATGTGAAAAAGGGTGAAAAGAAATAGTCCTCCAATAATTCAACCTTAGGGCAAAAACCGGGTTCAATACATATGCTACTGGTTGTTACTAAGGTAAAACTGGTATTGAAGACAAGACTTCATGGACCCAGTGAAGCACTGCACTAAACTTCCCAAGCTACTCAAGTTCTTCTTAAAAGGCTTGTTTCATTCTCACGGGGAACCGACATAATCTATCGACTTTCTCTTAGAGATTGTTGATATTGAAGAAGGAGACCCTCACCCTAGTCTCCGGCATAGGAAACCAAAATGCACTATTGAGTCTAGAGTCAAGAGATCATCCACAAAATCTAATTAGGACACAGAATTAATGAAGACTTGCTATTTCACACAATGTGGAAAGTAAGTATATATTGAGAGTCCTACGCATTATCCTTGTGATATTGCCAGAACATCCAAGTGATATGTAAAAGTATTCACGATGAAGATGGAAATCCTTCTAGAGACAACATCAAACAAGCTCTTGGTGGGTGACATGTGAGATCTTGCAAAAGATCAAGCTTGTGACAACTGGATAGAAACAATGGGGCGATTCACTCTTGAATCAACCTTGGTCCAGGAATGGAATTGACGAATACTTTTGGAAAAACCGTTCGATGTGCAAATCTTCCTTTCTCTAGCACATCGAATGTGTATTCATGTTTTCAAACACAAAAAGTATCTCTGATTGAAAAAAAAATACTTTTGGAAAAACCGTTCGATGTGCGAATCTCTTCTTTTATCTAGCACATCGAATGTGTACTCTTTTCAAATACAAAAAGTATTTATGATTGAAAATTGATCTTTCTCATAAAACCTTTGTCGTATTGCAAAAATCTTTCTTCTAAGCAATACGCGATTGTTTTCAAATCAATTTTTCATCAATCAGTGAATCTCAATTCGCTGGTTCACTCACTCCGTGTTGTCTTCTTTGAGACGTTCCGGTTTGAGAACAGCTAGAACAGCTGCGAAACCCTGTCAAGGAGATTCTTCGGAATTATACCTGATCACAGGCAGTACTTGTACTGATCAACGGGGAACCGTGGGCCGTGTACCTCAATTCAACGAAAGTGATCAAAGACACTTTCGTGTGATTTATTGCTAACTGCTGTTTGCAGGTACATTTGGACGGTTGCAGCTGATCAGAATTGAGAAGTCAATCCAGAGCCGCATGCTCACAGCATCCACACTTAATTAAAGAAATCATGACTAGTGCATATCTACATAACCTGCCTCTGATATTTTTATACTATGCTTCTGCTACGCTGCTGCAAATATCATGAACCATTAAAGCTTCTGCTACTCTGGTGGAAAGATGTCATGATCCTGAAAGTGTGAGCATGTCGGTCCAAAAGTCACAACATCACATGATGGCAACACAATAAAGGGTGATCCAGAGATTTACTGTGGCTGATGATCTCAATGAAAGCACAAAGATCATCAAGACGTGAATCAGTTCAAAGACCTCCACAGAAAGTACAATGTAATTAGACTATGAAGTGTCAATACTTAAGCACAAAGATTGCGGCAGTGAAGAATTGAAGTCTATGAGCTCAGAATAGAAGATTAAACAGAATGCTAGGATTCGAAATGTAAAACATGGGGTGACCTCCCTTAGGGGGGGGATTGTTAGGAATTGGAAATTCCATTGTGAAGTGTCGGTCACCCCAACTATAGACTAGCACAAGTTAGCTCGTAGACATATCGTTATTTATCAGTTTATTAGTTAGTTATTATTTTAGTTTTGCGTAGTGCAACACCGTGGAGGAAGGACGGGTCTTTACCCACTGTATACCTGATCCACAGGCCGTCAGGAGGTCGTTTACTTGTAACTATAAATACCCCTTCCATCCTTGGAAGGGGCGGTGCTTCTCATTAATCTAACCTTGCATTTTGTATTACAACTCTCTAACAAGAACACCCTCTCATCTCTTTCTCTCTCTAAACCATGGCATACTTGATTCATCACCATCCAAGGTCACCCGAATCATCTATAACACAATATTTAAGATCCAACAAGTAGGTCTTAATTTTATTTTTATTTTTTTCCTTTTAAAACAAACACATACTATTAAAACATTTACATAATTTAAATAAAATAAAGACTTACGATTAACTCAAAAAGGGAAAATGACGCAAATAGACCGCGCGCCCTGATGCATATCACTTTCCGGACCACTTTTATTTTTAATTTGAAAATAGACCGAGGCCAACCGCTGTCATTGGGCAACTCATCGAAATTGTGACAAGTGTCCCCTATGTGTAAGGTATTGTTTTTTGGGCAACCAAAAGTCGCTGGGCAACCGTATTTTTTAAAAAGGGTTTTTCTGTCTTTTTACATACACTAGAAAAATTGACATTTTCTTAAAATACTTAAAAGTCATCCCTCCCAAATCAATCAAATTACTCTACCCAATCCCAAATCGCTCACACGCTCGTCTCTCCCAAATCTCTATCATTGAACCCTAGCAGACAACTCTGATTTGTCTGATTTCCAACAAGTTTATAAATCAGGTTCTTATTCTGATTTCCACCGGAGAAGACGATCTCCAACAAGTATATAAATTAGATTCTTATACTGATCTCGAAGACGATGATTTCCACCGGAGACGACGATCTTCTACCGGCAAGTATATTTTACTCTTCAATCGATCTTACAGCAAGTATATTTTATATTTTTATTCTTCTCTTTTTAATACCTTTCGTAGATTTGTTGTAGATTAGGGTTAGGTCAAATTTGTATTGATAACGCAATTATGTATGGGGGTTTTTCTCAAGTGTTTGTTTTTATTCAGGATGCAACCTTCGAGAGGGAATAACTCGGTCAATTAACTTATGGTGAAAATGTAAGATTTAAATTTTGTTCTGTCTTACTTGACATGTTTGTTTTTTTAGCTTAATTTAGATATGGAGCTTAAAGCTTTCTGGTCTCTTATGGTTGTTTAAACCTCAAAGTTATGTCTATAATCGGTCAAGGTTTGTGTGTTTTGCAGCTTCCAAGCAAAGATTACTGGTTTCCGGCTTACTTGTAAAGGTTAGTTAGTCTTTTAAAATGGTTACAAACAAGAGTGTTCATCATTCCATTTCAACTTTGTTATAAGGAGTTGGTTTTTAATATAATGGGTTAGATAAATTTGTAACAGGATATATTAAATAAATCATGAAGCTTGGGAGAGTAGCACACCCAATGTTATTTAAACAGTTGACAGAAGGACAAATGCCTGATCCGGCAACATATGGTGTAACAAGACTTATGGGTGTAACACACCCAATGTTATTTAAACATTTGTTACATATTTTTAACAAATGCCAACTTGCAGGCAACTAAACCAAAATCCTTAATTGGAATACCTTCATATTATTTACTCTGATTCTTTTTCAGCTTCTATAGTTCCAAGGATGTTTGTATTTAATCAAGATCAAAGGTCGGGACCTCAGTATCCATGCCATGAGTAGCTTGATACATCGTCCGATGTATTATTTTTCTGTACGGATCATATTCTCTTTTCATTTTGCAATGATCAAAGGCTGATGCATTGAAGCATCAGAAATGGAGCATGGGAAAAAAGATCACCGTAGATTCGGATACCCTTTTCAAAAAGGGTCTTGAAGTTATTAAAGCTCATTATCTTTATGGCTCAGATTATGAAAATATTGAAATTGTGATTCACCCTCAATCTATCATAAAATCGATGGTTGAGACACACGTTTAATTCCCATCTTACCCTTTGTTTGCAAGCTACAACTCCGCTTATATATTGCAAGATAGATCAAATAAAACTAGATAAGGACATGCCTACTTTAGATACTTAGCAAAATGTTCTTTTTGTGTGTGCAGGACTCAGCTCGTCGGTTATAGCACAATTAGGATGGCCCGACATGCTTTTGCCAATTCTTTACACATTGTCTTTTCCGGATAGAATACCCTGCTCTGAGCTTACATGACCTCGGCTCAATCTTTGCAAGTATGCAACATGTTTATTTCTTTATATAGTTGTTATTTGGTAGTATATTACACACATAATAGGCTTCAAGTTGTTTATATGATGCAGGCTAGGCTCGTTGATGTTCAATGAACCCGACAATGTGAAATACCCATCGATGGATTTGGCTTATTCTGCTGGGCGAGCTGGTGGGACAATGACAGGATTTCTTAGTGCAGCTAATGAAAAAGTAAAAAAAGTTAATATACAAGTGAAATAATCTGTTGTTGGGGTGTTGTTGCTACCCCTTTGCCAGTATTGTGAGGTACGTGTTGTTATATGATCATACAACTATTTTTCGTTTCTTTAACGATTCTGCAATTGTTTGCTCTAGCTCGGATGTTTGGAGTAAAATTTCGATAGTGATTATGTGATGTAGGGTAGTAGAATTAAATGCTTAGATTTAGCGGAAATGTTCTCAAAGTATATTGTTTGTAATATGCTGAATTCTGATAATTCGATGATGTAACAAATAAAAAAAGTATATACTGGGGAATGTACATGATACTTTGATATAAGAATATACGGAGTACTATCATTTATTACCAGGTTTTGGTACTCTACTAGTTTATACACAACGCATTCAATAAACTTGAGGTGAGTATAGGAACATGAGTAAAGAGTTCCTACTTCCTAGTACTTGGTACTAGTTTGAAGTAGAATATTCCAAGCAAATAATTTGACAAGGTTAGCCTTAATTGAAATCACAGAAATCAGGTAGTAGCTTTAAGGACTCCATCCAACTGCTGGTTATTATATTTCCTTGGTGGAGTTAAAGCTCAATCTATCATCAATGAACTATGTTTGTTCATTTTCAGTGTATCATTGTTGTATAATATTATTGTTTTTCTTGTTTTCTATTAATGGTTTAACTTTACATATTTGTGATACTTGTGCTACAATAAGGCCATATGAGTTCTTTTCGTTTACTAGTCATGGTTGTTTGATACGCAATAATTTCAAAATTTCAGAGTTGGAGGCAAAGAGGGTAGTAAAAAGAAGAAATGGCTGATCTATGGAGTTCATTTTGCGAGTGCTCATCCACCAATGACAAGAATTGTGATTCAGATTTGGTTGTCATCACGAATCGCACAATTTACCTTTGTGGCATGCAATGTATGCCAAAACTCATGGATGGCTGGAAATGTGGAAAACCCTAATGTCAGCACTTTGAAGCTAATCCTGGTTTATTTGGCTATTGGCGTTATAGCAATCGTGTTTTTACTTGTTAGAGGCCATACAGAACCTGTTTGAGAAGCATGAAGTTGCAAAGTCTCCACTTATTGACCAAAAGCTGAAAGTCTTACACAAGAAGAAAGAGATCACAACTCAAATTAAAGCAATCCAGAATTCGATGCGCTCTACTTCTGCACTTGCGTTCAAAGATGAACTCAAAGCAAGGAAAAGGGTACTTCGAAGACTAGGGTAAGAATTATATATTGGAGTTTGTGATCAACAGTTTCATATAATTGAGAGCATTTTGTCTAAAAAAGAATCAACTGTTAAGTAGTTAACATTCATCATGTAACCAAATATCCTAACTTTACACTTAGGATCCCCACTCTACAGATATTATTTCAAAATTTTCCTATGAGTACTATAATATATAGCAATGTATGTTCACTGGTCATGGAACTATGCTTAATTTTGAAGTTTAGCTATCATTAATTGAATTAAAAATTATTACAGTAGTTTTCAGTAATCTCAAAGAGAGTGATATCACCCTCTGCTGATTTTTGTCCTTTGTCATGTTTATATGTGTGTTAAGTTTGTTACTGAAAATTTGATATAGTGATAAGTTTGTTAACCGAGTTCAACACAAAGCCTTGTTAGTAATTTACAGTTAATAGCTAGGATATTTTATAAAGTTGTTAGCAAGGTTGGGATACAGGAAACTCACACACCAATTCATTTAGATACTTCCAATTATTATGATATTAAAGATCCAATGAAACAACTTCAATTCATTACTATAGACTACCAAATAAGCAAGTAAAACACTGCCTCCATCCCATCTCAAGTTGGAGCTCTCATCAGTACCGAAAGTTATTCCTCCACGAGCACAGGTGTCGTGATAAAAGAATGAAGTGGCCCAAAAAGAAGGAGTTGCTGTCACACCCTCGCCGGAGGCGGAAACACGAGGTGTAACGGAAAGGAACATAAGCACAAGATAATAGAACACACCAACGTTAATATTTAAAAGGAAAAATACACCATTACAATACCAGTTTAGCCGTCATCGGTAAATATATTACAAAGTTTAGTTCCCAAAATATTGCGTTCTATTACATAATGATTTGTAGTGACAAGTGAAAACTTCATTATGCAAGACCTGGTAGAAAAAGCTTACTAACGATCACCTGAAATGCATGAGAGAAAAACGGGTCAACTATGAAAATAGTTGGTGAGTAAACACGTTTAGCAAAATAAGAAAACTCGAAAGAAAATATACAAAGCTTTCGGTCGACGAAAATGGTCCGCAAAGCAAAGGCATTGTAAATCCACTCAGTTCCAAGTTCCGCCCATACAAAACTTGCAACCTGTGTGTTCACAACCCACTGCCAAAAGTAGTATGTCTAAAAGTCAAGTATAAACGGTCATAATAGTTCACAATATTGCACCACGTATATAATCATTCAGGGATGCTCCGATCATGGGAGACTTTGCACTGCTCCAACAAGGGAGACTCCTTTGTCACTCAACCACCTAGGCGAGAATTATTGAGAACGCTCCACCAATAAGGCGAGACTTTGCACACTCCACCGATAAGGCGAGATTTATTGAGAACGCTCCACCAATAAGGCGAGACTTTATAGTGATGCTCCGAACATGGGAGACTTTATAATGATGCTCCGAACATGGGAGACTTTGGGTCAAGGTCATAACATGTACGGTTCAATAAATTCCAACAAGTCATAAATTTGTAATTAAGTTCAAGGATTTGATTCGTGTTCATAAGTTCTAGTTAAAAGAGTTCACAAAAGCAAGGATCAATTTAATTCAAGTATGGCACATGCATTTAGCCCCAAAATATAGTAAAACGGTAAAAAGGGGATGTGATTACTCACTTGGTAAACTGGTGTGATGACAAGAGTGAGTACACTGAGGTATAATGTGATGCTTTAACCGGGTCCTATTACGAATGATATGATATGTAATGAGTTGCAATGTAATGTTATGCATGCATTTCGTATGTTATTTATACCATTTGCGAGTTTTGAAAATAATACTTATCGTCGAAAAATACTCCTTTGACGTCTTGACCATTCAAAAATTACTTTACAAGTATTTACGTCAAAATGTCATCCTACAATGGTTTTATAATGATTTATGGTGAAATTTTCACTTTTCGTCGCAAAACAATGTCGTCGGAAATTTCTTGAAAGTAACAAAAATGGCTCCGAAAAACTAGTCGTAAAATGGTGTACGTCGAACGTTAGAGAACGAACTCGACGGTTTTGGAAAGTTTGTATCGAAATCTAGAAGTTTCAGTTCAGGAGTTTACGTCATAAAGGTCTCGAACATAAAGATAATAAGGGTTAAAGATGGTGATTTTGTCTAATTGTTGAGTAAAAAGTGAGTTTCGGCCAAGTTTAAACATCCATAAATAATTTATTACAACTCCACTATACAAACGGCTTGTCGTTTTGAAAAATATGCTCGGTGATCTTGATTTTACTAGAAGACATTTCGTTCCAAAAAGTTCCACATCATAGTTAAAAACAGCCTTAAACCTGGTCGTTTCAGCTACCGTAACACTTGTATCGTAAAGTAATATAGTTTTTCAGAAAATAATAGTTACGGAAATTTTTATGAAAACGTGCATATCTTTGTCGGTTCAAATCCGTTTTCTACGTATAATACGTCCTTAGCTTCGTATCAAAGTATACTAGTATATTTTTGATAAGTCGAAATAATTTGTGAAGCTTAGGACTCGTTTTTGACCCGAACAAAATAAAAATAGCTTGCTGAAATTTCTGAAAAATATATATTTCGTCGTCAAACTTGTAAAATCCATAACTTCTTCGTTATAACTCCGTTTTATTCCGTTCAAGCGGCCACGGATTCGTTTTAAAGTATATTTTCTAAATATCAAGGCCAAAAAGTCGTGCCTACTGTCGGATTTTCCAGAAAATTAAAACAAGGACAGAACACATTTTTAACTTATCGAAAATAGTTTTTCTCGGACAAAACCTATTCTAATCCCTTCAAATCAACTCCAAAGCTAATCTAATCCTACCATACACCTTCTTAGGGTGTCATGGGTTCCTAATCACCATCAATACCAACATATACCAAGGGGATAATTATAGGATGACCTTAATATATATATAACTCTAAAATCAAGTAAAAATGGTATAAACAACACAATTCATGCATGCTTGCTCCAAAAATGAAGAGATTCATATGAAATGAAAAGGAAACATGAAAAATGAAAGAAACATGCTTACAAGTTAATATGATGAGGTGCAAAGAACAAGGTTAAACTTAAACACTCTTGGTTTTTATTTCAAAACCTTAAAAAGAGTATGATCTAGATTGTTAAAACACTTGGACTTGAGAAAGATTTTGATCCCCTCCTAGCTTTTGATGTGGCCGGTTTTGGAAGAACAAAAGAGAGAAAGAAAAAGTTTACTTGACTTGAAAATGTGAAGTGAATGAATGATTGCAATATTTGGAGTATAAAGCTATACTTTCAAAGAAAATGAGACCAAACCAATAAATGCATACACTCCCCCCCTATAACCGGTTTTGGGGGGGATGTATCTTACCAAATACATTTTTTTTTTCTCTTTTTACTTGATGTGTAAATATTTACTTGTACAAATTGTAAGAAAGTGTAAGTAATTGTGTAGTTAAATATACAAGTAAAGGTAAATGGAAATTTTTAGGTAAAAGAAATTTTTAGTAGATCAAAATAGAATGTAATGAGATAATAAAAATTGTAAAAATACATTCCTTGTGAAATTTGAGTGATAAAATAATTGTCGAGTAGTTTTTAAGAAAAACGTCGTAATAATATAACTTTAACGATTTATATACCAAATAAATTCAAAACACTAGGTAAAGTCAAAATATAGTTTTTATAACTAAATGTAAGTATAAAAATATATCGGGGTCATTTTTGAAAGTAACGGATTAAATATTTAAAATAATAACTCACGCGATAACGTTTATTAAATATAAAAATTACGCGTTAAATGTGAAATGAAATGCCATGAATGAACTAATATGATGCATATTAAATTTAAGAAATGACCGGAATTTGAGAATTGTGACATTCTTCCCATGTCAGCGGAATCACGTCCCCGTGATTCGATTAACGATACTATAGTCCGAGCCTCGACAAGAGTTCTAAAAGTTCATGCTCGTACGAACAGTCTAAATGATCATATCAATGCCCATGCGTACAGGTTCCCCATTCAACTAAGTACGTGCCCGTGATTAGATTGGATAGGGTAAACTTGCCCAATATCGAACGTAGCTCTCAAAAGACCTTTAGGTAGTCGATTCTAATTTAATCTCACAACTCATCAAACAAGAACTGTCATGAGATTAAACTAAACCGACTTGAGTAAACTTGTCTCTTAGCTTGATTTTCGCAACTCATCAAACAAGAACTGTCACTAGATCAAGCTAGGAAACAAGTTGTTAGAAAGGTAGGATTCAACATCCTTGAATGAAGTCTTTTGAAAGATTCGCTCGATATTGAATTTGCTTACACAATTCAAATCAAATCAACAAAATATATTACAACTAAGGTCGATATCAATAGGTCTCAAATTAATCAATGTCTTGAACGTGGTAAAGATTGGAAGGAAGTTATGCACTCAAAATCATGTTGCACAGAAATAAAGTGGTTGTTCAAAGGAATGTACCCGTTACGCGTTGCGGGCTTCCTCGGTGCCCAGATAGAATGCTCGACCACGTGCGGGAGGAATTTCAATGTTCTGATCTTGTGGGCCTTCTATTGCCAATGCCAGGTTTGGACGATTACCTCCTTGATTGGGAGTTCTTTTCAGCTTTGGACAGGTATTGCGAAGGTGATCTAGACTTCCACACTCGTAACATGCTTTTCTCTGTCCTTGATTCCCAGTTCGGTTTGAGCAATTTCGCGCGAAGTGGCCCGTCTGTCCACATTTGCCGCACCTTGGGCAGTCTCCTAAGTGATGATAATTACATCGAGTGCACAAAGGATGTGGACCTGCATATCCTTTGCGTTCCTGGGTGGTCGCCCCATAGTTCTGGGTTATTCGCTGCCTCTTGTTTTGCTGATTCTGGTCTCGGTTTCCCTGGTGATCCTCCTGTCGCTTTCGTCCATTGTCGTTTGCTTTTGTTAGTTCTCCAGACCTGATCACATCATTTGTCAAGCGATACGCCATACTCACAGCGGCTTGCAGAGTGGTTGGTTTCGACGAAGTGACATCCCTCCTAATTTCTGGTATCAATCCCCATATATATCGGTCAACCAACTTCTCCACAGTGGAAACCATGTGAGGAACCATCCTAGTTAACTCGTGGAACCGGATCGTGTACTTGTCGATCTCTACTCCTACCATCAAGTGGTTCCAAAATTCTTCTTCCAGTTTCTGCACTTCATCTTTTCTGCAGTATTCATCAGTTAGTAGTTTCTTGAATGCTTCCCAAGATAATGCATTTGCAGCCCCTCTTCCTCTGATCTGTAGTTGGTTGTTCCACCAGGTCAAAGCTCGTCCCTGTAGTAGACCAGCAGAGAACTCAACCTTATTTTCTTCAGCACATTTCGTGATACTAAGCTTCGACTCAACATTCTCGAACCAGGTTAGCAGTCCAATGGCACCCTCAGTACCATGAAATTCCATTGGCTTACATGTCATGAAAGTTTTGTAGCTGCATCCTTGACCAGCGTTTGAAGTACCTTCTCCGTTGTTGGTTCGTCTAGCATCGAGATGTGTTATAATTTGGGTGAGTAGATCCGCTATTCCAGCAGCGTTGTTGTTTGGATCGTCATTGTTGTTTGGGTTGCCGTTGTTGTTACCTCCTGAACGTGTGTTTCTTGCAGCCATGATCCTACAGAGGACCAAAACATCGGGTTGAGTAAACGACATTCTAACGAAGTCAGATGAGGTGCAGAACGGTGGTAATGTGTGTTATAGTGAATCGAAATATGACAGGATCAGGGACATGCTATGTCTAACAAGTCGAAAGATGGAGAAGAGAAGATATGAACAAGGTACGGTAATGTAGACGTGAACGTAAAAACATGCCATGCATACCCACCCGACCAATGCAACTTCAGGTGACCAGACTCTAAAGACTCGACTAAACATGATTTAAAACTACCACTCTTATCATTGCATGGTTCTTCATAAATTAGACATAGTTGATCAGGCTATGTATAATTTATGATTAACGATGCAACGATAGGACTAGATGACTCGGATGATGTTCAATGTTTAAAAAAAAAATTTTGGTTATAGCTGTGATTTTTATTTTTGAAAAATCGGCATTCTCTATAACCTTTGGCTCTGGTACCAATCTGTCACACCCTCGCCGGAGGCGGAAACACGAGGTGTAACGGAAAGGAACATAAGCACAAGATAATAGAACACACCAACGTTAATATTTAAAAGGAAAAATACACCATTACAATACCAGTTTAGCCGTCATCGGCAAATATATTACAAAGTTTAGTTCCCAAAATATTGCGTTCTATTACATAATGATTTGTAGTGACAAGTGAAAACTTCATTATGCAAGACCTGGTAGAAAAAGCTTACTAACGATCACCTGAAATGCATGAGAGAAAAACGGGTCAACTATGAAAATAGTTGGTGAGTAAACACGTTTAGCAAAATAAGAAAACTCGAAAGAAAATATACAAAGCTTTCGGTTGACGAAAATGGTCCGCAAAGCAAAGGCATTGTAAATCCACTCAGTTCCAAGTTCCGCCCATACAAAACTTGCAACCTGTGTGTTCACAACCCACTGCCAAAAGTAGTATGTCTAAAAGTCAAGTATAAACGGTCATAATAGTTCACAATATTGCACCACGTATATAATCATTCAGGGATGCTCCGATCATGGGAGACTTTGCACTGCTCCAACAAGGGAGACTCCTTTGTCACTCAACCACCTAGGCGAGAATTATTGAGAACGCTCCACCAATAAGGCGAGACTTTGCACACTCCACCGATAAGGCGAGATTTATTGAGAACGCTCCACCAATAAGGCGAGACTTTATAGTGATGCTCCGAACATGGGAGACTTTATAGTGATGCTCCGAACATGGGAGACTTTGGGTCAAGGTCATAACATGTACGGTTCAATAAATTCCAACAAGTCATAAATTTGTAATTAAGTTCAAGGATTTGATTCGTGTTCATAAGTTCTAGTTAAAAGAGTTCACAAAAGCAAGGATCAATTTAATTCAAGTATGGCACATGCATTTAGCCCCAAAATATAGTAAAACAGTAAAAAGGGGATGTGATTACTCACTTGGTAAACTGGTGTGATGACAAGAGTGAGTACACTGAGGTATAATGTGATGCTTTAACCGGGTCCTATTACGAATGATATGATATGTAATGAGTTGCAATGTAATGTTATGCATGCATTTCGTATGTTATTTATACCATTTGCGAGTTTTGAAAATAATACTTATCGTCGAAAAATACTCCTTTGACGTCTTGACCATTCAAAAATTACTTTACAAGTATTTACGTCAAAATGTCATCCTACAATGGTTTTATAATGATTTATGGTGAAATTTTCACTTTTCGTCGCAAAACAATGTCGTCGGAAATTTCTTGAAAGTAACAAAAATGGCTCCGAAAAACTAGTCGTAAAATGGTGTACGTCGAACGTTAGAGAACGAACTCGACGGTTTTGGAAATTTTGTATCGAAATCTAGAAGTTTCAGTTCAGGAGTTTACGTCATAAAGGTCTCGAACATAAAGATAATAAGGGTTAAAGATGGTGATTTTGTCTAATTGTTGAGTAAAAAGTGAGTTTCGGCCAAGTTTAAACATCCATAAATAATTTATTACAACTCCACTATACAAACGGCTTGTCGTTTTGAAAAATATGCTCGGTGATCTTGATTTTACTAGAAGACATTTCGTTCCAAAAAGTTCCACATCATAGTTAAAAACAGCCTTAAACCTGGTCGTTTCAGCTACCGTAACACTTGTATCGTAAAGTAATATAGTTTTTCAGAAAATAATAGTTACGGAAATTTTTATGAAAACGTGCATATCTTTGTCGGTTCAAATCCGTTTTCTACGTATAATACGTCCTTAGCTTCGTATCAAAGTATACTAGTATATTTTTGATAAGTCGAAATAATTTATGAAGCTTAGGACTCGTTTTTGACCCGAACAAAATAAAAATAGCTTGCTGAAATTTCTGAAAAATATATATTTCGTCGTCAAACTTGTAAAATCCATAACTTCTTCGTTATAACTCCGTTTTATTCCGTTCAAGCGGCCACGGATTCGTTTTAAAGTATATTTTCTAAATATCAAGGCCAAAAAGTCGTGCCTACTGTCGGATTTTCCAGAAAATTAAAACAAGGACAGAACACATTTTTAACTTATCGAAAATAGTTTTTCTCGGACAAAACCTATTCTAATCCCTTCAAATCAACTCCAAAGCTAATCTAATCCTACCATACACCTTCTTAGGGTGTCATGGGTTCCTAATCACCATCAATACCAACATATACCAAGGGGATAATTATAGGATGACCTTAATATATATATAACTCTAAAATCAAGTAAAAATGGTATAAACAACACAATTCATGCATGCTTGCTCCAAAAATGAAGAGATTCATATGAAATGAAAAGGAAACATGAAAAATGAAAGAAACATGCTTACAAGTTAATATGATGAGGTGCAAAGAACAAGGTTAAACTTAAACACTCTTGGTTTTTATTTCAAAACCTTAAAAAGAGTATGATCTAGATTGTTAAAACACTTGGACTTGAGAAAGATTTTGATCCCCTCCTAGCTTTTGATGTGGCCGGTTTTGGAAGAACAAAAGAGAGAAAGAAAAAGTTTACTTGACTTGAAAATGTGAAGTGAATGAATGATTGCAATATTTGGAGTATAAAGCTATACTTTCAAAGAAAATGAGACCAAACCAATAAATGCATACACTCCCCCCCCTATAACCGGTTTTGGGGGGGATGTATCTTACCAAATACATTTTTTTTTTCTCTTTTTACTTGATGTGTAAATATTTACTTGTACAAATTGTAAGAAAGTGTAAGTAATTGTGTAGTTAAATATACAAGTAAAGGTAAATGGAAATTTTTAGGTAAAAGAAATTTTTAGTAGATCAAAATAGAATGTAATGAGATAATAAAAATTGTAAAAATACATTCCTTGTGAAATTTGAGTGATAAAATAATTGTCGAGTAGTTTTTAAGAAAAACGTCGTAATAATATAACTTTAACGATTTATATACCAAATAAATTCAAAACACTAGGTAAAGTCAAAATATAGTTTTTATAACTAAATGTAAGTATAAAAATATATCGGGATCATTTTTGAAAGTAACGGATTAAATATTTAAAATAATAACTCACGCGATAACGTTTATTAAATATAAAAATTACGCGTTAAATGTGAAATGAAATGCCATGAATGAACTAATATGATGCATATTAAATTTAAGAAATGACCGGAATTTGAGAATTGTGACATTTGCCCAAAAATAGTTGCCCTAATAAGAAGTTGCCAAATCAGAAATAGTTGCCCAAACAGAAGTTGCCCAAAAAGAAGAAGTTGCCCAAGAGAAAAAAAATCGACAAAACAGAAGCGTTCTTGACTAATATTAACAAATTTTGACAAATGATATATATTGTAATAGCTGTCATGTTGTTCTTAACTATATGCAAAGTAGCAAATATACATTAATTTGGTAAATTCAGTTATGCGCTACTCTTTACCAGGTTATATTATCATATGCTGAAATTCCCAACGTCTTCATGTCTCTTATTGGTCTTCATGTCTCTTATTGATGCAGCCACAGACTTAGCACGAAACACTCATAGGTCACATTCTTACCCAGGTTTTGAGAACATAAGCTACTTGGACAGTCGACCACTCATCTGAATCAGCATCAACATTCAAACCGTTTGCCACACCATCAGCTACACCATTAATCATATGCTACGATTCCACGATAAGTAACTGATGCACTTATTATATATTGGGTAATATGTGATCTTGAACCATTAAGATTTGCATAAACTTTTAAATCAATTTTCTCTTAAAGTCAAGATTAATATTGTACGAATGTTGGTTTCTATTATGTTTATTTCAGTAGCATAGTGCAAATACCTGGCGTGGACTAATTTCATGTATGGAAGTCGTTGTCGACAAGCACCAACAGCACCTGATGAGACCAGGACAACCTCAAATCCTTGAAAATTTAGTAAATGAATCTACAATTAGGACACAAGTTGATCATTATAAGAATTTCAAGACATGCCATATATAGTTTTATAAAAAAATTGATTTAACACAAAAGAGTTGGATCCAAACATGATACTTTAGCAATCTGGTATTAAGGAAACCGGGTTTTTGTACACGCATCGTCTATATAAAAAAATACAGATATACAGTTTTAATTATTTAGTTATAGGGGAATAGTGACCCTTTAGAAGGCACCATGGTATCAACATAGGCTGGCAGTGGTAACCGATAAGCCTAGCAGTGGAAACGACAAGCTAGCAGTGGTAACCGATAACTTAGCAGTGGAAACGAGTAGCCTAGCAGTTGTTACCGATCACAAGCAGTAGCAGGAACAAGAACGTAGCAGTACTAAGTTTCTTCAACCAACAGTAGTATGTTATTATCATATGCTTGAATGCATGTCCATCTAAAAACCTCTAGCATGACTTAATATCACAACAGTAATAAAACAACCTTAGTTGTACCAATCATGTGCAAATCACTGGATTGCGTGCTTTTATTGAAAATACAAAGTTATGGAAGTCTAACTTCCTACAGATTCTTGTGAATTCAAATGCAGACTCCAACTGCTCAAATTGAGCTCGTCGATCAGCTGCAAGATTACACAGACGATTAATTTCATCATATGCTAACTAGAGGCAGTTTCCAAATCGTTTTCTATTTTCTTTCTGATTTAAGACTTTAATGAGTATTATAACTTAATCTAATTTAAAGTAAGTTTGCTGCTCATAACTTAATTGTCAAAGCTACTAACTGGTACTCAAGATTCTAGAGCATAATCAATACGAATACTGAACTGAAAGGATGCTTGTATTCTAGGGTTGAGCACCGAAGGTTCAAAACCGAACCGGACCGACGAAACCGACCGAACCGACAAAAACCGAACCGGACCAACAGCCCGTCGGTTCGGTTTCGGTTTCAGGTTTTACATGCTTTCGGTTTCGGGTCGGTTCGGTCCGGTACGTCCCAAAACCGACAAAAACATGCCAAAATACACCTAGACCGACAAAACCGAACCGAACCGACAACATTCGGTTCGGTTTCGGTTCACGTTTTTTACAGTTTTCGGTCCTCGGTTTGGTTCGGTTCGGGTCGGTTTATGACCGACGCTCAGCCCTATTGTATTTTCCGTATTTATGGAATGCAAGATGAAATACAATATCCAAAAATATTCTATTAAGTTCTAGAAAATAGAGCAAAACACTCACAAATCCAAACTATTCCTAGCAACAAAACCTAGATTCCAGGAAACCTTAAAAACTAGGTAGTAATTAAGAACGGTTTAAACATAAAAGGAATATCTTTTATAGGAGCAACCTTACCATAAACTGGTGGTCAAGCTAACAAAAGTCGACTTAAGGCAAACAGAAAAGTGGGTCCAACAGAAGTCACATGATTCAAGTCCAGATACTAAAGTGATAGGAGTTTAGCGAGAAGCTAGTGAAGCTGAGAGTGCAGATAAAGATGAAGCAGAAACAGACGCGGATACGAATTCTTCAACTGAAACCAGCAATGGCTCAGAAGCAAATCAAGATTACGCTAACGAATATGTTACGTATTTATCAATTTACGAAATGCAAGATGAAACCGCAATCTGCCAAAAAATTTTATTACAATCTCGAATAGAGAACAAAACACTTTCCTAGCAACAGAACATGGAATAACTAATTAAGAACGGTTTAAACATTAAAAAATATCATATATTGGAGCAAACGAAACATAAACTGTTGGTCAAACTAACAAAAGTCAACTTTTGGCAAAAAGGAAAGTGGGTCCTACAAAAACTACTCAATGAGATAGCAGCAATGATAACAAGATAATACTAGCAGTGGAAACGATTTAAAGCTAGTAATGGAAAGGATTTAAGCTAGCAGTGGTAACCGATAACCAGCAGTGGATCGAGAAGCCTAGCAGAGAGTATATGAGTCATGGAGATCATGCAGAGGCATAAACATCACCTAAATTGTGAAATCCAAAATGGGTCAAAATTTCCATCTCTAGATAGTAGGATTATGCAATAGGCAACTGACCTTACGTAGAGTGTAAAATGATTCAAGATACTGGCAGAGAGTATATGAGTCATGGAGATCATGCAGAGGCATAAGAAGATTCCGCAGCAAGACTATATCAGATAAGGCTACCGTCATTCGTACACCTGTCAAAGGATGGCGCATGTTGAATGCATCTCCCATTAACAAGGCACCTGGAGTTGGGAGAGGAGCCGCAGGCATGCTTCTGTTTGGCATTGTCCTGATGTTTCCTTTATCACCAAATCAGCATCAAAGGGATACAAATCAGCAACGCCGTTTCTCTAAGTTTACTGCAGCATGCTTTTTCTTCAGAGCTTCACAAGATTTCTGCTCTGCGTGCAGAGTAAGTTGCACATTTTGGAGCTTCTGTTGAATACTCTGAAATTCTCTCCATGGAGTTGGTCACTGTTGCACGGCCAACAGGAGTATTAAGCGCATCATGAAACTATGAACTCATGGAATTTAACATGGATGTTTCCTTTAGCATCAACTCTTTTATTTCCAACAAAGTGTTATAGGTAGCATAGTATTTACGAGTTTGCCGAAGCTTTCCCTGGATGTGAGCATTAAGTTATGAAAACCGACGTTCATACTAGATGAGTTTCGCTTGTGTAGGCACTTCATAACGTAGAAGCTTTAATGAAGTAATTTCCCTTAGCTTTGCGGCAAGCTCCATCTTCGCCAAATTCAGTCTCTCAACAGCATCAGCAAACGAACATTCAACATGCTGCGCAAAACTCCCCTCACCATCCCCCTTCTCCACCTCACTCACCTCCAACTCCAAACCTCCAGGTGGAGGTGCAAGCATCCAAAATACATAAGTGTAGAGAACTATTGCTCCTACCTGAAAGAGAGTCATTTTAAACATGTTATTAACAGTAAAATTACCGCCTTTTCTACTCCCAACACAAGTAATGCATGCCATTTCTATTAAAACGTCAAAGACACTAGTTGTGCCTTGGACACCCCTTGACAACAGGAAGTGCCAAATAAACTAAAAGCATGGAAAAATAAATAGAATGTGCATAAGATGCAATTTCAGTTTGAGAAGGAGCGACACAAGTGACAAGCATGAGCGACACACAAAATATAGAATGATAACCACAAAAACGCTTTGCTTATTGCTTTTTGAGCAAATACTAAACAGCCAACTACACTATTTCTGCATTTAAAATTCATTTTTTTTACCTTTCAGAGAAAGTTCATGTGGCGATACTAAGCTTTTAATATGACTTCAAGCTCCAAAAGTAGAACATTGATACATTTTAGTCGGAATTGGATGTAACAAGATGCACAGTAAATAACAGACCTTTTAGATAAAGGATCTGTGACCTAAACTACATAGCTGAACTTACTCTAGTAAAGCAAGAATTTATTGGTCCTCAATAGTACATCTGTGACTATTTATACCGAAAGAGATGAACCATTGTCGGCCATTGTGAGATTTAGTATCATATCAGCTGCCTTGGGAGCCCTGTAAATAAATGAGGTAAATAAACAAATCAATAACATAAATAATTGCATAATAGATAAAACAGTTAACTCAAGACATGAGATATATAAACTTTGTTTTAGTACACCGAGTTGTGCAAAAATGACCCCAATTTTTTTTTGCATTTATGCATTTTTTACGGTGAGTATATGATTGATTGTCGTATTTCTAAGAGCCCCAGTTAATGTAGTTTAGTGAAAGGTTTGATGGTTTTCCAAATTCTTAAAATACATGTCTGTTTGAAGATTATTCTAACATGGGGTTCTATATAATACATAAAGAAACTATGTACCAATAGTCTGGTGCCTGGTACAAACTGGATGAACTGCCAAAGCATGATGCAAGCATGTCGGTGTTTATCACCCCTGGAATAAGAGCAACAATTGCCATTCCACTCAGCACCTCCTTTGTCACTGACTTGGTCAAACCTTCCACTGCCCATTTTGAAGCACAATAAGGCGCCACCTGGTGCCATATTACACAATCACAGATCATGTCAATACCTTAGCTTCAACAAGGTTGGTGTAAAAATCACAAATCAAGTATCACTTTTGAGGTCTGGTTTAGTCAATAGTGTAGCTCCCATTCCTCCACTAATAAAGAATGCCTTCGGGCAACCCATGTTGACATCTATAGCTGCAACATCTTTACATCTGAGTGAAGAAACACAATGCCCATGTCACTTTCACATGGTATGGTCCTAGTACTGTATATAGCACATATGATACAAATTTTTACAAGAACCTTAATTAAATATAGAAAGGTCATACCCAGCAATGTAAGCTTGCGGATTCAGCTAATCAATATGCCAGGAATCGGGTCAGATTGCTGAAGAGTTAAGAGCTAAGAGCATATTCAACTTGAAGTAGCTATTCGGTTCATGTGGTAGGGTTTCACCTCTAGACACTAGACTACCCCAACTTGTTTAAAACTAGAGGCTTGGTTGTTGTTGTTGTATAATAACAATAATTAAACACTCATAACTATAGATTTGTATCAGCTACAATGATTTATGAGAAGTTTTAAACTTAGGAAATAACTGTAAGGTCTAGGATACGCCATATAATTTTTGAAATGACAATAAATCAGTTCATCAATCATCAAGATGGTTTGACTTCAAAGCTAACAGACCATAAGTCAATTGTTTTGCATACTAAATAGTAAACACCTAAACATTATATGTCACTCAAAGATATGATAATCGAATAGATGAACATGAACACTAAGCAATGGAAATAAAGCTTCACGGCATAAAAAATTGAATATCAGAACCATTATCCAATGCAAATTCACAAACGAAGTTGCCCGGTTACATTCAACATAACAAGGATAAAGAGCTAATGTGTAAGTTTGACATGAAAAAAAATCATAACGCCACTTTTTCAGCATATTGATTCATTGTGTTGTAATTTATGATTTTATCGTTAATTCCATGAATTAGATATGTACGAAAACTCCTTTTCTGAATGCAGGGTAGGTCAATTAGTTGTAAGGCGTCACTGCAGATCACTCGATTACTGGTCTACACAATTTTACATATCTGGTTACTTTGTGGAACACCTTGAGTTAATGACTAATTGCATATTTTTTCATGATCTTGAACTTACTTTTCACTGAAGCTATCATTTATCAAGAGTACAGAGAAACACCAAACTTTATCAGAATCTACAACCAGCCAGTATAACGTATAACTATTACCAATTCAACCCCCCCCCCTTCGCTCTCTCTCTCTCTCTCTCTCAATATATATATACTCATGGGGCACATGTATCGTGGATTAAGAATCAATAGGTAATTCAAAGACAGTGCAAAAAAAAGTACAAACACGGAGAAACATGTCATAATTCATTGCAGAAATAGCGAATACATACGCTGAAGAAACTTACACTAATTGAGCAGCCGTCAAAGCCCTAACAGCATCCGAAGTACCCAACTGAAATACAACCCGATTTCTTTCTTCGTCACACGTTCTAAAAACAACATTCTCGGTACCCTTCTCCAGTATATCAGTACAACCAACAACATCTACCATTTCCATAACATCATATTACTACAGCCTGCTAGTTATTACTAGTTATATCGACATAACATTGAAACAGAAAGGTAGATACAAACTACTAGTACCATTAATTTGGCGTTCGCATTTAAGTAGTTTATGATCAATAATCTCTTCACCATAAGTAATATCAGCACCATATTGAGCAGCAAATAATCTAAATGGCAATGTCCCCTAAAAGAAACAAATAAACAGACTTATAATTTCAACACACTATTTATAAGGGATAATCAATTCTAAATGTATCAAACTAGCCAATATATTCTAAATGTCTAGTGTGTGTACCATTACGGGATATATTATAACTATTAATAACAGATTAATGGTGACTAGTTTACTGAAAAGTTTACAAACATAATACACAATTCAAATTACTTAATTATATAACAGAAATGGACATTTGCAAGATAAAAATTCAAGCATACATCACCTTCCAGAGAATACAAGAGCAGCTAGGATCTTTAGCTGCGTTGTATAATTGTATTAGCAACCAAGAAAGTTTTCTATCGGGAAGGACTATCGTTTCCATTGGATTATCTTCTTGTCGTCCTCCTTTGGACGCGACATGGCTGAATCTGACGCTCCACTATTCCCTCAATACAGACCTACAAAACAAAACAAAACAAAAATAAGCATTTCATCAAACACCTTATCTACATTAACTCAAAAGCCAAAAAAAACACCCCATCCACCAACAATTAAAACACATCAAGAAAAGTTAATTATACCATAGATAGTATAATAACCTCAAACATTTTATAAGGGTGATTGTAATTAAGATGTGCTTACTGATTTTTATTTTTTTTATTTTTTCATAAGTACATGTGATGTGGGTTAAAGTTTGGGATTAATGAGAGATCTGATTGTTTTTGGAATTGAAGAATGAATGTTGGTGTGACTGAATTTGGGGTTTTCTAATTTTCAATTTCAAAATCGGGTTTTGGATTTGGCTGTGTTGTTGTGTACTTAGATGAACATGAAGATGGATCTTAATTGCTGCTGATGCTGTATATCCACAAGAAGAAAGACTTGGATTGGATTTTGTGTGGGTGCGTGATTTGTTTTAATTAAAAATGTAAAATGGCTAAAATATCCTTCTGTATGAATATAAGTTGCCCAAAAATATAAAGTTGCCCAAAAAACAATACAAGTTGCCCAAAAAACAATACATGACATATACTTGCAAAATACGTACTTGTGTCATAAGTTGTCGGACACATGGCAGCCACTGGTTGGGTCCAAGAAAATCGCTGGGCACTCTGTCTATTTTTGAATGTCAAGAGTGCGTGGTCCATAAAGTGATATGCACCAAGGCGCGCGGTCTATTTGACTAATTTTCCCAAAAAATTTCTACATCTTACAAACTAGTATACAAGGTAAGAAAGTAAAAGACTAAGGGCCCGTTTGGTTTGTAGATGGGTTTAGATTAGGATTTGGATTTGAATATAAAGTTGTAGATTAGGATTTGGATTTGGATTTTAATTGTGTTAAAAGTTGTTTGTTTTGTATGTTAGGATATAAATTGGGATTGAGATTTATATATTTTTTATTATTAAAATAACATAAAATAATAAATGACAATGACAAGTACATAATTTAATATTAAAATAGTGAAAGAAAACAAAAAAAAAAGAAAGAAAGAGAGAGAGAGTAACAATACTAGTGTCAGAAAACCTTGCCTCTTTGTCTGGCATTGAGTATGCCCTCCAACGTGGGGCTGACTACCAGTTTCAAACCCCTTCTAAATCAACCAAACAATAAATTAACATCTTGTCAAACACAACCCTAATCCAAAGTAGGGAAACAAACGAGCCCTAAATAATACCAGAAACATGGATTAAAGAAATAAATAAACAGAACACCAAGGTCAAACCTAAAAAGAAAAGAGAAAATAATAATAAAATAAATAAATATCTTCCTCGTTTGTGTACCTACTAAAAACACACATTGCGCAAACATATATAAAAAACACACTACACAAACACAAAACCATTAAGAATCAAAAAAGAAAAAAAAAGAAAGAAATAAAACCGAAATTGGTTGTAATATAGGGTGGCGAAACCACCTATAGCGCTGCTATGGCGCAAGTGGTGATGCTATATGGCGCCTAAATAGGGGCGAAAAAATCACTATAACAAGCTATGGGTGTGTTGCACCGTGTGCTTTAAGAGTTTCATTTTTAATGTTTTTTAGACATTTGTAATGGTCTCTACTACCTATTCATGTTCACTGTTTCTGTTACTTCAGTGTCACGTTATTATTATTATTATTTTTTGTTATGCAATGATCACTATCTACAACTACCCAATTCTTATACTAAAAGAAAAAGCTGTCTTTTATTTTGTCTTTTATTTGCTTGGCATTAGGGAGCCGACTTGGTGACCATGAGCCCCTTACCAGACCGCCACAATAGTTACCGCTAGCGACGCCGACATCGAGCTACACCACCACTATTGACCACTAGCCTATTGGGAGCACTCTAATTGTGATAGACATGATCTAATGTTATTTTAGCATCTACATGATAAGTATTCCATCCGTCTCAAAATAAGTGTCATATTTTGATTTTTTTTTTTTCAACTTAGACTTTAACTATTTTATTTATTTATTTATTTTTGTTACATAATACTTGATACAAAATATATGAATGGATTGAGTTTTAATTGTATTTTCATTAGTATAATTTCATCAAGTATTATATAATATACAAGGGCGGAACTTTTTAGGGGCAGGGGAGGGTCCCGGCCCTACCAAAAGTTACGGCAACTAGTGTAAATATTATAGGTTGAGAAATGATACGTAAACCTAGACTTAGACCTAAAACCAAGTGTCATCATCCTGATGGCTGCAGACAGGGATCCACTTATTTTACAACCCATCAGGATGATGCCAAGTGGTTTTAGGTCTAAGTTTAGGTTCATGTATCATTTCCCTTATAGGTTTTATGGGTAATTTAGTTGAGAATACAAACAAATCTCCAATTCGGCCATTCCAACGTAAATTCGGCCCTCTCAAAATAAATGTTCAAGTTCCGCCATTGATAATATAAACACAAATATTTAAAGTTAAAATTAAATAAAAAAAAAAGTTCAAAAAGTTAATATAGGATATTAATTTAGGACGAAAAGAATAACAATTAGAACTGATAAAACTTTTAAAGTTTACAGGCACTTTAAACATTATAACATATGCGAATGAACTTTCATAGCTCAAGTCTTGGTCATTTACTACGTACCTAAATCCTCCAAAATCCTAAGGCAGTGATTATGACAATTGCATAAAGATCAACTCTTCTCAAAATGTACGAATAAAAATATGTGAGCTTATTTGATGAAAACTGTAAAAAAAAATGTTAGCTCAAATGTCACGTGCATATATAACTTAAACATTTCACACACATCTGAAATGAGATGCATGAGTGTAACTTGGACTAAAACTTAGAATAATATATTTTAAAATCTTATGATTTTATAATGCTACAAAGCGAAAATAATTCAGATCCTACACAAGATCTTACCAAGTTTAAAATCTTGTAATATCACGATCTTTACTGTAGGATTTAAAATCTAATACGATTCGATTTTACTTTTTCTCAAACCACAAACTAAAAAATTACAAACTTATAGATTATATTTTATATAAAAAAAACAACATGTGAATCTTTTTAAACATTCCATATTCATAATTTAGGAAAATATTTTCATGAAACATTTATATAATTTTGCATTTATAATAATTTATAGATTACAAAACTATTAAGAAAATAATATTGTCATAAGATCTTAAGATCGTGATCCGATCTTACGATTTCGATCTTGTAAAATCAAAAACGATCCGGAGTAATATCCCAATCTTGAAAACCTTGCTTAGAACTTTATTACTGAAGGATCAAAATTTTAACATCTATACTATCTATAATGCAAAAATAGTCAATCTTGAAAAATGAAAAAAACTTAATTTGGTCAAACTTAAAGTATTTTAGGAAGTCTTTACATTATGTTCGAAAAGCATATGCAAAGCTAGAAACTATTAACACACTATTAATGCTCTAATCAACAGGTTGTTCAAGCCATGGAAGAATGGAAACATTCAGACATCTTGTGTCACAACTATGTTCTGAATGGTTTGGTGGACTCTTTGTACAACGTGTACTGCAAGACCAATACTACCAAAGAATTATGGGAGTAATTGGAACACAAGTACAAAACTGAGGATGCTGATACAAAGAGGTTCGTGGTAGCTCATTTTTTGGATTACGAGATGGATAATTCAAAGATGTGATGAGTCAGGTTCAAGATCTGCAGGTTTTACTACACCATATTCATGCTGAGAGAATGACTTTGAGTGAAACTTTTCAAGTTGTTTCTAACATTGAAAAGTTACCTCCAAGCTGGGTAGAATTTAAGAACTACCTGAAGCATAAGCGAAAGCAGATGAGTGTTGAAGACTTGATTGTTCGAATTCGTATTGAAGAGGACAACAAGTTGGCTCAGAAAAACACTTATATGCCTGATTCTGCGAAGGCAAATGTGGTTGAGCATGCTTCGTCATCTTCAAAGTCCAACGTCAAAGGTAAAGGCAAATGAAAAGGAAAGAATGACAAGAAGTTCAAAGGGAATTCTGTGTACCTTGCTCCTAATGCTGCAACTATGAAACAGAAGTTCCAAGGGGTGTGTTTCAACTGTGACCAGTCGGGTCATCGTGTTGCTAACTGTAAGATGACGAAGCGGGTAACTCCACGCCAGGCTAATATGGTGAATGATAATATGGACATGATTACTATGGTGTCTGACGTCATTTCCATGATCTCTGAAGTTAACTTGGTAGGTTCCAACAATAGGGAATGGTGGGTTGATACTGGGGTTACTCTGCAATTGCGTATCAACGACGAAGGAGATGTAATCTTGAAGATGACATCCGAGAAAGAGCTCAAGTTGACTGATGTCTTGTATGTTCCAGATATTCGCAAGAATCTTGTGTCTGATTGGTTGTTGAAAAAGTTTGGTTATTGTCTTGTTTTTTAGTATGATAAGTTTGTTCTTTCTAAAAATTAAATGTATGTTGGTAGAGGATATGCCCTAAATAGTATGTTTAAACTCAATGTAATGGTTGTTAAGAATGATATCAATAAAATGAATTTTTCTGCTTACTTGATTGAGACTTCTAATGTATGGCATGGTCGTCTTGGACATGTAAATTTTAATTCAATGCGTCGCTTGATTAAATTTAATTGCATACCTAATTTCATATTGATTCAAAATACAAATGTGAAACGTGTTGAAGCCAAACTTACAAGATCATCTTTCAAATCGGTTGAAAAGAAAACCGAACCACTTGATATGATACACACTGACATATGTGATTTGAAATCACTACCCACAGAAGGTGGCAATAAGTACTTTATCATGTTTATTAATGATTGAACAAAGTATTGCTATGTTTACTTACTGAAAAGTAAAGATAAAGCTATAGACAAGTTTGTTCTATACAAAAACAAAGTTGAGAATCAACTTAGTAAAAACATTAAGGTGGTACGAAGTGATAGAGGAGGTGAATATGTGTCTCGATTCGCTGATCTACGTGCGAAATATGGAATCGGACACGAGTTTACTGCTCCCTATTCACCTCAGCAGAACAGTATTGGCTTAATGAAGAATCGTACCTTGATAGAAATGGTTAATGCCATGTTGATAAGTTCTGGTCTAAGCCCGAACATGAGGGGGAGCCATTCTAACGGCTACTTATCTTTTAAATAAGATACCTCGTAAGGAAAAAGAAGAGACCCTTTATGAATTATGAATGGGAAGAAAACCATCATATCGGTACTTACGAGTGTGGGGGTTTCTAGCAAAGGTAGCTATACCGACTCCCAAGGCCCAAAAGATTGGATCTAAATATGTGGACTGTATATTTATCAGATATGCTAAGAATAGCAGTGCTTATCATGTCATTGTATATGATTCGAAAAATCTGGATATACAAAAGGGTACAATAATGGAATCAAGGAATGCTTCATTCTTTGAAAATATATTTCCTTGTTTAACAAAGGAAACTGGAAGTTCATCTAGAATAGATGACGAAGTTGTCCAAGATAAGAGATAACGAGTTGATCATGATCTAGTTCCTTCCTATAAATACTTGCATGTTGCCGTAGTTCCTTCCTATAAATACTCTTGTAAACCCTCACTTGAGGGTTGGTTGTTCAATTCATACATTCACTCTACGCATAACCATTCTTAGTTTCATACGTGTGTGTGTTTGGTATTGTTCATCCGATCTCTTCTTATCTATTTCTTCTATTGATGCTTGTGTTATAAATATGGGAACCTAACAGTGGTATCATTCGCCAAATAGTTGGGTGAAAAGGTTTTTGTTTTTGAAGTTGTTTTTATGATCTTACGCGTAACATACGGTTTCAAACTTTGTCACGCTTAAAAAACTTATTTTTTACACTTTTCAATCCAAGATTCTTGTACTTTCAACGTTTTTAGGTGTTAAAATATCTGTTTTGGCAAAAAGTTTCGAACTTTACGTGTATTTCATTGATTTTAAGCTTGCTTTTATACGTGTATGCTTTTCTACGCGTAAGGTGTTTCTAAGTTTTGGATCAGCAAGTTTCACACTTTTGTGCTATTTTGGTGATATTGAAGCTGTTTCATCACAAAAATCTGGTTTAGAAACATTTTGGGCTAAAAATCAGTTTTGGTTAAGTTTTACGCGTAACCAAACCATAAAGTTACGCATAACTTTTCCTTGGATCGATCTTCAGTTTTCGTGGTTTACTCAATGTTTTCTTGCTTGGATAAGCCTGAAAACACTTCGACTTTGGATATCCTTTACACTGTGATAGTGTAAAAGATTTTTTGGGCAAAACCCTAATTTTACGCATAAGCTCAAACTTATGCGTAGAACTCTTTACGCCTAATATTTTTCTTACGCCTAAGCCTTGTCTTACGCATAAGCTAATCCTACACATAAGTTTTCTACGCCTAACTTTCTGTTTATGCCTAATCTTAGTGTTACTCAATTCTTACGCGTAAGCTAATCCTACGCGTAAGTTTGGTGTTTTTACGCCTAAGTGTTGTTTTGCCTAAACTTGGTTTTTCTACGCCTAAGGATAACTTCATCAACAACATTTCATTCGACTACAAAGATCCATTTTATAACACAAGTTTTCAACATGTCTCAACCGCCATACTCTAGCTATTTTCCTTACACGTATCCTCAACAACAACAACAACAACTAAGTCCACAACATCAACAGTTTAATCAACAACAACAAATTTATCAACAACATTATCCACAACATGGAGCAATTCAACCTCAAATGGTTCAACCACCACCTAGTCTTCAAGTACAACCTTACACAAACGTTTACAATCAACATCCATCTAGGAACACTATGAAGGAACCGTCTTGGTTTGCAAAGATGTGTGAAGCTTTAAGTAGCCAGCAATGAATTCATGAGGCAGGATCACTTGATAGACCTCCAATGCTCACTCCTAGAAACTATGATCAATGGGTAATTAGGTTCTTTAGGTTTTGTGATCTAAAGAAGCCACATGGAAAGTTCTTAAAGAAGTTTATCTTGGAAGGTCCATTTCAGATGCCTATTGTTGTTACACCCGGAGATCCTAATGCTGTTCCACCAAGAGATGATCTCACAAACATTGCAACTCTTACTGACCTTTATGGTGATGAACTTCTACACTACAAAGCTGATGAGCTTGCAATGCAATATATCCTTTTAGGATTACCAAACCCAATTCTTCGAAGTGTTGATGCTCAAAAGACTGCAAAAGAAATGTGGGAACATATTCATCTTCTCATGGAAGGCACTGAACTCAATCAAGAGGATATGGAATCCAAAATCTACTTGGCTTATGAACACTTCATGATTGAACCTGGAGAGACGTTAGAGTCTTATCATCATCGATTCTCAGACATCATCAATGATTTGGAAAAACATAACATCAACATGCCAAGAATTGCTGTCAACACTAAGTTCCTGAGTAGTCTTGGTCCTGATTGGGAAAAGTATGTCATTTTCATCCATCAAGCGAAGAATCTTCATCATGCTACATACGGATTGTTGTACGACTATTTGAATCCTCATCAAAAAGAAGTTGATAAGGAAAGGATTATCCGTGGCCAAACTGTTTCACCTTCACTTCCGGACAATCAACAACTTGCTTTGTGGGCTCAAACTAGCTATCCTCCTCAACCAACTGCCACAATTACACCATATGATCCGTCACAGCAACAATCTCAACAAACTCAATTGGTTCCTTACAACAACAACAATGATCAAGCACTTTACAGTGAAGCTAATGAGGACTCAGATGCTTTCGATGCATTGCAACAAGGATTTTTTATGATTGCTAAAGCTTTTGGCCGTTATACAAAAAATCCAACAATCGAATTCGTTCCTCATCAAACACAAGGAATGAGGCTGTTGTGAACAATGGACGAGTTAAAGTTCAGAATCGTGGTTATGGTCGTCAGATGGGAGGTGGTCAAGGGTTTAATGCTATGGGTAGGAATAACATGGGTGCTCCACAACAGAGAGCTCAAGTGGTTGAACATGGTAATGCTCAGAATAGGATTAATGGTCTTCGTTGCTACAACTGTAATGAGAAGGGACACCTGGCTAATGCATGCCCAAAGCCGAGGACTAGGGGCAGTGCTTATCACAAGGAGGCTTTACTTTTGGCTCTTAAGGATGAAGCTGGTGGAACTCTCACAGACAAAGAACAGAGCTTTATGGAAGATGCAGACTCAGATGATGATATGGAGGACCTGCAGGCTAATGCAGCAGTTATGTTGATGGCTAATATGCACGAACTCCACATGAGTGACAAAGGCCTAGTGTATGACACTGATGGCTTGTCTCAGGTACCCGAACAAACCATATTCATCACTGATCTCATATCTCAGCCAACATCTGAATCCGGCGAGGCTCAAAATGTTCAAAATGAGTCGTCCACATCTCATTCTGACGATTCTCAACTAAACCCCGTAGTTAAATTTGATGATCAAGATGATCTTATGGTTACCTTTGATACTCAAATTGACTACGTGGTTATACTTAAGGATCTGAATAGTGATCATGTTGTGACTCACGTTGAACACGCTGAACCTTTGCCTAATCCAGATATTGACCTCTTACTTAAAGATTATCAATCCCAAATGGATGACTGTTATGCATTAAATCAGCAATTACACAGTAAAAATGCACAGTTAACCAGGGATATTGAATGCTTAAAACGGCAACTCAATTTTTTCAAAACTCAAGACAAACGTGAAAAAGGTTTTGAAGTCGCTTTTGCTAAATCACACCAAAACGAAAAATCTTTAGAACGACAGATTCGTGATCTAGCCGCTTCGAAGAATGCTTTGTTGTCTCAAATAGAACAACTAAAACATGAACATAAAAAACAACTTAACGCTCTTACTTTGGAAAATCAAAAAGCCAAGGCTGAGTTGTTAACTTGTCAAAAACAATTCTCTGCGTACAAAAAGCATTCAACGAAACGAATAGATGACCATCTTGAAGAAATTGTCGGCTTACAAAACAAACTCAAAGAGTTTTGAAATGTTGTTTACAAACAAGGTGAGTCAATCACAACTATTCAAAAGTTTACTTTAAAACCCAATCCAAATGGATATGGACCGAATATTGCTGATTACAAACCAAAGCTTTCAACCAAAGCATTCAAACCAAATCCTAACGTTTCCAGTGCAGAATACAAAATTGATGATTCTGTTATGAGTATTGTTGAATATCATCGTCAAGAGGAATTAGATGCAGAAGACGAGAGTCGATCAAAATTAGAAAATGTTGTTTATAACAAACCATTTAACTATTCAAAAGCTGTCACTTTCGTCACACCAAAGGATTCTTCTAACACACCTAGGATTATCACAAAAATGTCAGAGTCTTCTAATGTTGCTCCCCAACCAAATTATGCACAAATTTATGGTCCTTTACCTTCACTCAGTGAAGTAAAATCAAAACCCGAAAATCGTCAAATTTTTAGATATTTTGACATTTTCACTTCTGACCTCAAACTTTTAGAACGTGAGATTGAATTTCATTATGAGATAAAAGTTGAACATTTTCAATCGCCTCAGGCGCGAGAACAAAGAGATATTTTTCAGAAAAGAATTTTACCCCATGTTAAAATTTTGAAAAATTGTGCATTGTATTGGGAAAGGGAATTTCATAAGGAACTTGGATTGATGAAAATCGTTTTCGAGAAAACAGAAACATCTATTTCTAATACAAAACGTAAAAAGAAAATGTTACGAAAAGATGTTGATCGACTCTTGGAAGATGTTATCTGTGCTGATATCCATAATGTTGTGTTATTTCATTCTTTGCCATATGCATCTGATTATATCTCTGCTGATTCTGTTGATTCTGTTGAAATTGTTGAGAATACTGATAATGTGCCTCAGATCGAGTCTTTAAAAGTTAAAAATGAACGACTGTTAAACGAGCTTTCAAATGCAAAACGTCGTCTTCAATGGTGTCAAAAAGATTGTCAAAATCGTGAACTTGCTTTGCAAAACAAAATCAACCAGTTGCATTCCAAAACGTTTAATCCAAAATTTGAGCAACTGGATGATCAAAACGCGTCTTTGAAATGTCAAATCTCTAAATATGAACAAGAACTTGCAAAAGTTAAAAAGGAATATGGTGTCATATTTGATTTACTCAAACAGACTCGTGATGAAGCATCAAACGAACTTGATCATTATCTTGCACACACTAAAGAAGTCATGAATTTTTCTGGAAATCTTCGTTCTGAAAATCAAGATTTGGTGCACACTATCATTAAGTTAAGAGAGATGTTAGGAAAGTATGAACAAGTTCAGCCTAAGATCATTAAGAAAATTGCACATGTAACACTTAGCAAACGTGACCCCATAATTCCTACTGACAAACCACAAGATACTAATGTGCTTCCCTCTACTGAAACAGGAATAGTTGCCTCTTTTCAAAACGTCCGCACTTCACAGCCTAGGAGCAATACAAGGAAGAATAGGAAGTTGCGACCTAAGAAAAGAACAATAAAGAATGCTGAAGTAGAAGAACACCCTAGGACTTTGAATAAGACTCAAGTTGCACCCACTTTAGATATTGCGTCTGACAAATGTAATAGAAAAAGTGATGTAACAAATGCTGAACCTTTAAGTACTTTTGATATTCAGTCTGAAGCTTCAGGTGTTATTTGTCGTAAAAGTATGCTTTCTGATTGTCATGATAAATGTGTTGCTAAAGCTATCTTGTCTCATTTATGAAATCCTAAGACACAGAATACCTCTAGGCCCACTAATGCTTCTAAGTCTGTGCTTGGTAACCACCCTATTTAGATTCTAAGAAACGCATTGATGTCCCTGTAGTTCCAATATCACCTCCAAGGAATGTAGTACCACCTAGTGCATTCACTAATACTAAAGCAAATACTAGTTGGAGATGGCAGAAATGGATACATAATACACTAGGATTTAAATGGATGCCTTAAATCATTGATGAGTGTATTTCTACTATAACTGCATCGGAACCCTCTAACTCTTCGGGTTCCACATCTACTTCTATTCCATCTGTGTCATCTGTGTGTAATGCAGGTGATACAGATCATCCTTTGGATTGTTGATAGCGGATGTTCCCGACACATGACAGGCAATCTCAAACTGTTATCAAACTTTATTGCAAAGTTCATTGGCACTGTCAGATTCGGGAATGATCACTTCGCAGCTATCATGGGCTACGGAGATTACATCAATGGAAACATCGAAATTAGCAGGGTTTATTATATGGAAGGTCTCGGTCACAATCTGTTTTCTGTTGGTCAATTCTGTGATGGAGATTTGGAAGTTACTTTTCGGGAGAAAACTTGTTTCATTCGTGATCTACAAGGAAACGATCTTATGTCTGGCTCTCGCAATTCTAGTCTCTACACCATCTCAATGCAAGACATGGTTGCTTCATCTCCCATTTGTCTACTTTCAAAGGCAACATCAACAAAATCTTGGCTATGGCACCGACGTCTCTCACATTTAAACTTTCAAACCATAACCAACCTTGCTCGATACAAACTTGTTGAAGGTCTCCCGAGATTCCGGTATTCTAAAGATCACCTTTGCTCAGCTTGTGAACAAGGGAAAAGCACTCGTGCTCACTTTCCTTCAAGGGTGGAACACAGCTCTCAGCATGTGCTTCATCTTCTTCACATGGATTTGTGTGGCCCGATGCGCGTGCAAACGATTAATGGCAAACGCTACATCTTGGTAATTTTCGATGACTACTCACGATGGACTTGGGTATACTTTCTTAGAAGTAAAGATCAAGCTCCACAGATGATCATCACCTTTCTCACGAAAATTCAAGTTCAGCTCCGGAACATAGTCCGACAAATCAGAACAGACAAAGAAACTGAATTTGTGAACCAAACTCTTCGAGAATTTTATGAGAAAGTGGGAATTGAGCATCAAACATCTATTGCACGTACACCAGAACAAAACGGAGTTGTTGAAAGACGAAACCGTACGTTAGTGGAAGCTGCAAGAACAATGTTAATCAATGCTAAACTTCCAGATTACTTGTGGGCTGAAGCCATATCAACTGCATGCTACACTCAAAATCGCTCAATAATTACTAAACGCCACAACAAAACACCTTTTGAGCTTATCCACAACAGAAAACCGAATCTCAAACACTTTCATGTATTTGGATCCCTTTGCTACCCAAATAACGATCATGATGACTTTGGAAAGCTCAAAGCCAAAGCTGATATTGGAGTCTTTATTGGATACTATGAGAATTCTAAAGGTTACCGGATCTGGAATCGTCGTACAAAGCAGGTTATGGAAACGATTCATGCAAATTTCGATGAGCTTACAGAAATGGCTTCTGAGCATAAAAGCTTGGAACCAGGTCACAACCGTTTAAACTTCCCTCAAACCCCATCATCAGCTGAACCAAGCCCCCAGCTTACTCGTCAACAAATGGAAAAACTATTTGCTCCGCTGTTTAGTGATGACATTGATGAACGTGCTCCAGGTGTATCCGATGTTTCCGCTGCTCAACCTGATCATATTCCAATACCTGATACACCTGCTACAACAACTACTGTTGAAGAAGCACCACCAGTTGACTCTACAACAACAGTTGAACAAACTGCTTCCAACGACGCTGAACCAGCTGATGATGTTTTGAACAATGACCCCCACCTGCAGATTTTGATCCAAATGCGTTCTTTAACCCGTTTGCTAATGAAACTGCTGCACCTGATGTTGCGGAATCATCCACAAGCCATTTGAATCCTCAAAATCTGAACAATGTATACCAACATCAACCCTCGACACATCGTTGGACAAAAGACCATCCTCTTGAGAATATTATTGGTAACCCGAATCAACCAGTCGTAACGAGACAACGTCTTCACACAGATGGTGAACATTGCATTTATGCACTCACTGTCTGCTAATCTGAACCTAAAAACATTAAAGATGCAATGACAAAAGACAACTGGATTGAATCCATGCAAGAAGAAATCAATCAATTCAAACGTCTTGAAGTATGGGAACTGGTTGAAAGACCAACAGGGGTCTACGTCATTGGTCTCAAATGGATTTGGAAGAACAAATTGGATGCTGAAGGGAACATAATCAAAAACAAGTCACGTCTGGTGGCTAAGGGTTATAGACAGGAAGAGGGTATTGACTTTGAAGAATCATTCGCTCCGGTTGCTTGTCTTGAGGCTGTTCGGATCTTTCTCGCGTTCGCAGCTCATATGAATATAACGGTCTTTCAGATGGACGTCAAAACTGCTTTTCTGAATGGGCAACTGAAAGAAACGGTTTATGTCAGCCAGCCAGAAGGATTCGTTGATCCCGAGTTCCCGAACCATGTCTACAAACTGAACAAAGCTCTGTACGGACTCAAACAAGCTCCTCGGGCGTGGTACGATAAGTTATCATCCTTCCTCATTGCTAATAATTTTACCAAAGGTTCGGTCGACCCAACTCTTTTCATACAATATCACGGGGCACACATCTTAATTGTTCAAATTTACGTGGATGACATCATTTTTGGGTCAACACATAAAAAGTATTCAATCGCTTTTGCAAAACTAATGAAAAAACATTTTGAAATATCCATGATGGGTGAACTTACGTTCTTTCTAGGACTGCAAGTTCATCAATCACCCCGTGGTATTTTCTTGAGTCAGTCCAAATATGCCCTTGAACTTCTTAACAAATTTGGAATGCAAAACTGTGACACCTATGCCACACCAATGGCTCATACCAAGAAGCTAGACGCTGATTTACATGGGAAAATAGTGGACCCTACCAAATACCGTAGTATCATTGGGTCTCTCATGTATCTAACAGCTAGCAGGCCTGATATTGTTTTTGCCATATATCTTTGCTCCCGTTATCAGTCGAGACCAAATGAAACCCACCTCTCTGAGGCTAAAAGAATCCTCCGATACATCAAGGGAACCATTAACTTGGGGATCTGGTATCCGAAGGATTCTGGTTTTGAACTAATAGCTTTTTCAGATGCTGATCACGCAGGATGTTTAGATTCACAGAAAAGTACTTCAGGAGCATTACAATTTCTTGGTGATAAACTGGTGTCATGGCAATCGAAGAAGCAGTATTGTACATCGCTGTCCTCAACCGAAGCAGAATATGTAGCAATGTCAGCGTGTTGTGCTTAAGTCATTTGGATGAGAACACAACTCAAAGACTATGGTTATGTATTTGACAGAATCCCGATGTACTGCGACAATCGGAGTGCTATTGCGATCTCGTGCAACTCTGTTCAACATTCGAAATCAAAGCACATTGATCTTCGATATCATTTCATCAAGGAGCACGTGGAACATGGTACTGTTGAATTATACTTTGTGGGTACAGAATACCAACTGGCAGATCTTCTCACCAAAGCCTTAGCTCCTGCTAGGTTTAATGAGTTGGTCCACCGGATTGGTATGCGGTGTTGGACTCAAGAGGAACTGGATGAACTTTTAAAACATTCTTAAAACCAGTCAAATACCAAAACCTCTTTTGTAAATATTTTTCAAAAACAAAATACAAAAATATAAAATCTGATAAAACAACAAAAATATTCTTCCATCTATATTTCTTTTCACATGGCAAGTACAAATCTTCCGTCAACACTCAAATCTTTCAAAATTCAGTATTTTTTCGATCAAGTGTTGAGGGGGAGAAAGCAAATATTTTTCGGTTTCATAAAACCTTGTACTTGCATGTTATCTCATATCGGTTGTTTCTTTATTAATGGTGGTCACATTTCTGGTTTACTGACACTCCTCGAACTCATATTTATAAAATTTCATTATTTCTTTACTCGATGGGGAGTGTCGTCAAGTTTCTTTCCTAATATCCTTCGTTTGGTAACCAAAATGGAAGTTATGGGCGTTGGATGAAAATGGTTAAGGTGGAGGGACTAAAGATGTCAAATGTTCAAACTAATTTTAAACAAAATACCTCCACCAACTTCTCTTACACATTTAATACCTCAACAACCTTCATCCTATGCCTATCATACAATCTCCAAATCCGTTTTCTTGATCATCATTTTGTAAGTGATTTCATAATCTAAACGTGTTTACAAACAATGGTTTTGATTTATTTGCAAATCCAACTGTTAAAACTTGAGTTTGGATGATCTTTCGTGTTTTACGCGTAAGCATATGAACACAAGATCATCAGGTGTGATTTTGTTATGATTTAATGGTGTTAAAATGTTCAAAACTATGTACCAAAACCATTTTTATCAAATTAATCCACCCAGAAACTCGAATTGTCCACTTTTCAAAATTAGGGTTCATAAGTCGATTTGGGGGTTTTCATGTGTGAGTGTCTCTGGTGAATTAGATGGTTAAAAGATGTTGTATACAAGTTGAATTGATCATATCCATACTCATAACTTGCCCAGTAACATCAATTGTGATAGTATTAAATTTTAGGATTTTAGTTCATACGTTTTGGGTATTTTTGATTCATAGCATGTTTGATGTTAAAACTTGAACTGAACATCTCATTAGGCCTCTAAGACATCCCTGAAAAACTTTGGTGCATTTCCTATGGCTAGAATTCTTAGTCGTAATTCTTGAATTATTAGGGTTTAAGTTTTACGCATAAGTCTTTCTATGCATAACTGTGTTATTGCGTATCCATGTTTAGAACTGATAAAGATTGAATGTATGTGTTAATATTGGTGTTATGATAAACTTATTTTAGGTTTTCTACGCGTGAAAATTCAGAATCAAGGTTACTTGAACATCTACGCATAAGGATCATCTTACGCGTAGAATGTTATGCGTAAGAGTAATCTTACGCGTAACTTTTACGCGTAAGGTTCTACAATGGGGACTACGCGTATCCTGTAAAGGATATGCGTAAACAGTAACCTCTACGCATAAGGTTCACTCTTACGAGTAAGCCTTACGCGTAAGGTTCCATATACGCTTACGCGTAAGCTTTACGCCTAAGGCCCTCTTTTCCTACGCGTAATATTTCTTACGCGTAAGTCAAGAACCTACGCATAAGCTTATGCTTACGGGTATACCACTCCTGTTTACGCATAAGATTGCAAAATCTACGCCTAAGCCTAGTTTTTACCTTAATTATGAATTGTTATGCATGCAAACTTGTAAATAAATAAATCATAACGCCACGAAACCAATAATGTCACTAATAAGCTTAAACGTTTAATAAGTTGTGAAAAATAAGTGAAAACTTGGACTTTAAAACTCAAGGTTAATCAACTCATGAAACTTCTCACGACGTCTTTAGACTATTGGACTAACAAGTGACATTGGACTCGTAACAATCATCGACATATCACATTCGATAAATAGACAATATAATCAACTATTGACTAACGTAATGTCTTTCGATATGTTGGTTCTTTTGGCTCAATATCTTTCAGATCACGACATGGATGCTCAAATACAAAATGTGGATGCACCAAACGTTCTCACTGTTGAAGATATCTTCCCTCATGGTTATCCAATGAAGATAGGAAAGAATAACCTTCGTGTTGATTTTGATAGTCTCACCTGCTCAGAGTCTTCTTGTCTGATTGCTGTGGACATTCTGAAGAATCACCCTTATCAGAACATGCTCACCAACTCTGCTACAGTGCCGGAGATCTACATTCACCAATTCTGGCATACAATGCAAAAGATCAAAGGTCAAAATGCTGTGACGATGACGCTCAACCACAAACAAGTCACCCTCACACCAACAGACTTAAGGGCTATTCTTCTCATCCCTGTCATTGAGACAACTGAATACAATGCCACACCAACTGAAGAGGCCGTTCTAAAATTCATGATCGACATTGGTTATGACGAAGCTGGAGGAGTAATCACAAAGCATTCATCCGTGGATCTAAAGAATATTCCTCAGCCATGGAGAACCCTTTACATTATTATTGCCAAATCCGTTTCTGGACGTGATAGTGGTTATGAGCATCCCAAGCTCATGGAACTACAGATCTTTTGGGCTTTGGTCAACATGAAACACATTGAAGTTGAAAATCTGATAAGGAACGACATGATGTCTTTCCTCAAAAATCTTGGCTCCAAGATCCCATATATCAGATATACCAAATTGTTGATCCAAAGAGCTCTAGGGTATAATCCTGATATCCCCTTGAGACTCAATGATCCCAACAATCACTCCATGTTGTATGAGCCTACACTCACAGTCAGATTCAAGGAATCAACAACAAAGAAACAAGGTGCAATATTGCCAGATTACCTTCTAACTGATGCAGTCAAACAACTTTATTCATACAAAAGGTATCTGGTAGCGGTTGATGAAGGCAAAGTAGGTTTTCTTGATGAAAAGTCCTCTGGTACACCTACTAGGAAAACCAGGAGAGGCAGTGCAGGGAGTGTTACAAGCACTGAGAGTCAGAGAAAGTTTCCTAAGAGGTCACATACTCTCAAAAGGAAAGTTCCCTCTAAGGAAGCGATTCCTATTCCTATTCCCAAGCCTGAACCGCAACTAAAGCTAGTGGATGAAAGCTCTAAGGATACTGAATCAGACGAAGAGATCACCTACTCTGAAACTGCAATCGATGACACTCAAACAGTAGCTAAACCTCCCAGTCCAAAAGCTGAAAAAGGTAAAGGGAAAACTCCTGTGCTTGAGCATGATAAGGAAAGTTCTGAAGAAGAACTATTTGATGAAGAAAAAGACTATCAAAAGAAGTTGAAGAACCTCAGACTCAAATATCTTGCCGATGAATTCGTACTGGATCAAAGTCGTTGCCCCGGAGGGTAAAGTGGTGGAACTCAAGCCACACCAGTTTCCGATGCGGTTAATCGACCCGATAAGGGAACTGGTACCACCACCCACGAACTACAACAAAGGCAGATTGAGGATTCCATCAACTACGAATTTGAGGAACCAGACAGGGAAAAGACTGAGAAAACTCCTGGTGAAGATACTAAGCCTGATGAAACGGCTAAGTCTGGAAATGATGATGATCTTGATTATGATAATTTTCTTCTAGACAGTCCCACACGCTCCAAGGAGAAAACTTCTGAGCCACCTAAGGACCCGGAGTCACCTCACGTCTCCTCATCATCAGACTCGTCTTCTCACTCTTCACCTCCACCATCCAAAGGAACAACCAGATCCACATCTAAATTAGTGAAGAAACCAACAGACTCTTGGATATCTCGGGCTAAAACAAAGATTGCAAAAGCTGTCAAGCAAGTTAGGAAGAAAGACACTGTAAAACCCTAAAAAATCGTAAACGTGTTAAATGACCATTTTGCCCTCAAGTTAAATAAATACGAAAACTCGTAAAACACGTCAATCTCGTTAAATACGTTTAACATTCGAATCATAAATTATTTACGCAAGACTGCGATGAATATATTTTACTTATGACTATAATTAAATGTTAAATGAGCCATGCATCTTAGAATAGGAAAAGATGAGAATATATGTATCCATAAGTTGACTTATACAAAAAAAAGGAAAATAAAACAAAAACTCTTCTATGTTAAAACCATGTCACGCCTAAGTACATTTTTTTTTCTAGAGCAGATTTCTTTTTTTTATTTGGCACCCATTCTGTATAACAAGATAAGAACACATAAATTTTGGAAAGGATTTGAGATACTAAGTCTCCCTTAAGTTTCGGCAATCACAGCCCCTTTCTCTCTATATTACTCAAAAACATTTATCACTTTCCATCTCACTCACAAACCCTAGAAGCAAAAGTGACGGCAGCCACCATTTTCCGTGTTTGCCTCGATTTGGTCTCTTGATATGAAGGTTGCTGTTCGATCTTGATTTGGTAGAGGTTGCAGATTAAATAAACGTTTTGTGTGGGGTTCAAAGTTTGGTTTGGGGTCGCTAAGATCACACCTGTGTGTGTGTGCTTGTTTTTCTCGACTCAATCTGCTGCTGATTGAGGTATTATCATAATCTTAAATCATGATGTATTACATGTCCTCTTATTAATAATATTCATGCTACCATTCATACATATATATAACTAAGAGGTATCATACATATTTTGATCATGTAGCGTACGAAAACACAAGAGTCTTGTTGATATATTTGACGTCGATTCATGTTTCTTGACTATTCGATGGACCCTATTTTCAGCCTAAAAGATTATATGTTAAAATGATAGGTTATTTTACGACCCTAATCGTATATAATTTTTTAATGATGGAAAATAGAAGTAGGTTTTACATCAATCATGAAAAAATAACGTATATAACATCAAACTAATGCAATGTCAGTCTATCAATACTAAGAACACCATTTTCGTCTTTCAATATTTTCAATGTGCCTCGTTTTTATTGTGGGTCGAATGGGATAATAAAATGTTTCTATGCAACTGATATTACAAAAGAGAATATTATAAGCATGTTCTTGTGAGGGTAACTTCGAGGGCGATCGCGGGAAAAACGGTCAAGTTATTTTGTATTTTGAAACCGTGTCGGGATAGTTGAGTCGGGGGTCAATCATAATACGTGGTCACATGGTCGTAAATGTTAGCCATATGGGCCGCGAGCGAGGGTAAAGTTGGCATATCAAACAAGAATTGAAATGAGAAAAAAACATAAATTTTGTACGTATGAAAAGAAAGGTTGCATGATTTAATATTTAGATATTTTCACTTTTAACCCTCATCTTTAGGATATGTCACATGCAAACCTTGGAATTATGAATTGACATACTAAAATCTTAAACTACCATAATGATAATATTAAGTCTTTAAATTTAATTACTTGTCGCAATAAACCCTGAACTTTGATAACTTACACTTTAAACCTTAAGTTTGGATTATTTATATTTTAAACCTTGAACCATGATCATTAATTTTATTAGACTATAATTTAACCCTAAAACTATGTAATAGCGTCCTAAATATTAAGCGACCATTATTTGTGTAGATTCGCGAAGGAAGGAGTAGCTTTTGTTTCATTGTGTATTTCAGGCGATTTACTTTATGGTTTGAGGTACAGATATTCTGACCTTACCTCTTAAGGTTTCTCATAATTCGTATACATCTTTCGATACTAGCTTGAACTGTTATGCTTTACTCTAAGCCTCCTTATTAGGGTTTCCCTATGACTTTGCTATGCTCCCTTTGATATGAAACTTCGATATGAACCTTTGATATGAAACTTCGATATGAACCTTTGATATGAACCTTTGATATGAACTTTGATATGAACTTTGATATGAACTTTGATATGAACTTTGATATGAACCCTTATGATATGATTATGCTTTGACCCTTCAGTTTGATACCCGAGCCAAATATGTGTTCCTAGTCATGAAGGTAACATGACCGTGTCATTGATGCACCAATGGCATGACTCTAGTGTGTATGAGTGATGTTGCACACCGTCCCCATTATGTTATATGATTATGAGCTCACTATATGTATATGATTTGGCCACTATGTTTCCGGGGGGCGTATGGATGCATCCTAGATATGCTATGATATGATATGCTATGATATGAGTGGATATGATATGATATGATTTATATGGTGAATGATGTCGTGTGCAATACGCGTCTTCACATTCCGGGAGCTAGCTACTCCATTTGTTACTGAGGTCTCCCCTCCTATTATGTATGGTATTCCGAGGTCACCCCTCCGAATACAATGGTTACTTATGATATGATATGATATGATATGTTCCGGGCTCGTGGTAGATTTCTGACAACCCTTACACTTTTGATATACCTATATTGTACATACTGTATTCCCCAACGCACCATATTCTATATTAATTGTTCATTACTCAGCATATGACTCACTCTACTACCAAGCTATATATATTCCATTGCTTTGATCTGTCACACTCTTATTTCGTTATTTCAGACTATCGTTCCATTCACGTACCGGGTTATTATATGTTTATTGAATTTGATTATGCTATTCATGTTTTATGTGACCATTAATTATCCTGCTATGATGTGATTAATATGCGGTTATCTGAGTTACCTGTTTCCATCTGATGATATGTGATCTCACTGTTATGTGACCCTCTGAATTGTCTGGTGATCATGCTAATGTGTAATCGATAGTTTTGTCTGTTTATTATGTGTACTTCGTTCAGTTAATCTCGTGGACTATGACTATCCGTTGTATCCTTACCTGCTTATTGTTGACCTGCCATGTTTACATTTCTGTCTATGCTACGGTTTGTTTGGGTAAATGGTTCAACTTATGTGGTCTGGCTAATTAACTTGGTTAATTGCCCTGCCATGTCCCTATTTCATTTAATTATAATGTTCATATTGTATTCCTACTTATTACATGTGACTGCCATGTGTTGACTGCTGTTAGTACTTCCGCTGTCATGATACTAGTTGTGTTTTCAACTAAGGGTTTTTGCCCTGTGTGATTGCCATGCTCACTTACTAATTAATTGCTTCCGCTTGCCTTTAGATTTCTGTTTGACTTGTATGTCTTCTGATTTCCTGGATTGATTGTATGCCATATATATGGTGTGTGGATACGACGTCTGCTATGCTTGCTTATGTTTCAGTACTTGTATGCCAGGTTTGTATGTGCTTGTATATATGTCATCGGTGCTTTGCTTTGCTTAGTTCTCCTTGTTATCCGTTCTTTTTGGATATCTGTGTAATTGTGTTATGCAGGATCCTCTTTGACTCATTGTTCTCATTTCGCTGCGACTTTGTTATCCGTTTCTTTTGTTTCATTTTGCATTTCAGATTTTATTTAGCTTTCGTTTGTTATATCTGTTCACTAGGCTTTTTAAGCTCAGCCGCATTTCTTTTCCTGCGGCAGGTGTTAGGTTTGAAGATGGGCTTTGATGGGCTGAGAGTTGGATTATCTGAGTGGACCAACCCTAGTTACCTTATTATTTGGATTTATTTGGTCGGGCTATTGTTTGGAGATTTTATTTTATTTTAGACATTTTGGATTATGTAATTTTCCTTGTAAGTCATTGTTTAAATGACTTGATACGCTATTCTTAAGACTTCCGCTTTTAATTGTATGTTCTGATATGACATCAGAATGTGACACTTCTACCCTTGTCGGGTTGGGGTGTTACAATTATGGTATCAGAGCAAAGGTTTCGTCTTGTTGACCTTAGGATTGACCTGTGAGGACTTCGGTAGACAATAGACTTCCGTCTGTTCTGATCTTGTCCGATTCTTTTTTATTGTCGTTCAGATTTGACTTCGATAACCTTTTATCTTCAATGATTTGGCCTTCTTCTCTTCGCATTTGAGTTTGTTTATTTTGTCTACGCACATCTGTTTGTCGATCGTTAGATGGAGATTTCTCGTAGAGCCGAAGATGATGGTGCCGACTCTGCATTGCTGCAACAATTTCTGGAGAGGTTCGTGAAGAAGAAGCCGCAACCCATCGTGATGCTGATGGAGACATTAGGATGCTGCTGGAGGGAGCTGGACGGATCAACCAAAGACGCAAAAGACGGAGACAAGATTCAACCGGTGGCTGAGAAGGTTCATCTACTTCATATGATTTGGGCGCGACTTGTGTTACTCCGATTCGTTTGTCATGTGTTTTGAGGCGGTTTGATATCTTGCTATGTGATTTTGATCGGCATTGCTTTTCTTTGATTCGTTTAGAACTTGGTTTGAATCGTGAAGTTTTACCATTTAGCATTTTGGTGATATCTCAGCTTTATTTCGGATAGTCAGTAATGAGTCATGAGGAGCCGTTTTGTGCAAGTTGATGGCCTTCTTTCATTATGATATGGTAAGTTGCTTGATGTAGTTTATGCTATGTGTATATGAATCTGGTTTGCTTTGGTATGTTATTTGATATCTGTATATGATATGTTTTGTTGTGATATTGGTTATGTGGTTTGTCATGAACCGAGGCAAAATATGATGACAATAAGAACTTGTTATGTGATGCAAGTATTATGACGCCTGATCAACGTGATAATACCTAGATCATATAATCTGAACTTATTGAAATCGTACGACGTCTTGGGAAATGCCTGGGGTAGGTACGTGAATGGACTATGACTTATATCCATTATTTGCCAATCCTCATATTCGTTTGAAATTCTGTACCTCTTTGCGAGATCCTCACCGACATCCGTTACGTATAAGTTGGCACGCTTGGAAACCGAATTCGTTATGATCTGTGTGAAACTATGGATTGTTACGTCTGCCTTAAACTCGTACGTCTCTGTGTACCTCTGCGACTTCAATTTTCGAGGACGAAAATTTTCTTTTAGAGGGGAAGAGTTGTAAAACCCTAAAAAATCGTAAACGTGTTAAATGACCATTTTGCCCTCAAGTTAAATAAATACGAAAACTCGTAAAACACGTCAATCTCGTTAAATACGTTTAACATTCGAATCATAAATTATTTACGCAAGACTGCGATGAATATATTTTACTTATGACTATAATTAAATGTTAAATGAGCCATGCATCTTAGAATAGGAAAAGATGAGAATATATGTATCCATAAGTTGACTTATACAAAAAAAAAGGAAAATAAAATAAAAACTCTTCTATGTTAAAACCATCTCACGCCCAAGTACATTTTTTTTTCTAGAGCAGATTTCTTTTTTTTTTATTTGGCACCCATTATGTATAACAAGATAAGAACACATAAATTTTGGAAAGGATTTGAGATACTAAGTCTCCCTTAAGTTTCGGCAATCCCAGCCCCTTTCTCTCTATATTACTCAAAAACGTTTATCACTTTCCATCTCACTCACAAACCCTAGAAGCAAAAGTGACGGCAGCCACCATTTTCCGTGTTTGCCTCGATTCGGTCTCTTGATATGAAGGTTGTTGTTCGATCTTGATTTGGTAGAGGTTGCAGATTAAATAAAAGTTTTGTGTGGGGTTCAAAGTTTGGTTTGGGGTCGCTAAGATCACACCTGTGTGTGTGTGCTTGTTTTTCTCGACTCAATCTGCTGCTGGTTGAGGTATTATCATAATCTAAAATCATGATGTATTACATGTCCTCTTATTAATAATATTCATGCTACCATTCATACATATATATAACTAAGAGGTATCATACATATTTTGATCATGTAGCGTACGAAAACACAAGAGTCTTGTTGATATATTTGACGTCGATTCATGTTTCTTGACTATTCGATGGACCCTATTTTCAGCCTAAAAGATTATATGTTAAAATGATTAGGTTATTTTACGACCCTAATCGTATATAATTTTTTAATGATGGAAAATAGAAGTAGGTTTTACATCAATCATGAAAAAATAACGTATATAACATCAAACTAATGCAATGTCAGTCTATCAATACTAAGAACACCATTTTCGTCTTTCAATATTTTCAATGTGCCTCGTTTTTATTGTGGGTCGAATGGGATAATAAAATGTTTGAATGCAATTGATATTACAAAAGAGAATATTATAAGCATGTTCTTGTGAGGGTAACTTCGAGGGCGATCGCGGGAAAAACGGTCGAGTTATTTTGTATTTTGAAACCATGTCGGGATAGTTGAGTCGGGGGTCAATCATAATACGTGGTCACTTGGTCGTAAATGTTAGCCATATGGGCCGGGCGCGAGGGTAAAGTTGGCATATCGAACAAGAATTGAAATGAGAAAAAAACATAAATTTTGTACGTATGAAAAGAAAGGTTGCATGATTTAATATTTAGATATTTTCACTTTTAACCCTCATCTTTAGGATATGTCACATGTAAACCTTGGAAATATGAATTGACATACTAAAACCTTAAACTATCATAATGATAATATTAAGTCTTTAAATTTAATTACTTGTCGCAATAAACCCTGAACTTTGATAACTTACACTTTAAACCTTAAGTTTGGATTATTTATATTTTAAACCCTGAACCATGATAATTAATTTTATTAAACTATAATTTAACCCTAAAACTATGTAATAGCGTCCTAAATATTAAGCGACCATTATTTGTGTAGATTCGCGAAGGAAGGAGTAGCTTTTGTTTCATTGTGTATTTCGGGCGATTTACTTTATGGTTTGAGGTACAGATATTCTGACCTTACCTCTTAAGGTTTCTCATGATTCGTATACATCTTTCGATACTAGCTTGAACTGTTATGCTTTACTCTAAGTCTCCTTATTAGGGCTTCCCTATGACTTTGCTATGCTTCCTTTGATATGAAACTTCGATATGAACCTTTGATATGAAACTTCGATATGAACCTTTGATATGAACCTTTGATATGAACTTTGATATGAACTTTGATATGAACTTTGATATGAACTTTGATATGAACCCTTATGATATGATTATGCTTTGACCCTTCAGTTTGATACCCGAGCCAAATATGTGTTCCTAGTCATGAAGGTAACATGACCGTGTCATTGATGCACCAATGGCATGACTCTAGTGTGTATGAGTGATGTTGCACACCGTCCCCATTATGTTATATGATTATGAGCTCACTATATGTATATGATTTGGCCACTATGTTTCCGGGGGGCGTATGGATGCATCCTAGATATGCTATGATATGATATGCTATGATATGAGTGGATATGATATGATATGATTTATATGGTGAATGATGTCGTGTGCAATACGCGTCTTCACATTCCGGGAGCTAGCTACTCCATTTGTTACTGAGGTCTCCCCTCCTATTATGTATGGTATTCCGAGGTCACCCCTCCGAATACAATGGTTACTTATGATATGATATGATATGATATGTTCCGGGCTCGTGGTAGATTTCTGACAACCCTTACACTTTTGATATACCTATATTGTACATACTGTATTCCCCAACGCACCATATTCTATATTAATTGTTCATTACTCAGCATATGACTCACTCTACTACCAAGCTATATATATTCCATTGCTTTGATCTGTCACACTCTTATTTCGTTATTTCAGATTATCGTTCCATTCACATACCGGGTTATTATATGTTTATTGAATTTGATTATGCTATTCATGTTTTATGTGACCATTGATTATCCTGCTATGATGTGATTAATATGCGGTTATCTGAGTTACCTGTTTCCATCTGATGATATGTGATCTCACTGTTATGTGACCCTCTGAATTGTCTGGTGATCATGCTAATGTGTAATCGATAGTTTTGTCTGCTTATTATGTGTACTTCGTTCAGTTAATCTCGTGGACTATGACTATCCGTTGTATCCTTACCTGCTTATTGTTGACCTGCCATGTTTACATTTCTGTCTATGCTACGGTTTGTTTGGGTAAATGGTTCAACTTATGTGGTCTGGCTTATTAACTTGGTTAATTGCCCTGCTATGTCCCTAGTTCATTTAATTATAATGTTCATATTGTATTCCTACTTATTACATGTGACTGCCATGTGTTGACTGTTGTTAGTACTTCCGCTGTCATGATACTAGTTGTGTTTTCAACTAAGGGTTTTTGCCCTGTGTGATTGCCATGCTCACTTACTAATTAATTGCTTCCGCTTGCCTTTAGATTTCTGTTTGACTTGTATGTCTTCTGATTTCCTGGATTGATTGTATGCCATATATGCGTTGTGTGGATACGACGTCTGCTATGCTTGCTTATGTTTCAGTACTTGTATGTCAGGTTTGTATGTGCTTGTATATATGTCATCGGTGCTTTGCTTTGCTTAGTTCTCCTTGTTATCTGTTCTTTTTGGATATCTGTGTAATTGTGTTATGCAGGATCCTCTTTGACTCATTGTTCCCATTTCGCTGCGACTTTGTTATCCGTTTCCTTTGTTTCATTTTGCATTTCAGATTTTATTTAGCTTTCGTTTGTTATATCTGTTCACTGGGCTTTTTAAGCTCAGCCGCATTTCTTTTCCTGCGGCAGGTGTTAGGTTTGAAGATGGGCTTTGATGGGCTGAGAGTTGGATTATCTGAGTGGACCAACCCTAGTTACCTTATTATTTGGATTTATTTTGTCGGGCTATTGTTTGGAGATTTCATTTTATTTTAGACATTTTGGATTATGTAATTTTCCTTGTAAGTCATTGTTTAAATGACTTGATACGCTATTCTTAAGACTTCCGCTTTTAATTGTATGTTCTGATATGACACCAAAATGTGACACTTCTACCCTTGTCGGGTTGGGGTGTTACAGACACGATCAATAAAAAGCTTAATCAACTCGCTGACAGTGTCATTCTTCTTCATGACGAGATAGACAAGATGTCTAGAGAAAGGGAGTATGTCCAGAAGATGATGCAACGTGACGTCCAAGGGGAAATGAACGAGATGATTAAGGGCTATACTCACAAGTTCTTACTCGACATTGTTCCTGGTGCTACAAGGGAGATGTTTACCAGACAGCTCTATCCAAATCTCATGAAATTGGTCAAGCAAACAATGCAATCCACTCCGGTAACAATGACGATCAATCCAATGGAGCCTGCAGTTCTCTATGATGCAGAGTTGATTTCCAAGCTGGTGCTACAAATGTCTAAACGATCTGCAACTTTCACCTCTGACGAAAGTAAACTATTTGACGCACTACTGGAATATCAACTCAAAACTTCATGCAAGGAGCAAGATGAAAGACCTAAGCGTCCAAGAGACGATGATGATAAGGATAAAGATAAAGATAAAGAGTCTAAACACCCGAAGAAAACTGGTGAATCATCCTCCATGCCACCTCCACCCCAAAGGACTCCAACCGCAAGAAGATCTCCACCAAGCTCTTCTGCTGACAAACCTCAGGACTCTGAGTCCCCACCTTATACAGAGAAAAACCAGTGATCATTTCGAATACACTGGTGGTGTCGATGAAGATGTCCCTGAGCCCCAACAACAACCCACCTCTCGCTTCAGCAACGAAACCAGCATCCTCATCTAGGCCAAAGAAGAAGAAGAAGTCGCCTAAGGCTGATGTCGTCTCATGGCTAGACGAAGATGACACCGAGTATGACTGGTTCTCTACACTTGTTGATGCTACTCCCGCCCTAACTAATGATCAAGATATGGTAGAAGGTCGAACGTTGGAGCATGCTAAGTTACTTCAAGAGAAGTTTCGGGTAAAGAAGATGACCAAGTCAGAGTTAAAACGCATCAAGAATGAAGCTTTTCAATTGCTCAAAGACAGCTTGGAAAGTGCTATCGAAGTTAAATACCATCTTGAAAACATAGCACGAGCCATGTCTAACAACATCGATTGGCTCAACCCTGAAGCTAACATTGACTTCACCAGAAAAGACAAGGCTGCATACTACACCGACTGGACCAGACCTCTACCAACGATTGGTCAACCAGACTAACCTAAGATTCCATTCCGCTACTTCTTCAACAATGACCTGGAATTTCTTCTACACGGTAGCGATGGTTTAAAGAAATACGCTACATCACTTACACTCACGTTCCCGGCAGCCATATACTCCAACTGCATAGCCATCGAGGAAAAGGCTACTCACATGTTTTCTAACAGTGTGGAACAGTATGACATTGATGCAATGTATGGAATTCACAATTGGCCGGAACGCCGACGAATCTACTACAAAAGCTGCCAGGTTCGAAAGTCTAAACATGAAGTGCACAGTGAGAAAGGGATCGTTGCTGTTAAGCATATAGCTCTTTTGTCTAAATGGGACTAAAATTTCCTCAAGAAAATCGTGGTCAAAAGACAAGACGAAAGGGACTATGATTTCTGTGAAGCGGACTTTCAGAATTTGTCTCTCAACGACATTGAAGATCTGTATCTTGCCAAGGTACAGGGAAGAATGAGACAATTCTCGACTGAAATCCAACGTGAATACATCAAGTCCTTGCTCATCTTCATCAGAAGCATAGTGATCCAGGAACGTGTAGAAGATTTACAACTTGCTGTTGAATCGTATCAGACACGTGTCAACCTCACCAGACCTCAGCTAGAACTTCCTGACATCAACCATCTTCCACAATATACTCTCATCAGCAAACCGTTTGGAGTAGTTTACCGTAGTGAACTACAATGCAACTGCTTGATGGCGTGTAGAGATCTTCATAAGTTTGGGGATCACACACTGAAGAAAGTCAGGGACAGCTTAGCTTATCGGTTAAAGGCGATACATGAAGGCATTGGATCACCAAAGCGATGGAATTCTCAGGAAAGACGGGATGTGAAGAGGATCATCACTCGTATCGATGAAAGGTTGTATAGAAGGGACTAGTTCAGAACTCTGGAAAGCTTCGTAAGAGGTCGTCCCAGGATTACTCTCACAGGCTATCTGTAGGATCGATATATTTATTGTGTTGATGATTTGGGTGGTCTTGGATGATGGAAATACATGTTAGCCATATTTAGAGAGAGAAAGATAGAGAGGGTGTTCTTGCTAGAGACTTGGTTCACAAAATATGGAAGGTTAGATTATGAAAAGCACCACCCCTTTCATGGATGGAAGGGGTATTTATAGTTACAGAATACACGACCTCCTATCGGCCTGTGGATCAGGCATACAGTGGGTAAAGACCCGTCCTTCCTCCACGGTGTTGCTCTAAACTAAACTATGTTAATAATTAACTAACTAACTACTAAATAACGTAAATACCGACACGTCTACGAGCTAACATATGCTAGACCTTAATTGGGGTGACCGACACTTTAACATGGAATTTCCAATTCCTAACAATCTACCCCTAAGGGAGGTCACCCCATGATTTACATTTTGAATCCTAGCATTCTATTCAAGACTTCGTTCTTGAGCTCGTAGACTTTAATTCTTCAAATCCGCAATCTTGTGCTTTAGCAGTGATTCTTTAAAGTCCGATAACTTTGTACTTTAAGTGGAGGTCTTTGAACTGATCCACATCTTTGATGATCTTCGAGCTTTCATTGAGATCATCAGCCACAGTAAATCTCTCTGGATCATCCATAGTTGTGTTGCCTTCATGTGATGTTGTGACTTTTGGACCGACATGCTCACACTTTCTGGATCATGACATCTTTCCATCAGAGTAGCGGAAGCTTTTGCTGGTTCAAGATATTTGCAGCAGCGTAGCAGAAGCATAGTATAGAAATATCTGAGCCAGGTTCTGTAGATATGCACCAGTCATGATTTCTTTAACTAAGTGTGGATGCTGTGAGCATGCGGCTTTGGATTGACTCCTCAATTCTGATCAGCTGCAACCGTCCAAATGTACCTGCAAACAATAGTTAGCAATAAAACACACGAAAGTGTCTTTGATCACTTTCGTTGAATTGAGGTACACGGCCCACGGTTCCCCGTTGATCAGTACAAGTACTGCCTGTGATCAGGTAGGATTCCTAAGAATCTCCTTGACAGGGTTTCGCAGCTGTTCTAGCTGTTCTCAAACCGGAACGTCTCAAAGAAGACAACACTGAGTGAGTGAACCAGCGAATTGAGATTCACTGATTGATAAAAAATTGATTTGAAAACAATCGCGTATTGCTTAGAAGAAAGAGTTTTGCAATACGACGAAGGTTTTAAGAGAAAGATCAAATTTCAATCAAAAATACTTTTTGTATTTGAAAAGAGTACATATTCGATGTGCTAGATAAAAGAAGAGATTCGCACATCGAACGGTTTTTCCAAAAGCATTTTTTTTTCAATCAGAGATACTTTTTGAGTTTGAAAACATAAATACATATTTGATGTGCTAGAGAAAAGAATATTTGCACATCGAACGGTTTTTCCAAAAGTATTCGTTAATTCCAATCCTGGACCAAGGTTGATTCACGAGTGAATCGCCCCATCGTTTCTATCCAGTTGTCACAAGATTGATCTTTTGCAAGATCTCACATGTCACCCACCAAGAGCTTGTTTGATGTTGGCTCTAGAAGGATTTCCATCTTCATTGTGAATATTTTTACATATCACTCGGATGTTCTGGCAATACCACAAGGATAATGCGTAGGACTCTTAATATATTCTTACTTTCCACATTGAGTGAAACAGCAAGTCTTCATTAATTTAGTGTCCTAATGAGATATTGTGGATGATCTCTTGGCTCTAGACTCAATAGTGCACATTTGGTTCCTATGTCGGAGACTAGGGAGAGGGTCTCCTTCTTCAATATCAACAATCTCTAAGAGAAAGTCGATAGATTATGTCGGTTCCCCGTGAGAATGAAACAAGCCCTTTTAAGAGGAACTTGAGTAGCTTGGGAAGTTTAGTGCAGTGCGTCACTAGGTCCATGATGTCTTGTCTTCAATACCAGTGTTTTCTTAGTAACCACCAGTAGCATATGTATTGAACCCGATTTCTGCCCTAAGGTTGAATTATTGGAGGGCTATATCTTTTCAGCCTTTTCTCATTTAATTTCTTTTTCATTCTTCAACCCCTTCAGTGCTTACCGAGACTTCATAACTAGAACCTTGTTGGGTTTATTCCAGTTCTAGCTCTATCTCAGTCCGCACTCTTCCCATATCTCACTTTTCTCCTTTTTTCATCATACCTAAGGACCCTACACTATCTAGTGGATTGTCCCTGGGTAGATCCCTCCGGTTCTGGTGGATCGTGGGAACTAATACCTAACCTCACCATCCTTATAACTCTATGCATAAAGTAAAATGGTCGGTCTTTTGGTACAGTTCATTTCTTCTCGAAACCAATTGAAAAATCATTTGGAAAACCAATCAAGGTACTTGTGATACGAGATCAAAGCATTTTGTACCTTAATAGTTTTGATCATTTAGAAAAACCTCCCCCTAAGCATGTGCATATGATATTGAAATTTTTTGGCACATGGAGACAAGAGTTCTTTGAAATAATTTCTTTGAAATAATTTCTTGATCACAATTTCCTTAGAAAAAACCTTTTGATTTTCTTTGGTAAATTCTCTCCCTCAATATGTACATAGGATATTTGAAATCATTTTATCACATAGAGGCAAGATTTCTTTTGAAGTACATCCACAATTACAAAAGCCAATATAAACCATTCGCTCCCCCTCAATATGTGCATCGTTATACGAAAGAGTTTGGCACATATTAGAGAGAACTTGCACTTTTTAGTCAAAACGATCACCTTTTATCAAATTTCATTATTAAATCACAGATTCTCCCCTAATCAAAAATATCAAACCCTTTGAGATTTTGGATCCCAAGTGATTTAATAAGGTTTAGAAAACATGGGAGAAAATGTGGCCAGGTTTAAATACTCATCATGTTATAGGATAAATCCTCCTCCTCAACATGTGCATTGTATATTTGAAGTCATTTGGCACATGGAGGTAGGAGTGCCTTTAAAGGACAAAAACCAATTCTATTTAAACAGATTTGAGATTTAAATCACGATCTCTCCCCCGATCAAAAATTTCAAACCTTTTGAGATTTGTGATCCCAATTGATTTAAATCATTTAAAAGAGTTTGGGGAAAGACGTGGCAAGAGTTAATTTTGAAAACTGACAGATAGGGAACATATTAAGACATTAAAGATTGTTAGTGTCATGTATGATTGTTTTAAGAGATCTTTAAGTAAAATAAAACAATTTCACAATCAAACAAGAACAGAAAAAATTTCATTTTGACAGATCTTTGAGTTTTAAAGAAAATCATACCATGACATAACATTAAATCTTTAGATCACCACATTTTAATGTACACACGGACCTTTTGATGAAATATCGTTTGAAAATATTTAATTTGAAATCACTGAAGATTTGACAAAATAAAGTCCGGTTGATTTCAAAACTTTGAATCTGATTCATTTTCAAAACAATATTTTTCCATTTTCAAAGACAATATTTTTCAAAGTTTTAGAAAAATGGTATTATCACTATTATCCCTGCACAAAGATACGTTAGGTGGTTGAGAAGCTTCCGTTGTTGTTGCTGTAGGGTTGGGAAGAAAAACCGTCTGCTGATGCAGTGAGACTTCTTACGTTGCATTTAAATGCCAACTGAGGTTAAATTAAGCTCCGTTTCTTCATTTGACAACCCAAGATATAGTTACCCTTTCCTTTCGGCATCCAATCATCATATTATGTGGGATCCGGATCGGGAACATTCTTATACCAAAATACCTGCATACGTTAGTGAACCCAAGCAAATATATGGTGGTCGACATCACCCAAACAACAATCGACTAATAAAAGTCAATTCAACATATCAATCAGATCACAAAAGGTATGGGAATTATGTGTTCATCAAACTCTAATCATCTAAACCTAACAATCATATCCTAAATTCCTAGTCCTTCGACACAGGCAAATATCATTTTTTAATTAAGCACGTAGGATAATTAAGAAAGCTCGTTAGATGATATAGATTTGAAAACATTCTCCCCCTCAATCAATGACTTATTTTCTAAAAAGTTTAAAAGCGCTGAAGTCATTGATTGAGTTATCAATTATTACAAAAACTCTGAAACTGATTGATTTGAATGCAACTCATTTACCACCATTTTTGAAACAACAAATATTTTTCTGAAGAATTAGTAGAAAGAAAAACATTTGTGTAGGATCAGCAGTCTTTTTTGACGACATGCTTTCCTTGTTTAGTTTTAGGATAAGTGCACAAATTTTTTGAAAATCGTTTAAGCGTAGCACTTTCCTTCTTTGAAAAAACGGGTTGCTATCTGAAATAATAGCAAGCCATAGTTTAAGCACGGGTTGCAGTCGGAAGTAACTGCAAGCCATTTTTTGAAGCGCGGGTTACAGTCTGAAATAACTGTAAGCCATATTTTGAGACATGTTTTGGAAAAGAATATTTACACCTCATGCTCGAACTTCATCTATGGTCTCGTGCCATTATTGAATGACATTTCTAAGACAGTAGATGTTATCGATACCAGAAGACATGTCTTGAAAAACATATTTTTGGTATTTTTCAAATTTTCTGATTTTTATGGGTTTTTTGAAGGTTTTATATTTTTCTATTTTCTTTTTGTTGGTTTTATATTTTTGTATTTGGTTTTTTTTTTTTTTTTTTTTTTTTTTTTTTTTTTTTTTTTTTTTGATAAATATATACAAAGATAGAGTAGATGATATAGTTTAAGAAGATGAAAATACGAGTACCGAGATAAGGATATCAAGCAGCACGCCGTAAAAGAAAGAAGTCATCATCTCTTAAACATTCACCACCAAAGCTTCCAAGACTCTTGAATCGAAGAGAGAAATTGAGCCACTTGAAAGTGAGACTTTGGTAGCTTCCCCCCAAACCGTAAATCTTCTTATTGAGCAGATTCTAAGCTTTCTTTCAAGCTTGCCTTAGCCAGATGCACAAGAACGCACACCATATCATCGATCTTGCTGATCCATATAAGAAGGATAATTGTAAGTCTCCGTTCGGGGTTATATCATCAACAAGAACAGCAACGTATCATCCCACTCTTTAAATTCTTCTCACATTTCATAACCACTGAAGTCTGACGCAATCCATTCCAAAAGGTGTCAAGAGACCACTTCCCCTGAGTAGTTGAATTGATGCAGTCAGTCTCTTAGACTAGAGCTCACGAACCCGAATACACATACCCGAAGACAAAGAAACTTATACCATCGAAGTAGCAGATTAAGTCCAATAGCCAAAGAATAACCCCGGTGTATACTTTTCTCTCCCCCTGAAGAAAATGTATGAAGCTCAAGAACCCGAAGTACCCGAATGCCCAAAGAGAGAATAACCGATAACATTGAAGAAGCAGGCCGAATCACTGATTATCTCTGCGGGTGACAATCTCTGCGGATGTCAACACCGGAATAAGTGATTATATCTCTGAATCACTGATTAAGCCCTCAAGTAAAACAGCTGAGCATCTCCAATGTACACAATTCTCTCTCCCCTGATGATTGCGATAACATCGTAATCATCACACACTTGTGTACCTCTTTCATCTTCAGGAACTTTCTCTTACATCACTTCCCTCACGTCGTTGGAATAATAACACTAAAAGCCTTGATGAGTAAAACCTTGAGTTTCTCTGCGGTCAGTACATTTGTCTTCCCGAGATATCTTCAGTTACTTAGAAGTATTAAGTTCATCAAGTTTACTCGCTTTGTGTTTTAGATGTGTGTCTCCTTCCCCCTTGCTGGTTTTGACACTTCAGAATCATCAACATATTTTAAGCCCAATACTTGAAATCTTTTGAGAAGAACGCTTGAAGTCTTTGTGAGAATCAACTTGCTGAAGAATGTGAGCAAGTCTAATTGGGGATTAATTCGACATTTCACCCTCCCCCAATTAGTGCTCTCCCCTAAACCGACAATCTGTTTGATAAATGCCCAGATTAAGAAGAAGTCTTTAGATCGTTAAATGCAACTCGTCTTTAGTCTTCTAACATGCAGCAGAAAATGTAGAACAGACTGTAGACTCGACCTTCTTCAAGATTTTCCAAATGGGGAATAGAATGTTAACATCTTCAACTCACACCAAAAAGCATCCCACCAAAAAGCATCCCAATTAACTTACATATTGCAAATCCCCTTAACTAAAATCCCTCCCAATCAAACAAGAACAGAAAGATGTTCATCAAGGAAATCAGCAATCAGGCCGCAACGAACACACAAGATGGTAACACCAAACTACCAATCACATCAAACAAGAACAGAGAGATTGTTCGGAATCATCATGTTGATGTATACGTGAAGCATTAACCGGAAGCACTTTGTCGATAAACTCATCAATCTGAGTGAAGATGTCAACCAACGGCTCTTAAGAGAAAACTCCATGTAAAGATGACCCGATGAGAAGAAGCTCGGTTCTTACATGAGTTTGGAGTCGTTTGACCATTTTATCTCAGAAATCAATCAACCATGCAGTAAATTCACACTTTTTCTCCCCCTCAAGAATTGCATACGGAGTTGCCATTCTTGATTGAATAAGTGAATATCTTAACCAAATGTAGTCTATTCACACTTCTCCCCCGCAATATTAGCACATGATGTCTCTGATAACGCTACACGCGTCGTTCGGGGTCAAGGAAACTTCCTTTTCTTCGAGCAAGTTTTATAACACCCTAGGCAATGAACCTAATCGTTGTAGTGTAGTAATTAGGGTAAGCCACGGGTATTGATATCATTCTCTAGGGGAATAGGAATGCTAGTAAGGAGTTACTACGCTAAGGTTAAGGTTGAGGAAGATTATTTTTTTTATCTTTTTATGTTTTATGAAATGGAAAGGTACGAATCTCGGGTATTGGATTTGGGGGGTTGGTATTTCTAACGATTACTCTACTATTATCTAATTATCTAAACTAAGGTTGTGGGAGTCTATGTCTAATTAATGTGTGCTCGTATGATAGTTTAAAGATGTGTTTACTTAGGTTGTACTACTCCTTAATTATCTCCTACTTATGGTTGAATTGTCACGTCCTTATTCTTAGTTGCGTTGTGTGTCTAAAGTTGTAGGGTATGCGTTTCTCCCTAACTCTTTGAACTTACCAAAGGGTCTCGTCTACAAACCCACTAGGGATGATAAACTCCTACTCTAAGGCACTCTTTGGATGGTTTAGCTTACAACTACTCAGGTAATTATATTCTAAGGTTCACAAAGATGAATCAAGCATTAAGTACACAACGAATGACCTATCGCATTACTAGATCATTAATCAACTAAGATAAGAAACAACCAATCAATATTCAATAATTAAGTTTCATACTTCCTAAGCAAACACACAAATAAATTAGCCGGACATGGAGAACATGCAAGCATACACACAAATAATCAAAGACATAATTGAATTAATGAAGTAAAGACTTATCTTGATGTAAGATAGGGTTTAAAACCCTAAAATACTGTACAAGACACCTTAGGTTCGGTTTTAGGTTTTCACTCCAAAAGACTCTCCTTAAAACTGAAAAATTCGGATTCTATATATAAGATTACATGTGCGACGGCGTCACCTTATGTTTCGTGACGCCGTCGTGTCGCCGTCATTAGGGTTTCGTCTTGGCCACGTTAACCTTGCGACGGCGTCACCTTATGTCCGTGACGCCGTCCTCTTCAGCTTCTAACGTCGTCTGGATTGCATCTAGGCCGTCTGAGTAGCGACGGCCTACTCTTTCACAACTAGACGTCGTCGCTTGAAAATACGAGTTTTGGGTTCTGGACCGTCACAACAATTTTGGGACGGCGTCGCCATTAGCACCTGACGCCGTCGCCTTCTAATTTCAGCAGCTGTGAGTGTCTCGATTTTGACTTTAGCCATTTTCTTCATATATTCGCGCCTTTTCGTCCAAATAAGTGCCATTCCAGCATTTTGCCTTCAAGAGACCTAAAAAGTGAAAAGGAACGATATTAAGCAATAACGGATACAAAAGTGATCAAATAAGGACTAAAACGACCCCTCAAAATGGTACCTTTTAAAACCTTAACAAATATCCCTACACTTGTTATTTGCTTGTCCTCAAGCAAATGTGCTTTTAACCAATTAATTTATAAGTTAGGGGTCATGAAGCATTAATTCAAAACGGTCCACAACACATATAAGCCCCGCAAAAGTCATAACAAGCACGGAAATTACATACTAGCACCTCACATGGGGTGTTTGGATACTCACATCTCTCTCGGGTGTATATATGAAATATAAAAAATAGGAAATGGAAGATAAACACTCATTAACCGGTCCTAGTACATAGATTACCATAGGCTTGAGAATAGATCAAACCTTCATCGCTTTGGCGTAAGCACCTAGGAAAGACTATCAAAGAGGTCTTTTAAAGGGTTGTAATGTTAGGCTTACGGTAGGGAAACAAGGGTTTGGTGGGATAGGCTATTTAGTGGTGGTAAGTCAAAAATCTCTATGTTAAATGCATATGAATAATGGCGTTGCTAAGCCAAGACTCGACACTCTAAACTCTAGATAACTGAAATAAATAAACATAAATTCAAAGATAGATGTAGGATGGTAGCCCGTATGTTTTTTTTTTTTTTTTTTTTTTTTTTTTTTTTTTTTTTTTTTTTTTTTTCTTTTTTTTTTCTCTTTTTCTATTTTTTTTTTTTTTTTTTTTTTTTTTTTTTTTTTTTTTTTTTCATACAAATTTACTCTACCATCCTCTATGATAACATCAAAATACTAGGGATTTACAAGCATATCCCTATACTTGAGTTTTTATTACTCTAACACTAATTTGAAAAGATCAAAACACTTGGGGTACATTATTACGCAAACAAAGGGAATTTGAATTTAACGTTCCCTTCCCGTCATTTCATAAACTTTAACTTTTCCCATGAATCCCAATCGTCCCAAAACTGTATACAAAGGATATGACTCGACTTAGCAACTTATGCAAGCAACTAGATAATTGAACTAAGGGTTTGGGTTGATAACAAACATTTGCACTAAAAGTGAGTGCATAAGGGGTAGGCTAAGGCGATTTGGGTGTATATTTGGGGGTGGGGTGTAAACAATGCTCTTCATTGATATTTCGGAAAAACCGAAACATCACGAGAACCGCGAAAAGGATAGGCTCTGAGGGGTTAACTAGGGGTATCGTGTACTAAAGATGAGTACAACGCAAAGGGTGTGGGGGAATTACTCAACCGATGTGGAAGAAGTAATTATATTACGGGTATCAAACAAGGGTTATCCTAATGCCTCTTATCATTTAGTTATTCCTAACTACACAAGTGTAGCCTCACTTGCGATCTCGGAATGCATCACAAAACAAGTTCTAAAATCTAATATACTACCGGTTCACACTCTAAGCATTGAAGATGAATGCTTTAATTCCTACTAATCTAAGGGCGATCCTCACATTTTGGTGGAATTTGGGTGGTAAAGGGTTTTTTGTGCTAGTCATGCAACTTCCTATCCATGAGACGCTTTTGTTAAGACTAATGGCCCACTCCTATATGTCATAAAAAATTTTAAATTTGGTGCCAAAATTACCCTAACCGACATTTCCTCATGGTTTATTACACAATCACAATTGGACAAAGCAAATAGTCAAGGATAAGCATAGTTTCAAAGTTCCCGTTTTATTTTCCCTCCCTACACTTAAACTGAACATTGTCCCCAATGTTCCCCGAAAGTATCAAAGTTATGATAAAAGAAGGTAATCAAAAACGAAAGAAACTAGTACTCCCCTGATTAGCTCGGTTGGATCCGTGTAAAGTGGTGGTTAAATCCTTTTCAAGAAGAATTATTGCGTGAAAAGCTCCTTCCAATCTTATGTAACTTCTTCTTGACAAACTAAACCTGCACACTTGAAGAAAACAAACAAAACCTTCGCGTAAAATCGGCGGTAATAATATATATAAGACTCGATTTAAACTAGGATATAATGCTTGTGGAATGGATGTTTACAGAATTTCTAAGAAAATTAAGACCTGGAAAATTCCAAAATTTTATAAGTGGCTCAGAAAACGAGAAAAAAGTAATCTGATGTTTTTACTCCTTCCTGACGCCGTCAGGTTGCAATCCTGACGCCGTCAGGTTATCCTAACAAAAACTGGTCTGCGATTTTCTGAAAAAAATTCTGGAAAATTTACATCTTTAGAATCTGGAAAAATTTCTGCAAAACATCCATTATGACTCGATACAAGCATTTGACTCGAACAAACAAACATAAATATCTTTTAGTTAATTGTTATTCTCATGTTTACGTTTCTTTTGAAAACGTGTGTAATCCTCCCTACACTTATCCTTTATGTAAAATACCTTTATATGCAATTAAGACGAGGTTAAAAACAAAATAAAGCATTTTTACAAATTTAAACATGAGGGTAAACAATTAATAAAAGATATATGACACTAACAAGCAAACAATTAAGCATGGGTTGCCTCCCACGAAGCGCTTTTCTTTATTTAAGAGTCTTGTAGCTAGACTCATACTCATACTCCTACGTTTTCTCATTACCGCCCTCTTCACCCTTTGTTTTCCCTTCATCGAAAGGGTGTAGACGCTGTATGCTCACCGTGGATTCCTTGCCAACGCTGTCAATTATGGCGACGGTTTTATCTTTTAAATTGGTCTCCTTAACTGTGAAAGGCCCAAACCATCTTGGTTTGTTTCTTCCTCGTAATGCCCTTATCCGAGATCTATACAAGAGCACTTTTTCTCCCTTTAGAAATTCCTTAGGGTCCTTTCGTACCTTAGGTATTGAGGTGGGATTGCTTCCTAACTTTTTATCGGGTTTCCACAATGTCGCATACAATCCTTGAACCATACAGTCTCTAAGCCCTTTTTCCCAGTCATTCATCTTCTTCTTAACATTGTTGCCCGGGGCTTTTCGATTTCCACCCGTAATCATTTCCATGATCTTAAGAGGATATCTTGGGATGATGGGTATCCTAGCGTACCCCTTCCCGCTTTTGAGTATCATGATGCCTTCTCCGCATTTGATAGTTGCCTTGGCGGTGGCCAGGAACGGTGTCCCAAGAATGAGCGGTACGTTTTTATCTTCCTCAACATCAATGATCACGAAATCCACCGGATAAACGATGTTAGCCACCTCAATTAGAACATCAACAGCGATTCCTACGGGGTGGACATAAGTATGATTAGCTAAGGAAAGTCTAAGGTCGGTTTTGGCTGGTTTCTCTTTAGTTAACTTATATAGATTGACAATGGCATTATGTTCACATCGGTCCCTTGATCGGCCAAGGCATTTATATTTTCCATGTCACCGACACTAACTGGTATCACGAAATTCCCTGTGGTGTCTCGTTTTCTTGTTAACGGTTTTTTTATAACCAACTCATACAGAGGTTCCATAGGTAAGGCGTCATATTCTTCTTCCGTCATTTTTCCTTCAAGAGCTTCCCTAAGAACTTCATTGTACCTAAAGTTGTTTACTTGGTTTGCAATGGTTTTCTTGTTAATTTCGTGCTTAAGGTAATACTCAATGGTCTCAGGTTCATCATTAGGCACAGACTCATCCTTCGTGCTTTCCTCTGTTTTCCACATCTCAGCCCTTGCATTCTCAGGCATAATGGAAACGGCGTTTACAAATGAAGTGGGAGGGCAATCATTGCTTCTTACGAGCACTTTTTCGGGAACCTTTGTTTTGGTAAATTCAATTACCAAATCCATCATTTCTTTCATTTTTGCTTGCATTTCCTCTCTCTGCCTATAAACCTCCTCTTCAAATCTGGCTAATCTCTCTGTATGAGCTGCCATGTACTCCCTCATTTGATCCTTGAAGCTTGGTGAAAGTGGTATTGGGGAAGTAGAACGGAAGCGCCTTTCGGAACTTGGGTTTTGCTCGCGACTTGGGGATTCCGAAAGAGGTGTGGAGCGGTTGGTGGAGTGGGCGGATTTGACGACCTCTCGAGGAATTTGTACGGGTGCTCTTTTCTGCCTTTCCATAAGATAATCAATTCCTCTCTCGATAGCACTCAATTGCTCTTCGAGTGTATCGGAGGATTCAGAAGGAGTGGATATGGCATTAACCACGTTAATCGGAATTTCGGGAGATTCACTCCAATCTTCGTAGCTTTGATCGGCAAGCTCCTCTATAATATCCCATGATTTCTCTGCATTAAAGTCGCTGAGTCTTCCACCGGCGGCTCGATCAATGGATCGTCGAGTGATAAAATCGGTATGATCATAGAAGATTTGGATTTGAAGCCAAAGATCAATGCCATGGTGTGGAAGTCTACGGAGTAGTTCCTTAAATCGAGTCCATGCTTTGTAAAGAGACTCACCTTGGAGCTGCTGGAATGTCAAGATGTCTCGCCTAAGCTTAGTGGTTCTCCCCGGTGGGAAAAATTGAGCAAGGAAGCGAGAGGTAAGATCATCCCAACTTGAGATGGAGCCGGCGGGAAGTCGCTCAAGCCAATTACTAGCTTGGTCCCGTAGAGAGAATTCGAAGAGACGCAGGCGCGTGGTCTTCCGAGTAGTAGCATCAAGGTCGATGGAATTGACAATTTTGAGGAAATCCCTCAGATGCTGATTTGGATCTTCGGAACGAAGTCCATGGAATGCACATCCGTTTTGCACCAACCGGATGGTGTCGGATCGCAGGGCCGTAGTTTGGGCTTGGTCGGGAAGCTCAATGGTGTTCCTATAGCCTAGGTGGCTTGGTCTCGAGTATTCACCAAGAGTACGGGCTCTTGGCGGGTCATTTGGTGGTAGGTTGATGAATGGTAGTGGGTTATCACCTTCCATGATGAAAAGTGATAAGATTACGAACAAAGGTCACGAAGAAGGGGGATAGACTAAGAGAAAGCTAAAAAATGAAAAAAAAAAATTTACTTGATAAGAATCAAGCAAAGAAACCTAAACGAGGTGGACTACTAACTAGCTATTCTATTCCCCGGCAGGGGCGCCAAAAACTTGATAACGCTACACGCGTCGTTCGGGGTCAAGGAAACTTCCTTTTCTTCGAGCAAGTTTTATAACACCCTAGGCAGTGAACCTAATCGTTGTAGTGTAGTAATTAGGGTAAGCCACGGGTATTGATATCGTTCTCTAGGGGAATAGGAATGCTAGTAAGGAGTTACTACGCTAAGGTTAAGGTTGAGGAAGATTATTTTTTATCTTTTTATGTTTTATGAAATGGAAAGGTACGAATCTCGGGTATTGGATTTGGGGGGTTGGTATTTCTACCGATTACTCTACTATTATCTAATTATCTAAACTAAGGTTGTGGGAGTCTATGTCTAATTAATGTGTGCTCGTATGATAGTTTAAAGATGTGTTTACTTAGGTTGTACTACTCCTTAATTATCTCCTACTGATGGTTGAATTGTCACGTCCTTATTCTTAGTTGCTTTGTGTGTCTAAAGTTGTAGGGTATGCGTTTCTCCCTAACTCTTTGAACTTACCAAAGGGTCTCGTCTACAAACCCACTAGGGATGATAAACTCCTACTCTAAGGCACTCTTTGGATGGTTTAGCTTACAACTACTCTGGTAATTATATTCTAAGGTTCACAAAGATGAATCAAGCATTAAGTACACAACGAATGACCTATCGCATTACTAGATCATTAATCAACTAAGATAAGAAACAACCAATCAATATTCAATAATTAAGTTTCATACTTCCTAAGCAAACACACAAATAAATTAGCCGGACATGGAGAACATGCAAGCATACACACAAATAATCAAAGACATAATTGAATTAATGAAGTAAAGACTTATCTTGATGTAAGATAGGGTTTAAAACCCTAAAATACTGTACAAGACACCTTAGGTTCGGTTTTAGGTTTTCACTCCAAAAGACTCTCCCTAAAACTGAAAAATTCGGATTCTATATATAAGATTACATGTGCGACGGCGTCACCTTATGTTTCGTGACGCCGTCGTGTTGCCGTCATTAGGGTTTCGTCTTGGCTACGTTAACCTTGCGACGGCGTCACCTTATGTCCGTGACGCCGTCCTCTTCAGCTTCTGACGTCGTCTGGATTGCATCTAGGCCGTCTGAGTAGCGACGACCTACTCTTTCACAACTAGACGTCGTCGCTTGAAAATACGAGTTTTGGGTTATGGACCGTCACAACAATTTTGGGATGGCGTCGCCATTAGCACCTGACGCCGTCGCCTTCTAAATTCAGCAGCTGTGAGTGTCTCGATTTTTACTTTAGCCATTTTCTTCATATATTCGCGCCTTTTCGTCCAAATAAGTGCCATTCCAGCATTTTGCCTTCAAGAGACCTAAAAAGTGAAAAGGAACGATATTAAGAAATAACGGATACAAAAGTGATCAAATAAGGACTAAAACGACCCCTCAAAATGGTACCTTTTAAAACCTTATCAGTCTCCATCTTCATTATAGTTGAGCAAGTGGAATAAGAAAACAATCAACAATAGCCCGGTTCACTTGATGACTAAAGCGCATGGAAAAAGCATGAAGCATGTTGATGAGAATGGTCATAATAAGAAGATTTCTCTTCTTCCGAAGATAATCCGCACTAAAGCGTACACATTTCTTTTCTTTGAGAAACGAGGCATGAACTGTAGTGTTCATACGTCATAATCTCTCTCTTTTCATCATCTCTTGGCAAAACATGTAAACACCCCATTATCATTCAGTAGGCTCTTTGTCGTGACAGCTGATGGAGAAAACCCAATATGATAAATTTGACCTTGAAGTAAACTAACCCGAACTCGTGACTTAAACTTGCACATATGTAACAAAGAGCGGTGCCGATTTCCATTAGCATCTCTAAGTACTCTCTACGTACTCTATACTCTTCAGCCAACCAACCATCAAGTATAAGACGTACGTCACCTCTTGAAAATCCATAATTGAATGTGACACTGAGCACTACAACTTAACTCCTTAAAGTGATAGTTATTTTGAGTGGTAAGAGCCCAATTCCCCCAAGTGGTAAAAGAAAAGGTAAAAGACACCCAACAATAACTAGATTTCCAAGTCTTCATTTTTAATGATAAGCTTGAACAAGGATCTTGAAGAATCTTCATCCATCCATCCCCGATACCTTCAGATACTAAGTACACTCGCCCGTGATATTTCACTTCAACCTCAAATAAATAATATTGAATTAACGCCGTTGTCACATCTTCTGATTAAAAGCTCAAATCTAGCCTCCTTCGACTTTTTAAGTGAACTATGATAATGGTTTCATCCCGACCATGGTTTAATGAGCATAACCCCGTAAAACTTTGAAGTAACCAAACCGCCATGACGAATATCCAAACACACATCCAATTCATGAAGTACACCCTTTTATCCCTTCTTCGAAGAAGAAACCGTAGCACCAGCATCAAATGAGATCTCGAAATACACTTTCCTTTCTCCAGGATGGTTCCATCATTACGGGATTTTACAACTCTATGGTTTAAACCGAGAAATAGTTTCTTTCGCGGGATTTTACAAAACCAAGAATAAACCGTAAGATAGATCCGGAAATGCACTTTAAAATTACCAGGATGTTTCCACTGTCACGGGATTTTACAAGTCAATGATTTAAACCGAGAAATAGATTCTTTCGCGGGATTTTACAAAATCAAGACAGAACCGTAAACAATGTTAGCTTGAATGTGTTATGACAACTTTTGTTTCGGTGAATATCTCTTTTAGGGGAACATGCAGCGATTCATCAATGGTTCATAGTCCAACATCATCAACAACATCAACCATCCAATAAACACTTTGGTAAACACATCATTCACGTATTCTGTCGGTGGTTGCTGTGACCACTTAGAGAAGTAAACCCGATATGTCTAACTTGATCATGAAGTGATCTTCCCCAAATTTGTTACTTAAACTTGTACTAATCCTTGTGAAGAAGAAACGGTGTACCCAATGTACAAAACCTCTTGACGAATCCTCAACTGCGTGAGACACCGAAGTGATAATTACGTTGTGGGTTAAGCGAGAAAGAATCACAAACGTAACTAAATAGCCAAGTCTTTATCACACTCTATAAACGCCCAAACAAGTCATCTTCAAGGAAGTGTAGAAAGAAAGAAGACGAAATAAGTGAACGTGCCCGAAAAACCTCACTTCAAATTCAAATAAGAGATACCGTCCAAACAACCCCGTAGTCAACCTTGTTCAAATATCAATTCAAGCCATGACATAATAATATCTGTGGAAATGTATAAGCCAAAGTGTCAAACCTCATAACCCAAATCTCAGAATCTCATAATATCAAAACTCATATAAATTGTCCAAATTTGAGAAGTCTAACCGCAACTTTGAACCGATCCAATTAATTCCAACGATATGTAAGAAAGACACTTAAGCCCACATTGACAACTCTTTTAAGCATGAATTCAAAGCCCAGCATGAAGTTCGGTTCAAATCGTAACAATGCAATCAATGTTTCTGTCCAATATACACACAACCCACTACGAAGGAGACAATAATAAGTCGGTCCATGTCAAAAGTCATCAAACTCACTCGAATTCAGATACAAACACAACTTGACCGAGGTATAAAGCTAACAATTATCACACTTAATCCATAATCCACTCACTTCAATGTTTATAAAAAACATTTGAATATTAAAAGTTTATAAAAACGTTTAATCCATAAACCATGTGAACTAAATGAGATAACCATTAAATGATTTGAGAAAATCATCTCCACGACCCATCTTTTCAATTGACAAAATCAGATATAAAAATTTTAGGCCCAATCAATGAACGCAAGTACCCACTATCCGGCCCATCACTTCAAATCCGATCCCATCCAAAATAATACCCTATGAGACGGGGTATATAACAAACATATCACACACATTTCCTAAAAACGCTCCACAAATCCAACCCTAATCCAGCTATCATCCGCCTCTCTCAACTCTTTTCTCTCACATCTCAACCAAAAAAAAACCTTCTATCAAAACCCTAAATATATAACTCATAATAATCAATCCGCCTCTTTCCTAATAACATGCATCAGAAACGCATCTCTTACCGAACAAACAAGGCTAAAATCACACGATCGTAGGACCTGTCCTTGCCACAAGGATGGCTTCAACAATTTTCTTGGCATCAAGATCCTAATTTGGTTAAGACAATATTCAGCCACAAGGATGGCTTCGAGAAACAAGAGATAGCCACGAGATGGCACAAGCTCTTTTGAGATGACTTCAAGGTAGGTTTGTTAAACGTTGGTTGTTTTATCACATATTGAGCGAACGAAACAGGAAAAACGATTTTAACATTCTTGTTATAAATCTTTTCATTCAAGTTTCGGATATTGAACAAGAAGCATTAACTTCAAAACAAATGGAACTGTGATGTATTAATTTTTTCATGTATACGACCTTCAAGGTCTTGGTCTTACTTTGAGTAGCACGAAAAAAAACTTGACTGAGATCTTGATATCATTTTCTTAATTATGTTTCGAGTCTTTGGATGAGTGAGTGTTGAGAGGGTCAAGGCATGAGTCTTGAATGAATGAGTTTTTAAGTACGAGACTTGATTTAGAGTAGGATTTGATTGCAGTTAGATGAGATTTGTATTTGGACTGATGATGTTGATGCTAACTGAGGTCAGGTAGTTGTGGTAAATGGTATGTGGTCTTTTGAAAGTTGTTGGTCTTGTATTCTCATTCTTCATTTATGTCCAAGTCAAGTCTTATGGAGTCAAGTCGCTAGGTGTAGTTCTTTTTCAAAGCAAATCGCTAGCAGAGTATAGTGCCAAGTCGCTAGCTATTTTATGTCAAGTCGCCAACCAAATGTCTTGAGTCAACTCGCTAAGCCAAGTTGCTAAGCCAACTCGCTAAGCCAACTCGCTAAGCCAAGTTGCTAGACCAAGTTGCTACGACTTGTAAATACAAGTCGCTAGGCAAAACACGACAAAGTCGCTAGGTAGATTCATTGAATTTGGACAGTTTTGTGTACAACACGCTAACATGATATATGACATATTTCGGCGCTATTTCCGACCATGTTTTCCGACCATATTCATGAATACCCATAAACACGTCATAAAAACTGCATGTAAAGACTGTTTTGACCCAGTTTGACCATGAAATGACCACAAGATTCTGACCAAATTACCACATGAAACTGACTATGTTGACAGAATTTGTATCAACAAACTTTATATGTGAGAGATGTGAGAGATTTGTACCAAACAAAACAGATATTACAACTTCGAAAAAGCTGTTAAAACTGGTTTGACACATAAAAACTGTTAAAAACTGGTTAACCACAATAATAGAGAAATGGAATTTTTTTACCAAAACAGTGATTCAGAAACAGTTTTAACAAGCTTTAAAATCACACAAACTCAACACAACACAAAAAAACATGGTACGAAACCACCATAAATCAACACCACACAATAAACCTGGCTCTGGTACCATTTGTAGGATCGATATATTTATTGTGTTGATGATTCGGGTGGTCTTGGATGATGGAAATACATGTTAGCCATATTTAGAGAGAGAAAGATAGAGAGGGTGTTCTTGGTAGAGACTTGGTTCACAAAATATGGAAGGTTAGATTATGAAAAGCACCACCCCTTCCATGGATGGAAGGGGTATTTATAGTTACAGAATACACGACCTCCTATCGACCTGTGGATCAGGCATACAGTGGGTAAAGACCCGTCCTTCCTCCACGGTGTTGCTCTAAACTAAACTATGATAATAATTAACTAACTAACTACTAAATAACGTAAATACCGACACGTCTACGAGCTAACATATGCTAGACCTTAATTGGGGTGACCGACACTTTAACATGGAATTTCTAATTCCTAACACTATCAACGCCCAGTTCGCATTCCTGGAGACATTGCTGGACTACCTGGTACCCCTTAAGCTGTTTCCTTTTCTATATTGACTTGGATGTGTGATTATTTAATGACTATGGTTTGTGCACACATAACAGTGTACAACCCGTTCTTGTAATGAAAGGACCCTGTGGTACGCTTCAGTGCCACAATCCTTATAAAAGGAGCGAAAGCTTCTTACTGTTGGGTTCAATAAATACCCAAACCCCTTAATCTAGGATTTGAATAGAAAATAACCTAAGTGTTCAATCCGTTAAACACTATCAGGTCACTGAGTGCACAGACTCTCAGTGAGCCATCTTTAGGATACTCAGTACGAGGCGAAGAAGAAGCCTCTCCACTCAGCAAGGCGGAACTTAATGGGTGAAGACCAAGTCAAGAAGAAGATGGTGGATTCAGTGAGTGATGACAATAACTCACTGAATCCCTAAGACTCCTCTCCAACTGTTAGCACTGAAGACAAACTGAAGGAAGAGACTGAAGGCTTTCAAGACTGAAGAATGAGCGGGACTAGGCGGGAAAAGTTTACCTAGATAAAACTAAGTCCCCAAGTGCTTTACCCAGATAAAACTAAGTCCCTATCTACTAAAGCCATATCTTCCCATTTATAGTAAGCGGCGATACTAAAGGATTCTCTGTTAAGGAAAGAAGCTTCGCCGCCTGACTACTAATAGCAAAGTAAACAGTAATCGAATATATCTATATTCGTGATTACTGTGATCAATGTATTTGTCTTCTAGGTTAAAGTTAAAATCATACTTGTATAAATAGCATAAGAGAATGAGTGAAAAGTTTAAGCTTGTGAATTGTTAAAACACACATACACACAAGCCAACTTTTCACTCCTCCAAATACAACTTTATCCTTGAGCTAGCTCAGTGGGTTCTAAGAGTTGTGCTTAGACTTAGCCTGAGCTTAGAGAGGAGTCACCCAAAATTTGTCATTTCAATCCCAAGTACTATTCCGCAAGTACTTGGGTAACGTATTCTTTTAATTTATTTCTAATAAGAATATGATGTTGAAAATTACTTTGTGTGTGTTATTTACATTACTTTCAGTTATTATTCACTGTTAAATTGTTTTAATTACTTAATTGTTTTTTAAACGATAGTGAATAGGGAACAACAAGTGGTGTCAGAGCAAGGCTGATTATAAAACCTTTTAAGCCGCTCTAAAATGTTTTTAAATCAGGATTCCTATGGCTGAAATTGATGTACCCCAACTAGTCGATAAAAAGGGTGGAGCTTATTCAGCTGTTGCCCCTAGACTTGAAGTTGGCAAATTCAACAAATGGAAAAAGCGTATGCTTTGCTATTTGATTGGGATGGAACCTTATTATATCAAGTGTATTAATGAGGGTCCATTTGTCCCAAAGACTGCTGAAGGTTTGCCCAAACCTGAAGCTCAGTGGACTCAGGATGAAAGGAGAGTGGTCAACCAGGACCAAAGACTCAAAAGTATCATCATATCATGTCTTCCTGATTATATAATGGAGTCAGTTATAAGCTGTAACACGGCTAAACTGTTAGGAATTAGAAAATTCCAGTGCTGAAAGAGTCGGTCACCCCAACTATTATCTAGCATAAGTTAGCTCGTAGATTGGTCATTAGTTACGATTTATGTAGTTAGTTAATAGTGTAAAATAGTTTTGTGCAACACCGTGGAAGAAGGTCGGGTCTTTACCCACTGTATCCCTGATCCACAGGCCGTCAGGAGGTCGTTTAGTTTGTAACCTATAAATACCCTCTACCTTGCAAGGTAGAGGGTTGGATGTTCTTTGGTAATCTAATATTCAACTAGTTTCTCTCACTAGAATGTCCCACTCTTTCTCTCTCTAAAACCATCTATGTGCTCATTGTGTTAATGTTATGATGTGTATGTGAAAAGTTATATCTTACAATTGGTATCAAGAGCCATGGTTAGATCATATCTTGCACATCTTTGGATTTATAGTGGTTTTTAGGTGGTTTTTGAGTTTGAAAAAGTTTAGTGGTTTTTGCATCATTTGGTTGATTTCTTGTGTTAAAGTTTGAATTTTGTTGGTACTTTTATGGTTAGAATCATCAAAAGTGTTTAGGTTTTCATTTGGTAAGCTTGAATCATCTTGGTTGGGTTGTTCTTGGATTGAAAAGTGAAGGTTACTTGGTTTTTCATGTTAGCGACTTAGCTCTCGGAAAAATTTCTTGGTAGCGACTTGCTTCATAGTTTTGTAGCGAGTTACAGTTATAAAAGCTAGCGAGTTAGAGCTAGCGAGTTAAAGTACAAGTAGTGGAATCTCCACTACGGTTAGCGACTTGTGGTAGCGACTTAGTCTGTAGCGAGTTGCTCTTTAGCGACTTGCATATCTAGCGACTTGTGTAGCGAATTACTGCACAAATTTGGCTAGCGACTTAGTCTGTAGCGAGTTACTACTTAGTGACTTGTTTCTCTGTTAGCGACTTGGGACTCTAGCGAATTAGGGGTGTAGCGAGTTAATTGCTAGCGACTTAGCGTGTTGGCGAATTAGTGTTGGCGACTAGGTGTAGTATTTTCTAGCGACTAGGGATTAGTACTATTTTGTTGGTAGCAAATTGACTCTGAATTCTCTAGAGATTTGAGGAGTAATTCATAATAACACAATGTCAGTCATCACGGATCCCTTAATCACCAAAGTACTTGCTCTCTATGAAACAGCCCAGAATAGTGAAACAGAATGCCCATCTGAAGGCCTCACACCAAATGACTCAGTATTGATCAATCAGAACAACTCACATATGTCACACTCAACTTCTTCAGATGATACTAAGAATGTGGAATGCACCAATGAGCCGTTTCAACATCTCAGTCAGCTTCTCAAATTACTCTTATCAACAACCATGGATCGAACAAGTTGTGCCATTCTTCGTCAGGACTTTCCCACTTTAACAAGAGCTGTATTGTTTAACCTAGATCGACTGAGGTTTCAAATCACCAAAGAAAAGCTCTCAACTGATGATTCTCATGCTGCTCTTCAAACCATCTTCAACCAATTTCAGCCACTTATCCGGGAAGAATACTCTTCAGATTTTGATAATACCATGACTGGAATGTCCTTCAAGAAGCACACGGGAATGGAAATTCATGAGTTCAGAAACTCATTTATTCAACTCATGAGTAATATGGAAACATACATCGAGGAAGCTGCAAAAGAGAATAACAAGCTGAAGGAATTGAATGAATGTCAAGAGTGTCCATGGAACAAGGATGACGTGTCATGCTTCACTCCAGTTGAACCAGCAGAATACACTGATTGCAGAATCTCAGCTATGATGGAAAAGGATGAAGAAAACAACACTGATCTCAAATTCTCTGAGTCAGAAAAGGTAACAATCAACAAGGTACACTTATCTGACCACACCAATTCTCACAAGAAGGTACATGACTCTTACCCTGAACATAACAATGTGGAATCAATCTTTGTTTTGTCTGAATCTAGTGCAAGTAACATGATTGAAAAATGGGTATATGATGAGCTTTCAAACAAATTTTCAATTCTTGAAAAACACTGTATATCGTTGCAAATTGAAATACAACATAAGGATGAAATGTTTTATGCAGAAAAACAATGTAGTAATCTGGAACTTCCAGAATTTAGAGAATTTTTTGAAATCAATCAGTTAAAATCCCAGATTCAGGACAAAGATTCTACCATAAGAAATCTGAAATCTCTTCTTTCAGAAGCCCAGAAATATGACTGTCATGAGATAAGTGATACACTAGAATCCAGGAATTCTGAACTAGCTCTATGTGTGTCCAACCTTCTAAGAGAAAATGAGCACTTAAGAAAGAATCTTGATGAAACAAACTCTAAGTTAGTCAATCAATCCAACCTCTTGATGAAAGATATTGATGACCTTAAAGCAAAAATTCAGGATAAGAGCTTCAATATTGTTGCCCTAAAAAATGAGCTTAGGAAGTATGCTGGAAATAGGATGAACACTAAGTTTGCAAAACCTTCAACGTTGGGAAAGTCAACGGTTCAGAACCTCTTGAAACGAACAGTTATTAAACAACCTAATGCCTTTAGGTCTGAAAGAGCTAAACCATTGAAATCTAAGCTTACATCCCAAGTTGATTACAAGTCCGTTTTGTCAAAACCAGTCACTTCATTGCCCAATTCAGTTATGATGAATCCCAAGCATAGGACTAATGAACATCACCCACAAGTCAAAAATGTTATAAGCTTAACTAGATATCATGCAAAACATAGTCTGACAGATCAATCCCCTAAGAAATTCTCAGATCACAAAAAGACAAATAGTCAAAACAAGGGTGTGCATTCATTTAGTTCATCTCACTGTGACTTCAAATGGATTCCCACTGGCAGATTATTTAAGTATACAGGGCTTAAACGAACTTACATTCCTAAATCATGCCTCAAGTGGATTCCCACAGGTAAATTTTTCAAGAATGCAGAACCGAATAGGATCCCCATCAATGATAGGTCTGGATTATACTGTGTTGCATCTAAATGTGAGACTAAACATGCCATTAACCCTTCTATGTACAAGTCTACATGTGCTTCAAGTACAATGTGCTCTCAGTCTTTTTCAGGTACAATGCTCAACTCAATCAGGAACTTCATGACTTGGTTCCCCTTAGATTTGAACACAGCTCATTCAGGAGCTATAGCTTGCCAGAGTTGATGTACTTCTTACTTTGACTCCTATTCTTTTTGAATCTGGACTCGTCCTTCCATGTCTGTGCATAAATTTTGTATAAAAAAAAAAAAAAAAAAAAAAAAAAAAAAAAAAAACACTCTTTGAAAATTTTATCATTTTTATCATTTTTTTCTCAACTTAATAATGAATATACTCCTTGTTATCGATAACATCTACGGTCCTAGAAATGTCACTCAATAATGGCACGGGATCATAGATGAAGTTCGAACAATAGATATATTCTTAATGGTCTAACGGGATTGGGTAATTTCAATCAATGTTCTCCGATGACATTGATTGAGGGGGAGATTAGTGTTATACACCATTGGCTTCTGTGCTGGTTATGAGGCTTGTTTATTTGTATGATGTGGTGATTTCCTGCTTGTGTGACTAACTGGTTATACTTTTGAAACATCTGGGAATGGGTTTCTCCCTGTTATAGGATGTGATTATATCTTGCTCATGAGATTTGTAGTGCGTGCCTTCGTTGTAACTGCCTATGTATTGATATGTTAAATTGTTTCATGATGCTCAGTGTAATAATCAATGCTAGAGATGTTATCCGTGTTAGCATATTATCACCTCTCATTTAAATATACCATAGGGACCAAAATTGTCATTCTGCCTAAGTTATATTATATTAGCGAATTACCTCACCTCACTTAGAACCATAAGGACCAATTGTGTCATTTTGCCTAAGTTATTTTTCATACCCCTAGCGAATTACCTAATAGCGAGTTACCAGTTTTACCCAAAAAGTTTTTTTTCTTCTTTCTCTCTCTCTCTCGTTCCTTTGTTCCCTTCTTCTCCTCATCATTTTTACCAGCGACTTAACAAGAGGTTTGAGTTGATGCCTTCTGATTGATGTTTCCCTTAAGCCTTAGTGTCCAGTTTCTAACTCTTTGTTATTTTCAGATCCCTTCGTGCTCGTGAAGTGTGTGTAGTTGATTCTCTCGCATAGGTTCGGATTCTCATGAAATCGTGTGTGTGACCCCTTATAAAATGATTGATCGTGTTAAGTTGTGTGGTATATATATTGTTTGGATGATACAGGTTGAATACATTTGATGTATGTTTTAAATGGATTGGTCTGATGGGTTGGGGTTAGGAATGTTCTTGGTGGCGAGTTAGACTGTTCTTGGTAGCGACTTAGGTTGAATGTTCTTCATGGCGAGTTAGAGCTCTATATAGCGAGTACGTCTAGTAGCGAATTAGTTCACTATTTTTCAGCGACTTGGTTAGCGAGTTAGTAACTAGCGACTTGTATTTACAAGTTAGCGAATTAATAACATAGCGACTTAGTTAACCACTTTGTAGCAACTTGGCTTATTTACTGTACATGGCGACTTGACTTTACGAGGTAGCGAATTATCCTAGCGATTTGGTTAGCAAGTTAGCAGATAGCGACTTGTACTTACAAGTTAGCGAATTTGTTACCTAGCGACTTAGCTGTCTACTTTGTAGCGACTTGGTTTAAGTTTTATTCATGGCAACTTAGTCTTGCATGTTAGCGAATTAGTCTAGCAACTTTGAGAGCTAATCCTTTTATGACTTGTCCGTGGTTCTAGATGACGACTTGTTTTTACAAGTTTATAACAGTGTTCATGACTGAGAATTAGTCTTAGGGTCAAGGATGTTTGTAAATTTTTCAATGTTGTTGCAAAAATATGATTTCGCTCTCACTACTCCTAGGATCTCCTAATTCGAATTGTTGAATCAACTTACTTTATGTAAACTGTTATAACATATCTGTTTAGGCAAAAGGTACTTGGGTTCTCTCACGACTGCCAAATGTTTCTTTTTGCCTCATACATATGTGTTATATCACTTTTACATGTGTATCTTGGCTTATGTCATGATCTCTTTGCCCTGTAAAACCCTTATCAGCTCGTCATGTAAACATTTTTATATAAGAATGTTCCTCATTGTTATATCTTATCTATGTATGTTGTAAGGTGTCATATAGTTGCAATCTATGCCACTCTATCTGTCTCCTTATGTGTTGGGAACTTATTCAGTGGTGCTCTCACTGTCTCACTTACTATGTATTATCTAACCTATTCCTATCCACCACTGTTGATTGTATGATTATTCAGAACATCAATGGCAAGTTCAATCCCAGAAAAGAGCGCTACTCCGTCAGGATCATCCGGAATACTCTCAGACGATGAAATCCTTCCCAAAAGTCAATGGGCCGCTATTGGTAAAAGCAACTGTTATGTGGACCTACAAAGGCTCCCACAAAATCCGATATTCAAAGTTTCAATTGACATCCTCAAAAACACTAACTTCTTCGGTGCTATTACCAAGCAATGCTCGATTCCTGCCATCTACATTCAACAATTCTGGAACACCGTTCAATGGAATAAAATCACAGCACGATACTCTTGCAAGCTGGATAATATGGAGTTTACAATTGATTCAGATATTTTGAGCAAAGCTCTTGGAATCACATCATGTGACCCTGACATTCGTTCTGTATCTCCACCTGGTGCTGACGATCTGATCGTATTTCTTATTGGGTTAGGCTATCAGAACAGTATCTCAAGAGCCTCTGACATTATCACTGGACACATGTATCAACCCTGGAGAGCTATTGCAACCATTCTGAACGTGTGCTTGTCTGGGAAAACATCAGGGTTCGATAAAGTTAGAATTCCTATCTTGCAAATCCTATGGGGAATCGTTAATAGGGTTGATGTGAATGTCTCAGATCGTATTTGGGAAGAATTCTCGCTATCAATGACCACATTCATATCTGACATAACCTATTTTCTAAACAATGTTCAAGGTCGTAAGAAGCAGAACAAACTCGTAATTCCCAGCATCAGATTCTCCAAACTTGTCATCCAGTATCTGCAACAAACTCACAACTTCACTCCTAGGTCTGAATCAACTCTTCACAAAGCAGAACATGAATTTATTTTAGGAAACTTGAAATATGTTCCTAGAGGTTCGAATCAAGAAGTATTTGGATTGCCAATTCCTGACCTTCTTCTCACTGATGATATCAAGAAGAAGGACTACTTTAAGCAATACATGAAAAGTGCAACCAAACTCTCTGCTAATGTCACGCCCTCTCCTTTACAACCAACTGCTCCCAAGACCACCTCTGACTCTAAAGCATCCTATGCTTCTCTTCCTAAAAAGAGACGTGAAAGATCTCATCAGTCAGAATCTTCATCCAAAAAGCATAAAGAAAAGAAGAAGAAAGTGGAAAAGGAAATAGATGAGAACACTGAGGTGCCAAGGAATACTTTCAGGTTAATTGATGAGGATGACGCTGATCTGCAACGTGGTATTCAGCAAAGTCTTGAAGATCTAAATGTGAAGGCTCCAGTAGGTGGAGTTGTGTTAAGAGAACCCTCTCAACCATCTCAACAAATAGCCCAAATAACTCTTGACAAGGGTAAAGGAGTTGCAAGTGATGAACAAGCTGCTCACATGCTTTTAACCATCTCTTCATCTCCCTCTAGCACCACTAATCCATATGAGCTGAAGAGAAGAACAGATTCACCTCATGAAAAGGAACAATCCGGTGTGGTACCTGAAACGTTCAAGGAATCTCTATCACTTGGTGAGACTCAATCTGAGTTGAATGTTGACACTCTGTTACAAAAGGGCTCACAGGAGAACCTTGGGACAAGATCTGACGAGACCTTGAAGATGGATGAACCAAATCTGTCTACAAACTCTCTATCTTCACTTAAGAATCTCGATGAGGACTTCTCTTTTGGTGATCAATTCATTAATGACAAAACCTTAGACTCTGCACAATCCATGTATAATGTCAGCATTCAGCAAGATACTTCAACCATTCCTCCAATGACTGCATCGTCACTATCAACCGCACTTCCACCTCCCTTGCCTGCTCAATCAACCGTTCAAACACCAACGACAACACCACCAACTTCTGAACCCATCTTCACAATTGCAGATGAAGTGGCTCCACCAGCTTCCCCTCCACAGATTCTCACGTCTGATCAACTATTGGATAAAACCATTAAAAGGGTAGAAGCACTGGAAAGGCAACTTCCTAAATCTGTTGAGTCTCTGGTGGATCGTATCTACAGATTGGAGCATCTCAACTTCACTGATGCAGTTACTGATGCTATTGAAGGAGAAGTCAAGGATGCCGTGGAATGGGCAATGGAGGCTCCACTTCTCAGACGATTCAAGGACCTCCCCATCTCCGATATGAGAGCTGCCCTGTGTGAAAGGATGTATGAGACTGAAGAGGACAAGCATGAGGTTCACGGTAAACTTTATGAGGCACTTGAAGAATCCATCAGATTCGACAATTATGAACAGTTTAAAATTGAAGTCGGAGAAAAGGATGCTAAAAAGAAAAGAAGAACAATTGTGATGGAAACATTGATGAAGGTTCGCAAAGATCGCGAAGATCCTCCACCACCAGGAGGCGCTGGAACTTCTGGAGCTGGGAATCCATCGTCAACACCCAATTCACCTCCATCACAGCCACCATCATCAACTCCAAAACCGTCCAATCAATCAGACTCTACAAACAAACAGAGTACTCAGAAGAAATCTGCCGCCTGGACGACGATCGATTCAAGATTCACTTCCACATCCACCTCCATTCCTGATGATCAAGTGGTCCACGAAGAGTCTCAAGTTATGGCTGACTCAGAACCTGATGAAGATGATGCATCGACGAAACATATTCCTAAGCCATCAGAAGATTGGTTTGACAATTACATTGCTGGGAACCGCACTAGTACATCCAGGGTAGCTCCTTCTAGAGACACAATTCAACGCTGCATTGTGGAAGATAGACCTCCTTCTCCAGAACCCACATGGACAATCCCAGAGTCTGACACTATGATTCCCGACAACAATTGGGCATCAGTTATCACCAATAACTATGAAGTTCCTGCTGAAGACTCTCTTCTACACTACACTGGTGATATGGGAAGTTTCATTAAATGGTTTTGTGAGCGGAAAAGTATCTCTTCCATAACACCAAGAGATCTAGAAGGTCAAGCCTACGAAATTGTCAAAGTCTTCCATGCTGATGCAAACCATCTTCAATATCAGATGGAAGAATGCCACAAGATGCTGAATGACCAAGTCAGTGAGCAAATCAGTCGCTTCAATGTCAACAAATCTCTTCCTCTTGGTGGTGAACCTGGTCAGATAACTATTCAGGCGGAATTCTTCTTCAATCACGACTTGGACTATCTGTGTGCTCGCTCTGCGGAAAGAAGGCCTGCTCTATCTATTTCAAAGATGAAAGCTGCAACCTATTCTGATCAGGGGCTTGAGCAGATGGTTCCTGATCAATTCTGGGCAAATGAAGAGCAAAAGTATGATATTGCAGCGTCTTATGGTATTTCCCACTGGTGGTTCAAAAAGAAGATGTTCTACATTGAAAGACATGGCGCTGATAAAAGACGCAATGAGGTCAGATCAAAACTACAAATCTTAAGCGTTGTCAGTGTAGATATCTTCCCGATGTATGGATATGAGTACATGAAGAAGATTGTCCTTAAAAGAGCTGATTTCAAAATGTATACCATTGAAGAGAACGACTTCAAACATCTTCTGCCCAATGACTTCGAAGATCTCTATCTCTTAAATCTTCAAGGACACCTGGAGCACTTACCTGTACGTGAGAAAAAGGCCCTCTCTGCAGCTGTCACTCTTTGGATCAGGGGCTTAGTCATTCGGAAACGAGTTGAGGACCTTCAGCTTGGCATTGAAAGCTACCAAACCAGGGTCAACCTCACAAGTCCTCAATGGAGTGCAGCGGGGCATGAATTTCATCGTGAATACAAAGTTCTTGACACCCCTAGAGCCGTCATCTTCACCGACAGATATGGATCGCGTATGCTTATGCGTCTATGTGAACTTTACAAGTTTAGTGATGGTACGCTCAAAATGGTCGAAGAAGAACTTGACACCAGAGTGAAAGAAGCCAAACTTGATATGAGATCTTGGGTTAAAACTACTTTCTGGACTGATGATGACGTGAAGAGATGTGAACATTTCATTGCTGCAATCCGACGTAGACTCAAGACACGAAGGATCTTCCGCAGCCTTGAAAGCTTTGTTGGTGGAAGGCTCCGTGATGGTCACTACAAACTTCTTCAAAGAACTGAATGAAGACGTCTTCGGAATACCGTTTATGTTTTGTTAACTTTGTGTTATATGTGGTGTATTATATATGAACAACTGTGATACATGTAATAGTGCTAGGATTTGTACTATGGTTTCCCCTTATGAAAAAAGGGGAAACATCTGTGTTGTCCTTTTTCTTTATCATATAAAATTGGACACATTTTTCTCCTACAAATATTTTACCTCACACTTATTTAAATCACTTGAGATCCAAAATCTCAAAGGATTTAAGATTTTTGATCGGGGGAGAAAATGTGATATAAATATGAAAGATGGTAAAAGATAAGATGACCAATTTTTGTGCATACTTCTCCCTTATATGTGCTAAACAAGTTTTCGAATCTCGAAGCATATATTAAGGGGGAGAACTCTCTTTGTAAATTCAAGTCATCAGGGTACACTACACTTTAAAGTACCTTGATCACATGGCTTCTAATCCTTTGATGATAAAAGGTTCTCTCTAGTATGTGCAAAACCCTTTTTCAACCTCGAGGCACATATTGAGGGGGAGCTAATTCATGAAAACCTCATCCTTCCCGGAAATGCTATACCTACTTGATCTGTTGAGGGAAGCGATGTTGATATCTTTTAGAAAATGGTAATCAAAGAAGTTAATTCTTTCTCTTGCCTCCGTGTGCAAAAATTTCTTTCAAACATTTGATGCACATGTTGAGGGGGATCTCTCGTTCTAAAAATATCAAAAACAATTCAGGTACAAAATGCTTTGATTATATATCACAAGTATCTGAATTGATTTTCAAATGGTTTTCAATTGGATCCAATGGCAGATGAACAATACCAAATTGACCGACCAACTTTACTTTATGTACGGTGATATAAGGATGATAAGGTTAGGTATTGGTTCCCATGATCCGCCAGAACCGGAGGGATCTACCCAGGGACAATCCACTAGTTAGTGTAGAAGTCCTTAGGTATGATGATAAAAGGAGAAAAGTGAGATATGGGAAGAGTGCGGACTAAGACTGAGCTAGTACTGGAATAAACCCAACAAGGTAATAGCTATGAAGTCTCGGTAAGCACTGAAGGGGTTGAAGAATTAAAAAGAATTGAATGAAAATAGGGTGAAAACAAATAGCCCTCCATTAATTCAACCTTAGGGCAGAAACCGGGTTCACTTCATATGCTACTGATGGTAACATCGGTATTGAAGACAAGACGTCATGGACCCAGTGACGCAATGCACTTCAACTTTCCAAACCACTCAAGTTCCTCTTAAAAGGGCTTGTTTCATTCTCACGGGGAACCGACATTATCTATCGACTTTCTCTTAGAGATTGTTGATATTGAAGTAGGAGACCCTCTCCCTAGTCTCCGTTATAGGATCCAAATATGCACAAATTGAGTCTAGAGCCACGAGATCATCAATTAATCTCACTAGGACACCTTCAATGAAGACTCTCTGTTTCACACAATGTGGAAAGAGAGATTATATCTTGAGTCCTACGCATTATCCTTGTGGTTTTGCCAGAACATCTGAGTGAAGTGTTTACACATTCACAATGAAGATGGAAAGCCTTCTGGAGCCAACATCAAACAAGCTCCTGGTAGGTGGCATGTGAGATCTATTTTATAGATCAACCATGTGACAACTGAACAGAAACAATGGGGCGATTCAATCTCTTGAATCAAACCTGGTTCAGGTTAGGGATTGACGGATACCTTTGAAAAACCGGTCTTTGTGCTTATAAACTCTTTTCTTTAGCACATCGACCGTGTACTCATTTTTCATACCAAAAGGTATTTTTATGATTGATAATTGATTTTCAATAAAACCTTCGTTGTATTGCAAAAACAATTTCTATTGAGCAATACTCGACTGTTTTTCAAATCTCTTTTCATCAATCAGTGGACTTAAAAATTCGCTGGTTCACTCACTCCGTGTTGTCCTCTTTGAGACGTTCCGGTTTGAGAACAGCTAGAACAGCTGCGAAACCCTGTCAAGGAGATTCTTAGGAATCCTACCTGATCACAGGCAGTACTTGTACTGATCAACGGGGAACCGTGGGCCGTGTACCTCAATTCAACGAAAGTGATCAAAGACACTTTCGTGCGATTTGTTGCTAACTGTTGTATGCAGGTACGCCCGACGTTTGCAGCTGATCAGAATGAAGCGGTCAATCCACAGCCGCATGCTCACTTAACACATTCATCTCAAAAGAAATCATGATTAGTGCATCAATGACTCTGATATTTTCACTCCATGTTTCTGCTACGCTGCTGCCAATATCATGATTCAACAAATGCTTCCGCTACTCTGATGAGAAGAATTCATGATCCAGAATGTGAGCATGTCGGTCCCAAAGTCACAACATCACACCACAAAGGATGTCACAGAGATTGTTGATAGCTGATGATCTCAAATGCTGGCTCATATTTACTATCTTGTGAATCAGAAATGGACCTCCTGCTTAAAGTACAAATCTTTGCAGACTTTGAAGTTGCACCACCTATGCACTAAGTTTACGATGTTGATATATGAAAGACTACGAGCTCAAGAACAATGTCAAGACTAGAATGCTAGGATTTGAAATGTAAACTATGGGGTGACCTCCCTTAGGGGGAGATTGTTAGGAATTAGAAAATTCCAGTGCTGAAAGAGTCGGTCACCCCAACTATTATCTAGCATAAGTTAGCTCGTAGATTGGTCATTAGTTACGATTTATGTAGTTAGTTAATAGTGTAAAATAGTTTTGTGCAACACCGTGGAAGAAGGTCGGGTCTTTACCCACTGTATCCCTGATCCACAGGCCGTCAGGAGGTCGTTTAGTTTGTAACCTATAAATACCCTCTACCTTGCAAGGTAGAGGGTTGGATGTTCTTTGGTAATCTAATATTCAACTAGTTTCTCTCACTAGAATGTCCCACTCTTTCTCTCTCTAAAACCATCTATGTGCTCATTGTGTTAATGTTATGATGTGTATGTGAAAAGTTATATCTTACATAAACAAACCTGGGATGACCTGGTCTATAGCCATGAAGGTCCATCTGATACCAAGGAAAACAGGATAATGGACCTGAAACTTGAGTATAATACCTTCAGGGCTAGGGATTCTGAAACACTCTCTCAAACTTACACCCGTTACAAAACTCTTTTAAATGAACTGGCTAATGATGGTGTTAAGTTATCCAAACATGAGATAAATGTTGGTTTTGTTAATTGTCTCCCTGAGAAATGGTTGAACTTCTCTTAGGGACTTAGAAATGCAAATCACATCCAAACTCTTGAACTTCTTGAAATTTATGGGAAATTTGTCTATGAGGAAAATCTCATCAACAGACGATACCCTGACTTAAAGAAGTCTCAGGAAGTCAAGAAGTCCCTGACCATCACCTCACCTATATCAACTGCCTTCTTTTCTAACAATGTGGTTCAAGATTTTCAAGAAAATTCAGATGATGAGCCTGATAAGAGATCAAGTGAGGAGTACCTAAATGACCTGAACGTTGAATTTCAGGAAAGGGAACTCCTTGCAAACTCTCGAAGGTTTATTAAAAGAAACAAAGGTTTTTCAACTGCTAAAGCAAATGAGGACACTGAATGCTTTAAGTGTCACAAAAGAGGCCATTTTGCAAAGGACTGTTTTTCAAAAACAATTTCTGAACCCTCTTACACACCAATCAGGGTCAAATCAGTCCTCAGGCTTTAGCAAATTTCAACCTAAAATCTATCAGTCTCATCAAAACTTTCAGAATAAATCTGACCAGAACAAAACAATAGATTTTGAAGCCAAGTATAGGAAGATCAAAGCTAAGCTTGCATTACTTGAGGCCAGTCCCTCAGAACAAAAAAGTGTTCAATCTGTACAGGGTAAAAACAAAGGTCTTGTTGCTGAAACCTTCGACTGGGATGAAGAGCCAGTCTCATCAGATGATGAAATGGTGCATGTCAGCACACTAATGGCCCTCTCAGAGGAAAATAAGCTAGCTGTTGGAAAGAATCATGCCAGAAATGGAGAATGGGTCGACATCACAATGAAGAAGGTAAATATTCTACTTTCTATGGATGATGATTCTGATTGGCAGTCCTATATGAACTATATCAATGTTGATCTTAAGTTTGTAGAAGAGCAAAGACTAAATCTTTTTTCTAAGTACAACAAGTTAATTTTTGAATTGAATAAGTGTAGGGATGAGTTACTTGTGTTAAAACAAAACAAGCTTGAGGCTATCACCTTATATATTCAAAACACTGAATTAGTTAAAAGAATCAAGCTCTTCAAGATGAACTTAAGAAAGAAAAAGAAATCATTGATAGTTGGACCAAAAAGAATCCAAGAGTCTTTGATGTTGTGGGTGCTCCCAGTAGCAAAAAGAGAGTCATAGGTGAACATCATCTTTCTGACTCTCACAACAAAGACCAGTCTCCTAAACCATTTGTGTCTGGTGGCATGATTACCAACATGTTGTCTGTTCCCAAGCCCAGTGATTGGATTGAAAGACTTAATCCTGATAGTAAGCTTCCTAACTTTGACTCTAGAAGAATTCTAGAGCCTGAAAGTCAAGCTCTAAAGAGCATGCTTTGACTCCCAGATGTGCCCAGTAGCACTGAACACATCTCTGAGTCTGAAGATGAATCTCAAGCACCACTTCCACCTTTGGAACCTCTTCAGGGTGCTGATCCTAGCTCTGAGCTTACTCTATTGCATTACAATCCTCACTCTCCTAAAGAAAGGTCTGGACTTGGTAGAACCATTTTGAAAAGACCATCAAAACTAACTCAACAAGAATCCACCCCCACTGAAAATTCCACATCCTCAGTCCCCACTAAAGCTGATCAGATTCAGCAACTGACTGAACTTGTGAGGAAGCTAACTGACAAAATGGAATCTATTGAAAAGGTTCCTGAACCAATCAAGGAGACAAAGTCAGCTTCCTCTAGTTCCTCAAAGTCAAAAGCCACCACCAAAAACAAGCAGAAGTGTGATCTGTGCCACTATACCAGTCATACCACTGACAACTGTTATAGAATCCTCTTTTGCATGATCTGTAAAAAGGATGATCACAGGACTGCTGACCACTTGCAATATGTGAGCTCTCTCAGTCAAGAAAACTACACCAAAGTTGGTCATCAGTATGCTTCTTCATCCAAAGCTCAAAAGTTGAGAGCAAAGCCTTTTCCTCCTTGCCCACACTGTGGCTTTAATGATCATCGTCCTGATGATTGTCTTATGAACACATGCTGTGATATTTGCGGTAACACAGCTCATAAGACATCTCAGCATGACAATGTCATCCATGCAAGGAGAAGTTCAAAACAACCCAAATCCACTGAGTCATCCTCAGTCTCTAAATGCAAAACCTGTGGTAGCTCATTGCATTCCACCACTGACCATGAATCGATTGCTCAATTCAAAGAGACCATGAGACCCAAGCCCACTAGTAAGTGGGTCACAAAGAGAAACTAATTTAGTTTACTACTTGTGCAGAGACATGCCAGGGAGCCTATCTGGCATCTAGACAGTGGATGCTCAAGAAGCATGACTGGTGTGAAGGAATATTTGCACAAGTATGTAAAGGAATTAGGGCCCAAGGTAGTATTTGGTGATAACTCATCATGTCCCACAGAAGGTTATGGTTCAGTAAACTGCAATGAAATAGTTTTCTCTAGGATTGCTTATGTCAATGGTCTCAAATACAATCTCATCAGTGTCAGTCAGCTATGTGATGCTAAGTACATTGTACAATTCAATGAAAAACAAGGTACCATTTCCAATGCCAACAAGGAAGTTGTGTTGATTGCTCCTAGGAGAGACGATGTTTATGTCTTAGACATGTCAACTCTCTCTAAAGATGGAACCTGTCTCTTTGCCAAAGCCACTGAAACTATCAATTGGCTGTGGCACAAGAGACTCTCACACTTAAACTTCAAAAACATCAACAACTTGGCAAAACAAAACATGGTCCTTGGCTTACCATCACTGGTTTTTGCAAAAGATAAACCATGCTCAGCCTGTGAAAAAGGCAAACATAAAAGAGCATCTTTCAAAACCAAGGAAAATTTCTCTATCAAAAGCTGCCTTCACCTCTTGCATATGGATCTCTTTGGACCAGTCAGTCCTAGATCAATCCAGCATGAGAAGTATACACTTGTCATTGTTGATGAGTATTCAAGATACACTTGGGTATACTTTCTTTCCAAAAAGAGTCAGACAGCTGATACTATAATGTCATTCATCAGAAACATTGAAAACCAGAATGACATTATAGTGAAACAAATCAGAACTGACAATGGTACTGAATTTAAAAATGCTGAGCTTGAGAGTTTCTGTGATGAGAAGGGAATCTCCCAAAATTTCTCATCTCCTTATACCCCTGAACAAAATGGGGTAGCTGAAAGGAAAAACAGAACTCTCATTGAGGCTGCAAGAACCATGTTAAATGGATCAGCCCTTTCAAAGCATTTCTGGACTGAAGCAGTTAAAACAGCCTGTTACACTCAAAACAGGTCAATCATTGTCAAAAGACATAACAAAACCCCATATGAGATATTCAAAGGTAGACTTCCTGACATTAGCTACTTTCATGTTTTTGGATGTCCTGTGTTTATTCATAACCACAAGGATCATCTAGGCAAGTTCGATGCTAAAGCTGATGATGGATACTTTCTAGGTTACTCATTGATCTCCAAGGCCTTCAGGGTATTTAACACAAGGAGACAACAAGTTGAGGAAACCTATCATGTCACCTTTGATGAAAGTATAGAAAGCATCAGGGTCACCAACACTTCAGTGGAAGAAATAGGAATTGATAACTCATCAAGATATCCTCCTGATGAGTACAACACTGAAATCAATTCCTCATACCAAGCTGATGCTGACATCTCATACTATGTCTTGCCTCACAACCTGTCACAACCAACTATCAGTGAATTCATTGATAATCAGTCAATCCCTGCTGGGATAGGTAACACTGATCCAAATGATCAGGATCCTGTAACTTATGAACCTCTACCAGAACAAGACATCTCAACAGATGATCTAAATGATCCTGTGGCTCTTGCACCTGAACTCACACCTGAACTTCCAGTGACTTCCTCAAGCTTAGAACCTAGACCACAAAGTAAGTGGACAAGAACTCAGGACATTGAGCTTGTAAACATCATTGGTGAACCCACTGAGGGCATGCTCACTAGGAGCATGGCTGCTAACTTAACTGCAGCTTCAGCCAATGAATGTCAATATGCTGATTACCTATCAGAGATAGAACCCAAAAGTGTCACTGAGGCTCTTAAATACCCTAGCTGGGTTCAGGCCATGCAAGAAGAATTGCAACAGTTTGATAAAAACAAGGTCATGACCTTGATCAAATGTCCTCAGGATGTAGTAGTCATAGGAATGAAGTGGGTTTTCAGAAACAAAACTGATGAAAACGGCACTGTCATTAAAAACAAAGCCAGACTTGTAGCCAAAGGTTACAGTCAACAAGAAGGCATTGACTATGATGAAACATTCGCTCCTGTTGCAAGAATGGAAGCCATCAGGATCTTCCTTGCATATGCAACATACATGAACTTCAAGGTCTACCAAATGGATGTTAAAAGTGCATTCTTAAATGGTGATCTCAAGGAAGATGTATATGTTCAGCAACCTCCAGGCTTTGAGAGTAGTGAATTCCCTGACTATGTCTGTAAGCTTGACAAAGCCCTTTATGGACTTAAACAAGCTCCCAGGGCATGGTATGAAACTCTCTCAGCCTTCCTGATACAAAACAAGTTTGTCAGATGAAAGATAGACAACACTCTGTTTGTCTATAGAACTCAACAGGATGCGATTCTAGTCCAAGTGTATGTTGATGACATCATCTTTGGCTCAACAAACTACAAACTTTGCAAACAGTTTGAAAAACAGATGACAAAAAAGTTTGAAATGAGCATGATGGGGGAACTCACATACTTTCTTGGACTATAAATCAGGCAAACTGATAAAGGAATATCCATCAGTCAAGAGAAATACACCAGAAATCTCTTGAAGAAATATGAGATATCTGACTGTGCCTCAGTGAAGACTCCAATGGTCCCTCCCAACAACCTTGGACCTGATCTCACTGGCAAATCAGTCAATCAAACCCATTTCAGAGGGATTGTAGGCTCACTGATGTATCTAACTGCTTCTAGACCAGACATCTAATTCTCAGTCTGTCTAATAGCAAGATATCAGTCCAATCCTAAAGAATCCCATCTCACTGCAGCCAAAAGAATACTCAGGTACCTGAAGGGAACCCCAAACCTTGGACTCTATTATCCAAAATGCTCAGGGTTTGATCTCAAGGGTTACTCTGATTCTGATTATGCTGGCTGCAACATGGAAAGAAAAAGCACCTCAGGGTCCTGTCAATTTCTTGGAGGAAAACTGATTTGTTGGAGTGCTAAAAAGCAGCAATCAGTAGCTATGTCCTCAGCTGAAGCTGAATATGTAGTTGCAGCAGGATGTTATGCCAATGTATTATGGATGAAAATTCAACTCAGTGACTATGACATCCACTACAAAATGGTGCCCATTTTCTGTGATAACACCAGTGCTATTGCAATCTCCAACAACCCTGTCCTCCACCAAAGAACCAAACACATTGATATCAGATATCACTTCATCAGGGATCACATAATGAAGGGAGACATTGAACTTCATTTCATCCCTACTGAATATCAACTGGCTGATATCTTCACAAAACCCCTGGATGAACCTACCTTCAGGAGACTGAAAGCTGAGTTGGGAATGCTTGACTTTGAAAGCCAGGTATCTGAAAGCCAATCTCAGTAAGTTCTCTGAAATGGTTCATTCTCCCTGAACATCCAAAACAAACCTCTCACTGAATGAGTAAGACTCACTCAGGGTCCCTGACAGAAAGCATTGAATGAGTAACTAAATGCTCCAAGTATTAGTTACTTAAATGTCCTAGGTTGGTAATCCCACCAATTTAATATAGGAATACATGTCTTACTGTCAAGAGTATCATCATTTACCTCACCCCACTTGGCATTAAATGCCTTCTCTCACATAAAATATCATATGGATATTTTATTACTGCTAAAGTGCACTTTTACTGTGCATTGCAACTGTTTTCCTTGAAAGACGGGATTTTACTGCGTGAAGTGGTGGGTGGCATTAAATGTGGAATATCAAATGATTTCAAAAATGATCTTTACATATCCACGTTTATACAAAAACCACCCCTCTCACTACTCTATAAATACCCTCTTCAAAAACCACAAAACACACACAAATTATTTTCTGCAACTAAACTCTGTCAAAATCCTTTCTCAAATCCAAAAAATTTGTGTGTTCTCAAAATCTTTAAAACCTCTTTTGGAAAACCCTCCTTGTAAACATTTACAAAAGTTTTTCATCACAAACTTGAGAGATCCAAATACTTTGATTGTTCTAGTCAAAACATTTTTTTTAACCCTAAAATCTTCTTCAATAGAAATGGCTAGAACACAATCTCTCCAGTTTGCTTCTCAGTGGGTAGGGGATCTTACTAACGTTGAATTTAAAACAAATAATGTCATAGGAAATTTTGAATACCCTGAAAATGTCCCAACCTATAAAGACATTATAAAATTTTTATTCAACTGCCCACTCAAAACGGCCTTTGTAAAATGTCCCTCAGTACTGTACCCAAACTACCTCAGGGAGTTTTGGGCTACAGCCAAAGCCTTTGACCTGACACCTTCTACTGATGAGAATAACCTTAGACCACTCAGGGAGTATCTCATCAGGTTTAGTCTTAATGGGGGGCAACAATACACCCTGGATTACAAAACGTTTTGCACTTCAACAGGGTTAGATTATAACAAAGGTACTTATGTCGCCCATCCTGAACCCTCCAAAGTGAAGGATGGGTTAAAACAAATCGTTTTAGATCCAACTTTTTTGGACAAGACCCCAGTCACTAAAAGCTCATTCCCCGTGGCTTGGAGGATCCTCTTCACTTTTGTGATTCAGGTCCTCGACGGGAACCACTCATCCACTGAACAAGTTAACTCTATTCAGTTGATGATGGCATACTGCTTGATGAATGGGGTCACTGTCGACATAGGGGAGATCATTTACAGTGATCTCGTAACGAAGCTACAGAGCAAAACTAGGACGAAGTAAGTTTCGTATCCTAGGTTTGTCTCTTGTGTTTTACAATCGTTACTGGGTTCAAATTATACTTAGGATGAAAAATTTGGAAATTTACCTGGCATCCTGAGCCCATCAAATTTTCAAAAGGACCCATCCCTTGTCACTCCCATTCAATTGACGGCCCACATGATTGCTGTAAACAATCAAAGTGGATCAGTGTCTCCAAACCCTGCTCCTAAAAAGAGAAAGGGGAAGTCTCAGACTGGGACTAAGACTAAACCAAAGTCTCAGGGCCCTGAGGCTTCAGGAGCACAGCCTAAGAGGCACAAAAAGCCCGAGACTAAAAAGACATCCACTAACCAGGAAACAACCACCCCCGTGTAAACGAAGGACACTGATACATCACAGTCAGTGCCCTTGGTCACACCTACTACTCCCCAAGATCCAGAGGGAAACAAATAACCCGCTGGTAGGGGAGCGCCTTCCACTACGCCTGATGATGACATTAACAAATCCAAGTCTTTGTATGAGGGCACACTGATCGATCCCAAAGACTCAGGGGGAAACAAACAACCCACTGATAGGGATACAACAATCACTGACTCCGCCAAAGGCACTGGGAAACACCCACCAGTGTCTCAGGGGTCACTGGGGGACAAAGACTCGGATGGAAAGAAACAACCCGTCGATACGGAACCCAAAACCAATCCTTACTCTGGAGAAGGCACTGGGAAACTCCCACCAGTGTCTGAGGGGTCAACGGGGGACAAAGACTCAGAGGGATATATAACACCCGCTGATATGGAACCCATCACCAACCCCTTGCTCACAATTGCTGATGTCACTGGTATTCTGTTCTCAGAGGATGAACTTGCTGAAACTGATGATGAAATTTTATCAGCTGGAGAAGAAATGGACGCTGAGGTTCAATCTGAACAAGAGCCTCAGCCTGATCCAAAGGAGCATACTGAGTCACCATTTCATCCAGAAGATATTGACTCAGACTCCTCATCATCCAGCTCTGGGGAATTTAACCGTTTTGACAACATTCTTCCAATCACTGAAAGACAGTTGGTTCAGTGGATCACAAAAGCCTCAAGGAGACTGTACACTGGGGTTACTGAACAATTTTGGGATCAACACACTAAAGCGGCAGCCAGCTACGCTGATCTTCGATCTGATGTGCTCACCTTCAACGAAAATGTTCATGAGTACCGAGATCTTATGTACCAACACCTTATCAGACTGGATGAAAACCTGGTTAAGTTCCTCAAGCATCTTCAGACTTGTGGGGTTACAATTGATGAAATCAGGGACGCTGTTAAAGAAGACCCAGCACTCAATGCCAAAGTGCTGGAGGCCACTGAGGTGTATGTGAAAAACTCATCTCGATTGACTGAACTGATTGAAATGCTCCAATCTTTAAATGTTCAGGGTCTCCGATCTTCAGTTCAGACTCTTCAGACCTCAGTGGACTCTTTGAATACTCAGGTAACTGCTATGGCTCAGGCCTAATCTTCTATGGCCTGGAATCTTGGTCCCCGGATGACTGCATTAGAGATCTCTCAGGCTAATCTGGATGCAAAGGTCACTGGTAATCAGGCAGATACTTTAGAGATTAAGGCCATGATCACCGAAATCTATCAGGCCTTCAAGGGTCAAGCAGCTCCGTCCCCCTCAGCACCTACTCCAACTCTTGCCCTCACTGAAGCTCCGGCAACAGTTGAGGGGGAGAATACTGTTGAAGAGACTCCTCTTCACACTGAGGGGGAGCAAACACCTCCAGTATCAGTAGCCCCCACATCATCTGCACCAGTCTCTGCAATACCCATATCCTCACTACCACCACAAACATAAACAACAACAACACTGACAGTCACAACAACAACACCACCCTTAGTTGCATCATCTTCCTCAGGCCAGGACAAAGGCAAAGGCAAAATGACAACTGCTGAGCCTGAGAAGATTCCCTATAAAATCGGCGACACTAAATACCTGCTCACCCCACAATAACTGAGTAAACATCTTGCTAAAGAAGAAAGAAGAATGAAACTAGTTGAGGAAGAGAAAAGGAATAGAGAAGCACTGGCAAAGGTTGTCGCCGAAGAAGCTGAGAACATGGGATTAGATGCAAGCAAGCTCTAAAAAGGTCAGGCAGGACAAAAGTTCAAGGAAGCTCAGGCTGCTCAGATGGCTGAAATGAGAAAGCAGATGGAAGAAAAGAGAAAGAAAACTGAAGCTCTCAGGCAAAGCAGAGTTAAGGAATACAACTGGATAATGATCAGCCGAAGGCTTCCTGAAAAAATCACAGATGTCAAGATTATTCCCAACACCAAACCATTGGCTATGAATGTTTATAGAGGGGATGACAAAAGACACTTTGAGGTTCATGATCCCCTAAAATTCACTGTGTTGGGTTTTAAGTTCCTTGAATCAAGAATTACTCCAAGTGCTGGAACCACGGACAGGAGATGATATAACCACGGACAGAAGGATGTAACCACGGATGAAGACAAACCGCGGCTAGTAGAAGAATGTAACCTCTGATATTGATATGTAACCTCTGCTAGTATTGTAATAGTCGGTTTAGTTTATTGTATTTGATAAATATGGAAAAGATATTTATCTTGTAGGTTACGTATTGTATAATGTATAGGACTCCTTAGCCTATAAAAGAGATCCTAGGTTAGGTTAGATATACGTATGTTTTATATCTAAGGTCGATACACTTCAAGGTTGCAAAACCCTAATACTGTAAGAGTATTCGTATTATCAATAATATTGAGGTGTTGAATGTTTATTGTTCTTCTTCTTAAGATTAAGTGTTAAATTCCGCGTAATACTTAATAAGTTTTTGTTACAAGTCAGTTTCTATATTAGATCGTTTGCTCAACTAGGATCAACAAGTGGTATCAGAGCTTGTGATCTAGAAACTGTAACCAAGAAGAAGTCTGTTAATCTTTATTCAAGTAAGTTAAGATGTCTGACGAAACTCACATGGTGACTGCTTCAAAGGTACCCATGCTCAAGCATGGTGAGTATCAAATCTGGAGAATGCGAATGAGGCAATACATTCGTATGATTGATTATGCTCTCTGGGATGTCTTTGAAAAAGGAGACACTCTTCCTAAGAAGGGTGAGGATGGACTAGAGATAGCTATTGTTAGTGAACCTGATAAAGCTAAAAGGAAAATGGAGATCAAAGCTCACAATATTCTCTCTATGGGAATACCTAATGAGTTTGCCTTGGACTTTGATCAATATGAGTCTGCTAAAGATTTATTGGATGCTCTTGAATTAAGGTTTGCTGGTAATGAAGCTACTAAGAAGTCAAGGATGAATATGCTCAAGCATCAATTTGAAACCTTCACTGCTCTTAGTGGAGAAAAGATTGATGGCACATACAATAGACTTCAAAAACTTATCAGCCAACTGAAGTCAGTGAACTACAAGTTTCTTCAAGAAGATATTAATTTGAAGTTCATTAGGAGTTTATCATCTGAATGGGCTATTCATACAATTGTGTGGAGAAATAAGGAGGATTTTCCTACGATGACTCTAGACAATCTCTTCAACAACTTGAAGGTTTATGAGTCTGAGAATAACTTTTCTCACTCATCTTCTGCTAATCAAAACATTGCTTTTGTATCCACTAATCACAAAAGCCCACAAGATGTATCCACTGCTGCCTATGGTGTAACCACGGCTATTGCAAACAATACCACTGTTAGTGATAATGTCAGTGATGGTGCAATCTGTGCTTTTCTAGCTGATTTAACTACCAGTGTTACTGTGCTGAATCAAGATCTGGATCAAATTGATCCTGATGATCTTGAAGAGATTAATCTTCAATGGCAAATGGCAATGTTGACTCTCCAAGCAAGAAAGTTTCTGAGGAGGACTGGAAGACAGGTTAAGTATGATGGTCAAAGGAGAGATGGATTCGACAAAAGCAAGATGGAGTGCTTTAACTGCAAGAAGAAAGGTCACTTTGCTAGGGAATGTCGAGCTCCTAAAAGAATTGAAGGCATTAAGAAGACAACAGAAGAGCCTGTTGCTTCTTCAGCTTTGGTTGCTCAGGATGGGATTGGTGATTATGATTGGAGTGATCAGATTGAAGAAGGTCCAAATGCAGCTTTTCTTGCTAGTGAAGCTTCAAAAGAGCATAACTTTGATCTAATGGCCTATGCTTCATCTTCTAGTTCAGATTCTGAGGTATCTAATGATTCTAAAACATCTACTTGTTCTTTTAAATCATGTTATGATAACTTAGAATCTCAAAAAGCTATCACTGAGAGTATGAGAAAAGAAGTAGAAAGATTGACTCTAGATAACTTAGGTTATAGAGTTGGTCTAGAGGGTGTGGAAGAGAAGCTAAAATTTTGTATTAAATGTGAGTTTGAGTATGTAGAAAAGATCAATATACTTGGTGGTGAAATTGATCTTAAAGATAGAGAGATTAAAATGCTTAAAGATAAACTAGCAGAGGCGGAGAGTGTAAAACAAGAAGCCCTAGATGAAAAAGAAAAACATGTTGTTAGGGTTGCCAAAACACAATATGCTTCTGATCTAGTAAATAAGCCAATAGGTCAAAAACTGTTCAAAGATGGTACTGGTCTTGGATACAATAATATGCCACCACCCTCTTTGATGAAACATGCACCACCTGCTAAAGAACTGTCATTTAGTAGTGAATTCAGTTTTAACAAACCTGTAGAAGAGATAAATAAGACTGAAACACCTAAGATAAGTTCTGATCAGTTATCTGATGCTCCCATAATAGAAGATTGGGAATCAGACTCTGAGGAAGATAGAACTGAATCAACTAAGTCTGAAGAGATAGAGAAAGTTAAGAAAGTTGATTCTCAGCAAGTCAACCTTGTACCTAGATTTGGAGCTAAAGTTACCAAGAAAGTAGTAGAGTACAGGGAAATACCTAAGGAACAGATGAAACAATATAAACCTAGGGGTAATCAAAGAAGCTTAAATGGTCTAATTTCTAACATATTAGGTGATGAGTTTCAATTTGTTAAAAAGGCTTGTTTTGTATGTGGTAGTTTTGAACACTTACAGAGAAATTGTAATAAAAACAGACCACAAGTATGGAATCATTGGAGGAGGGTAAATCATCAAAACTTTTCAAAGAAAACAAACCCTCATCCAAACAAAAACATGATTCCAAGAGCAGTGTTGATGAGGAATGGGAATACAAAATCTATAGTCACTGCTGCACCTAAATGGGTTCCAACCACTGCTAAGCAAAATGTAAACACGGCTAAGCAGAATCAAACCACTGTTAAGCAAAATATCACCACTAATTCAAAAGAAGTTTTAAAAATTCCAAAGGTGATAACTGACACAGTGGTTGGAAATCATTTTTATGCGGTTAAGGCCTCAGCAAGTTGGCAATGGAAGCCTAAGACCAAGGTTTTACCACATGTCAACTGTGCATCAATGGACCTAATGAAATTTGAATATTTTGATGCACAGGGCAGACCCAAGTCAGTATTGGCTTGGGTCCACAAAAGGAACTAACTTATTTAATTTCATGTGCAGGGCAATCTACAAAATGAGCTAAAAGATAAAGGAGTTTTTGATAGTGGTTGCTCTGGGCACATGACTTGGGATGGGAGCAATCTGGAAGATTTTGAAGCTTTTGATGGAGGATATGTGGCATTTGGCAATGATCCAAAGGGAGGAAAGATACTTGGCAGAGGCACAATCAGAACAGGGAATTTAGACTTTGAAAAGGTCTATTTGGTACAGGGACTTAAGTACAATTTATTCAGTGTTTCTCAAATGTGTGATAAGAAAAACTGGGTACTTTTTGGGGAAACTGAGTGTGTGGTGTTGTCTCCTGAGTTTAAGAATGATGTGATGAATCAGTTCTGTGTAGCTAAAGGTATTGAAAGACAGTTTAGTGTTGCTAGAACGCCACAACAGAATGGTGTAGCTGAAAGGAAAAATAGAACACTAATTGAGGCTGCTAGGACCATGTTGTCAGAGTCTAAGTTACCAACTACCTTTTGGGCTGAAGCTGTAGGAATTGCATGTTATGTGCAAAACAGAAGTAAGGTAGTGAAGCCTCATAACAAGACCCCCTATGAGCTGTTACATGATAGGAAGCCAATGATTGCATTCCTAAAACCTTTTGGGTGTCCTATTACCATCTTGAATACCATAGACTACCTAGGCAAGTTTCAAGAAAAAGCAGATGATGGATACTTTTTAGGCTATTCTACTAATAGCAAAGCCTTTAGAGTATACAATAGGAGGACTAGACTTGTTGAAGAGAACCTACATGTTCAATTCAGTGAAAAGACTCCTAGTGTTGAGACCAAAGGACCAGACTGGCTGTTTAACATTGATATGCTAACCAAATCTATGAATTATGAGCCTATCATTGCAGGAACTTCCACTAATGTTAATGCAGGTACACAAAAGGATTATGAGGCAGATACATCTTCAAAGGAAGCTGATTCTCCAAAGGAGTTCTATTTGGTTGAAAAGTGGAAAGCTGGTTCTGTTCCTTCCATCATTCACAAGCAAGGTCCCACTGATGATGATGTACTGAATACTGGAGGCAATGTTGATCATCATCAAGATAATGATGAGTTGTTGAAAGATAACTCAGTGTCGGTAGAAGAAATTGAAAAGAAGAAAAAGTAGTCTGCAAGCACTGCTAAGCCTACTGAAAGCACTGGTAGGCCAACTGTAACTGCTGACAAACCATCTTCTACCACTGATAGTTCAAGTGACACCCCGGATAAAAGTACTGGTGATAGTACTTTCTTTGGACCACATCCAAAGCCACTATTTGGTGATGAGGAGTATCCACATGATCCTAATATGCCTGGTTTGATTGAAATTGATACTCCTACTGATGATGAAGACATGGATGATTTCTTCAATGCTGATTTGTCAAACTTGGAAACTGTCATTCATGAAAGTTCAATCACCACTACAAGGATTTACAAGATTCATCCCAAGGAACAAATACTTGGAAACTTGAATACTCCAGTTCAAACAAGAAGCAGGATTAAGAACACTGAACCCTTTCCTGAACATGGGTTCTTTGCAGAATCACTTCACAAAAGAAACAGTCATAAAGATCTGCAAAATTGTTTGTTTTCTTGTTTTCTGTCTCAAAAGGAGCCGAAGAGAGTGGAAGAAGCTTTATCTGAAGAAGGCTGGGTAGAATCAATGCAAGAGGAGCTTTTACAGTTCAAGCTTCAAGAGGTTTGGACATTGGTTGATCTTCCTAATGGTAAAAGGGCAATTGGGACTAAATGGGTGTTCATAAACAAGAGGGATGAACGAGGTATTGTTGTGAGGAACAAGTCAAGGTTGGTTGCTCAAGGATACACACAAACTGAAGGTTTAGACTATGATGAAGTATTTGCACCAGTTGCAAGGATAGATGCTATCAGATTATTTTTGGCTTATGCTTCTTTCAAGAATTTTGTTGTGTATCAGATGGATGTTAAAAGTGCATTTTTGTATGGCACAATTGATGAAGATGTTTATGTTTGTCAACCTCCTAGTTTTGAAGATCATGATCATCCTGACAAGGTTTATAGGGTGAAAAAGGCTATGTATGGGTTGCATCAAGCTCCTAGGGCATGGTATGAGTGTCTGTCTACTTATTTGATGGACAATGGGTTTAAAAGAGGACTGATTGATAAAACTTTGTTCATTAAAAAGCACAAAGATGATATTTTATTGGTTCAGGTTTATGTAGATGACATCATCTTTGGCTCTACAAAAAAGTAGCTATGTAGAGATTTTGAGAAACTTATGCATGATAAGTTTCAGATGAGTTCTATGGGAGAACTCACTTTCTTTTTGGGGCTACAGGTTCAACAAAGGACTGATGGTATCTTCATTAGTCAAGACAAGTATGTAGCAGATGTGTTAAAGAAGTTTGGGTTTCAAGATGTAAAGAGTGCAAGTACACCTATGGAGACTCAGAAACCTCTGCTACCAGATGATGGAAGTCCCAAAGTTGATTTGAAGTTGTATAGATCCATGATTGGATCTTTGATGTATCTTACTGCATCTAGGCCAGATATTATGTTCTCAGTATGTGTGTGTGCAAGATTTCAAGTCACACCAAATACCTCACACATGAATGATGTTAAGAGGATCTTTAGATATTTGAAAGGTCATCCTAAATTGGGCCTTTGGTACTCTAAGGATTCCCCTTTTGATTTGGTGGCCTACACAGATAGTGACTATGCTGGAGCTAGTTTGGATAGGAAGTCTACTACTGGAGGATATCAGTTTTTGGGAAGCAGATTAATTTCTTGGCAGTGTAAAAAGCAAACTATTGTGGCTAATTCTACAACTGAAGCTGAATATGTGGCTGCTGCTAGTTGTTGTGGTCAAGTTCTTTGGATTCAGAATCAATTGCTGGATTTTGGGTACAATTTTATGCATACTAAGATTTACATTGATAATAACAGTACAATTTACATTATTAAAAATCCTGTTTTACATTCTAGAACTAAACATATTGAGATAAGGCATCACTTTATTAGAGATTGTAATGAGAAAATGCTAATTCAAATGGTAAAAATCCATATTGATTTCAATGTTGCTGATCTTCTTACCAAAGCTTTTGATGTGGGGAGGTTTCAGTACCTTGTTGTTAGTATTGGAATGATTAATCTCTAAATTCTCAAATTGTTTTGTACCAGTTTGTATAAGTATTGGACTGTTATTATGTAATCTTAGTATTGCTATTTTTGTTTCTAACCACTGATAGTTTTATACAATCCACTGTTGGTTGTTCTGTGTTTCTACTAACCATTTTGCAGATAAAAGACAAGTCATTATAGAAGCTGAAGAAGTACTGAAGTTAAATTGTTCATTCATTCATCAAAACAGTTTACAGCTTACAGCTTACAATGAAACTTCAAGTACAAATTAAAAGACTACTTCTATACATGATTTCCTAATACTATCCTCAGCTGTTGGATATGCATGATTGCTGGATATGCATTTGTGATATGCATGACCAGTATGATGAAGCAGCTAAGGATCAAAATGGGAAGGATGGATTGATGCAAACGAAGATGATGAAGATGAATACAGTAGATGAAGCACAAAGGACATAGTCATATCATACTTGCATCTACTGGTTTCACCTAAAAGCATCATTCCATTTTATTTTTTCCCTTCCCCCTTACGATGTGTGAAGAAGCACCACAACTTGGTGCAGGAAGACCAAGAACCACCTCTCTGTCTTTTGGGAGTGGTGGATTTCTTGTTCGTGGTCTTGGTTGGGGTTGAGATGATGAAGGTTGGGAGTTTGAAGTTATCTTCTTTGAGGAGTCATCAGAGTCCTCAGATGCATCACTTGGATTCACCACACTATCATCTTCAGATGATGGAAGAAATGGGGATTTTAGTGGTCTTGGTTCTTGTGGAGGAAAGTAGAACTGCCATGGGTTACCATCTTCACTTGATGATGAAGATGATGATGAAGATGAGGAGGATGTTAGATTAACTACTTCTGGTTTATTCCAACTAGGGTTCCACATTGTGATTGCAGTTGATTGGAGACTTTGGAGCAATTAGGGTTTTGATATTGATTGGTGTGTGTGTTATGTAAGATTTGGGTTCTTTTTATAAGTGGAGTTTAGGGTTATGGAAATAAATAAGGGGCAAGTTAAATGAGGTTAGGGAGTTAATGAGTTTCTTGGGCGTTGGACTGATATTAGTTCTAGAAGTTGACCATATTGACTTACCTGTTCAAACCATGGATAGGTCTTTTGGAACCACTTCTGGTTCTTACTAACCACTGACAACAATAACCTTATTCTCTGTGTTGGTTTTGTGTTTTTGTCTTGCAGGTATGAAGGATTTGTGTGCAGAAGGAGCTGGTGTGTTAGCTGCTTGTGTTAGAATGTTAAAAAAAAAAATTGTGTGTAATTCTTCATATTTTTGTGAGATCTTACTTATTGTGACACAGATTTACTTGCTATCTCTCTTGGTCCTTTGGAAGAGGTGATAAAATGTATCCGCTGATGGTATGTTTCAACCGCGGATAGCAGTTCTGGAACCGCGGATAGCATGCTGCTTCGTTTTGGATATTACAGGGGCTGTTTGGTAACATTGGCAAACCTATATCACTCTTCCCAAATCACGGACGGATCATTTAATTGATTCTCAAACCACTTTGAATTGGCGCTCAACCTTAACCCTAATCACTTTCTTTGCTTAATTCACAAACCCACCTCATACTGATCATTCATCACAATGGCTGAAAAGTATTCCACTTCACATAACCTAGTTGCCATCCTCACCAAAAATGCTCGATCTGAAGGGTTTCATCACATGATCGATTTCCTAGTTAACAGTTTGCCTGTTGATCCTGAGTTTGATGAAGGTCTTGTGTCTCAACCTATTGTTAGTATATCCACTGCTAGTACATCTCAAACCACTGATAGTCATACCCAAACCACTGTTACACCTATAGTATGGACTAGGAAACAGAAGGGCACTAAGCTACCTCAGGCTAGTGTTAGTGGTGTTGTTAATGAGGCTGTCACATGGAGTGGAGGTGACATGATTGGAAGGGCTTCCACTACTGATTCATGCTTTGATGCTGGTCAGGATAGTGGAAACATTAATAAGACCCAACCATTGGCAACTCCTAATGTGGAGAGTTCCTTGGAACTTAACACAGGTGGAGGAATCCCTAGCCAACTGGCTGCTACAGGGTGCATAGATGATCAGGCTAGGTCTGGTGCTATGTCTACTATATCCAAGGATTCATCTCTCGGAGCAGTTAACACAGCTCGAAGTGATGAGGATAGATTGGAACATGACATTGAATTGACGGATAATGAGTTTGTACATGATGACTTTTCCAATGAACCACCTCTCGGACCAGTTAACACAGGTCGAAGTGGGGAGGATATTCTTGAACGTTTAAATGAATTGACGGCTAAGTGTGCTAAAATAGAGAATACAATTTCAGGTCTACAGAAGTTGACTGTGTTTCAGGGAAAGGATATTAGGAGATTGAAGCATAGAGTGTTGGTTTTGGAAAAAGTAAGGAGACCTGGGGTTGCTGTTTTGAAAGCTATGAGAAGAAAGAAAAAGATGGTGGACTCCTCTCCGGCTCTGAATGTGGAAGATGTATCCAAACAGGGGAGGAGTGAAGGCATGAATTCAGGGGAGGCTAGTGATATATCTGTTGATGTACCTATGGATGAAGATGTTGATAGTAGAGATAATGAATTTTTGGTATCTGATAAAGATGGGAATGAAGCAGTTCTTGAAATTTTGAAGAATGTTGCAGAAGATGTAGTGAAGGACACAAACACTGATGGTATATCTGAAACCATGGTTAGTACTCTTGTAACCACTGATGCAGTTTCAGACATCACAATTATACCCACTACTATCATACCCACTGCTATCATAACCACTTCTACTATTGCCACAACTCTCTCTGAATCACAACCTAAGTCTAAAGAAGTTGAGAAAGAAGCTGCAAGTACCTTGATAAATCTAAGCAAAACCTCATCTATTTCTGTTCAGTCTACTGCAACCAAACCCAGAGTTAAAAGTCTAGTTATTGGTGAACCTTTGAAGAAGAAAGTGGTTCAATCTGATGTTGGGAAAGGTAAAGAGGTTGTGCTGAAGTTTAAAAATAAAGCAGAACAAGAAGCTTATGATGCAGAGTATGCTAAAAGTATTGTAGCTGAGGATCAAGCAGCTTTAGTGAAAAGAAAGCAAGATGAAGAGGAAGCTAGTCAGAGATGGTTAGCTACATGGTATGAATCACAAAACTATCTTGAAGCTTCTGAATTAATAAGTGATGAGTATAGTGCACAAGAATGGGCTTTGTTAGATGATGAGGAAAAAGCTAGACTTTTGGGTATATTGGCAAGGAACGTCAGTAAAGAAAAGAAGCAAGTTGTAAGAAAGAAACCTCCTTCTATTCCTCAGATGAGGAATGTATTGATGAAGATTATTAAGAATTCAGGAATACATGTTTCTGATAATCTTAGTAGGTGTTCATTTGAAAGAATTTTTGAGATTTATGAGAGATGTATGAGAATTAATCATGATGATTTATGTCCAATGAATTCTAAAAAGGAGGAAGAGTGGATTAAAAAGGATGATGAATGGATTCAAAGTAAAAGAAAGAGAAAATCTGAGGTTCAAGAGACATCTGATTCTAAAAGATTGAAATTAGTTGCAGATGGTAATCAAATTATTTCTTATGAGTTTGAGCTTAATGGAAGTGAAGGAGTTTGGAAAATTCAAAGACTCAACAATGAAGTTTATGAGTATAATAAATTTTCTCAGATGCTTCAGTATTTTGATAGAGATGATTTGATGAATCTTTGGATACTTTACAAGAATAAGTTTGGTGCAGTACATCCAAATGATTATCATGAGAGACTGGTTTACCATCATTTGAAGATTTTATTTGAACCTACTCATGATGAACCTGAATGGAAAGGACTCTACAATGGTCAAGTTACTAGATGGTTTTTATATCAAACTTGTGGAGTTCATGCTTTAACTGTTTCTGGAGAAATTATTCATATGCTTGTAGAAGGTGATTATCCTCAACTGAATAAGTATCCAGCAGTTATCGCTCAGATGTTAAAGCCTGGTTGTATCAAGATGTTAGTGCCCTATGATGGTCAAGCTTACAATTTATTTCTGAAGTATGAGAACATTCTTAAGGCTAGTAAGTGTTTGGCTACATCCTCCAATTCAGATGTTTTGAGCTTAAAAGAAACTTGAGAATTCTGTTGGAATGTATCAAGTTTAGTGGAGGATTGTTGGGTTTTAAGTTCCTTGAATCAAGAATTACTCCAAGTGCTGGAACCACGGACAGGAGATGATATAACCACGGACAGAAGTATGTAACCACAGATGAAGACAAACCGCGGCTAGTAGAAGAATGTAACCTCTGATATTGATATGTAACCTCTGCTAGTATTGTAATAGTCGGTTTAGTTTATTGTATTAGATAAATATGGAAAAGATATTTATCTTGTAGGTTACGTATTGTATAATGTATAGGACTCCTTAGCCTATAAAAGAGATCCTAGGTTAGGTTAGATATACGTATGTTTTATATCTAAGGTCGATACACTTCAAGGTTGCAAAACCCTAATACTGTAAGAGTATTCGTATTATCAATAATATTGAGGTGTTGAATGTTTATTGTTCTTTTTCTTAAGACTAAGTGTTAAATTCCGCGTAATACTTAATAAGTTTTTGTTACAAGTCAGTTTCTATAATTGATCATTTGCTCAACTGGGATCAACACACTGACTTTGGGATCACTGAACTCGATGAACTTGGTCCGATCATTGGAAAGAAGCAAAATAAGGTGGTCAAGGAGCTGATGAAGATGCTCAGCAAAAGATATGAAAGGCTGAGAGATGCACCAGCCCAACTGGGAATTCAGCCTGCCTTGACTGCACCACAAGGATCTCAACCACAAGCATCCACTGGCAAAAGGAAAAGAGTTGAGTTCCAACCTGAGATCAAAGTGCCTGGCTTAGAATGCAATAGAGAGCTGCCTGAGGGTGTACAATTTGTGAACTGTTTGGTAATTGAAGAGCCTGAAAGAGGGCTATTTCACATTGATGTCTATGGAAACCCAACATTTCAAAGATGGAGTGATATTGATCAGGCTGGTGTGGCTGCAATGATCAGCTATATTCCAGTGGCCTCTCAGATCCAATCCCCAGCAAACATCAGGTTCTGTCAAGTCCTAAATGCAAAGATAAGAGACCATCCTGACAGGGAAACACTCATCACCAAGAAAGTGAAGCTCGAAGCACTGGGTATCCATCTGGACTGACATCATATTTATCTTTCTTGTACTAGTGATAGGAGCTATGTAATCTGATCAATAAAAGATGTATGTTTTGTTAAATTACTCAAAGTTCCTTATTGTATTCATTAATACATTCAGTGTAAGGAGAAGCCATTTGCTCACTAACACTGATCAAACACTTAGGCTATTTGTATATCCAAATAGGGGGAGACTGTTGGGTTCAGTAAATACCCAAACCCCTTAATCTAGGATTTGAATAGAAAATAACCTAAGTGTTCAATCCGTTAAACACTATCAGGTCACTGAGTGCACAGACTCTCAGTGAGCCATCTTCAGGATACTCAGTACGAGGCGAAGAAGAAGCCTCTCCACTCAGCAAGGCGGAACTTAATGGGTGAAGACCAAGTCAAGAAGAAGATGGTAGATTCAGTGAGTGATGACAATAACTCACTGAATCCCTAAGACTCCTCTCCAACTGTTAGCACTGAAGACAAACTGAAGGAAGAGACTGAAGGCTTTGAAGACTGAAGAATGAGCGGGACTAGGCGGGAAAAGTTTACCCAGATAAAACTAAGTCCCCAAGTGCTTTACCCAGATAAAACTAAGTCCCTATCTACTAAAGCCATATCTTCTCATTTATAGTAAGCGGCGATACTAAAGGATTATCTGTTAAGGAAAGAAGCTTCGCCGCCTGACTACTAATAGCAAAGTAAACAGTAATCGAATATATCTATATTCGTGATTACTGTGATCAATGTATTTGTATTCTAGGTTAAAGTTAAAATCATACTTGTATAAATAGCATAAGAGAATGAGTGAAAAGTTTAAGCTTGTGAATTGTAAAAACACACATACACACAAGCCAACTTTTCACTCCTCCAAATACAACTTTATCCTTGAGCTAGCTCAGTGGGTTCTAAGAGTTGTGCTCAGAGTTAGCCTGAGCTTAGAGAGGAGTCACCCAAACTTTGTCATTTCAATCCCAAGTACTATTCCGCAAGTACTTGGGTAACGTATTCTTTTGATTTATTTCTAATAAGAATATGATGTTGAAAATTGCTTTGTGTGTGTTACTTACATTAATTTCAGTTATTATTCACTGTTAAATTGTTTTAAGTACTTAATTGTTTTTTAAACGATAGTGAATAGGGAACAACACTTACTTTTGAGTAAAACTTATCAAACCTTTCATTTTTAAAGGTTTTGCTCAAAAGAACAAGTACTTCCCCTTATGATTTTCAAAACCTCAAAAGTTTATATCACTTGTTGAGGGGGAGTATTTGATTAAAAACTTTGTTCTTAAACTATTCTTTGTGGTAATCTTCTCACAAAACTCGAAATGGACATATTCGATATCAAAATTTCGTCAAAAATAACATTTATATGCCATTTTTGAGGGGGAGAAAAATTATGTGATAAGAAATATGTTGTGAAATTGCAAATGAATCTTTGTGCTATAGACTTAACCAATGAATTGACGAGATCTTAAATGTTAGTAACTCGAAAAGACTTGTCCGGGATGGGTAATAATTTCAAGCTAGTTCGCTAGTGATGTAAACGTGTCTCGCAAAGGACTTGTCCGAGTAGAATGTACTATTCGAGAAACTCTTGGTAGACATGAACTTTGACGGGTTTGACAACCTTTCGAGGCTTGTCCACACCTTCAAGATAGTTATTAGAGCTAGTTATCACCTAAAAGCTGACAATGTAACTCTTTAACTATGCAACATAATCGTGTCTCGAGTGGGATTGTCTATCTTAAGTTGATCAATTCAAAAAGTGCGCGCTCTTCCCTCACCATGTAAATTTCTGTCAAAACACTTAAGCATGTGTGGAGGGGGAGTATTTCTGCCAAATCTTAAACTCTCAACAGTGGTATTAAAATGTTTCTTATTCATAACCACTTTGAGAGATTTTCATGAAAATGGTTTTATGGCAATGGAGTTATAAGGTAACTAAGGTTAGGAATAACCGTCCTATGATCCGCCAGAGCCGGAGGGATCTACCCAAGGACACCACAAATAGTTAGAATTAGAAGTCCTTAGGTATGATCATAAAAAGGAGAAAATGAGAATCGGAGAAAGAAGGAGTTGAAGAATTAAAAAGAAGAAATAGCCCTCCAGATTATTCAACCTAGGGCAGACACCGGGTTCATTTCATATGCTATTGGTTGTCACTTAATGACACCGGTATTGAAGATCAAAGTCGTCATGGACCCAGTGACGCATGCACTAAACCTTCTTAGCCACTCAAGCTTCTCTCAACAGAAGCTTGTTTCATTCTCACAAGGAAGCCTACGTAAACTATCGGCTTTCTCTTAGAGACTGCTGGTATTAAAGAAGGAGACCCTCTCCCTAGTCTCCGTTCAGGAAAACCAAAACGCACTATTGAGTCTAGAGCCACGAGATTCATCAAAAGATCTCTTAGGTACACTTGACATTTTATCACTTGTCGTTCAACAATAAGGATGCAAGTGATACATTATCGTGTCCTTCACAGATCTTAGCAATCTGTCGAGAACATTTATGAGAGGTTCACAATTGTGATCCTCAGTGATTGAATGGAAACTCCTGCCAAGGTCAACATCAAACAGCCCTGACAGCAGGTCACTTCGGTAACTCCCCGTGGATTACGCTTAGTGTGTCTCAAATGGTCTACAGTCATGAGGTGATGCTTCGGTGTACCTCAGCGACTCATCTGAACTGTAGGTGTACTTCGGTACATCGCATTATCTCACTTGTGGGACTCCAGTTCAGGAACAGCCTTTATGAGAATTAGAGTTGTGTTTTCACACTATGCTGTTAACACACTCGAAGTTCAAACTTGTAAGTGCTGGAATCCGCTTATTACTAACCATTCTTATGTTTTCTTCTTATGGAAGCTCTGGAGCGGACTGATCGTGCAGATTCTTCACATGCTCATACCAACAACATCACTAATGGAAGTTCTCTCAAAAGGCAACACAAAGTCAGAATGATTTTTCATCAAAGTCAAAGAATCTACAAAGTTTAAAGACTAAGAGAACTTCATCAGTACTGAAATCCAACGACAAAGAGCGTGTGAGCATGTTGGAGAAAGACGTGGAGACACTGGAGTAACGAAGCAGACCTGATGCAGATAACAACAACATACTATCACTACCATCACAAAGAACAAAGATCAAAGAACAAAGAAAATGATGACGTCAAAGCAGAACATTTCAAAGGAAACAATTTCTCTACACTGGGGAGATTGTTAGAATCAAGGCATTTCTTCTCACAAGAAAGAAGAATGTCAGAAGACGTCAAAGCAACAATTACATCAGCACCTTCAACGTTTATATTATCAATCACTAACACTTAGGGGGAGATTGTTGGAATCACTCCTAAACTATATTTCAAGTGTTAGTAATTAATATATAATAGTTAGCTTAATATGGCTTTTATGTTAGTAATCATGCCAAGGCTTATGTAGAAAGCCCATGAGCCTTGGCCCAAGCCCATAAAGGAAAGGAAGGGAACTTGCATGTTGCCCTAGTTCCTTCCTATAAATACTCTTGTAAACCCTCACTTTAGGGTTGGTTGTTCAATTCATACATTCACTCTACGCATAATCGTTCTTAGTTTCATACGTGTGTGTGTTTGGTATTGTTCATCCGATCTTTTCTTATCTATTTCTTCTATTGATGCTTGTGTTATGAATATGGGAACCTAACAAAGTTCATCTAGAATAGATGACGAAGTTGTCCAAGATAAGAGATAACGAGATGATCATGATCTTCAAGATGAGAGACAAGATCAAACTAAGGAAGAAGAGATTGAACCTAGAAGAAGCAAAAAGGGCAAGAACCGAGAAATTGTTTGGACCTGATTTTGTTTCTTTTATGGTTGAAAATGAACCTACGTCATACCGAGAAGCGGTTACTTCCTCAGAAGGGCATCAATGGAAAGAAGCCATTAAAAGTGAAATAGATTCTATTTTACAAAATCATACTTGGGAGCTCGTGGATTTACCTCCTGGTTGTAAACCACTGGGCTATAAATAGATCTTCAAGAAGAAGATGAAAGCCGATAGCACCATTGACAAGTACAAAGCAAGATTGGTAATCAAAGGATTTAGACAACGAGAACGTCTAGATTACTTTGATACATATTCGCCTGTTATGCGAATAACCTCGATTAGGATGGTACTTGCTATTGCCGCTTTAAGAAATTTGGAAGTTCACCAAATGGATGTAAAAACGGCATTTCTAAATGGAGATTTAGTAGAAGAAATCTACATGAACCAACCTGAGGGTTTCATGGCTCCTGGACAAGAGAACAAAGTTTTTAAGCTTGTTAAGTCATTATATAGCTTAAAGCAAGCTCCCAAACTATGGCATCAAAATTTTGACCACGTCATGCTAGAGAGTAAATTCATTAATGAATGTAACAAGTGTGTCTATGTAAAATACATAAATAGTAGATATGTAATCTTATGTTTATATGTTGATGATATGCTTATCATTGGCAGTAACAACAGAAATCTAAGTTTGACATGAAGGATATGGGTTTGGCTTATGTGATCCTTGGAATAATGATCATACGAACTCAGGATGGACTTGTGTTAAATCAAGCACATTACGTGGACAAAATTCTTAATACTCACAATGCGGGGGATTCCGGCCTAGCTAGAACTCCAATTGACACCAGTAAGCATCTATCTAAAAATAGAGGCGCATGTGTTGCCCAATTAGAGTATTTAAGAAGTATTGGCATGTTAATGTACTTAATGACAGGTGCTCGACCTGACTTAGCATATGTTGTTAGCAGGCAAAGTAGGTATACTAGCAATCCAAGTTATGCACATTGGGAAGCTATGACTAGGATACTTCACCATTTGAGATACAGTCGCGATTATGGGCTGCATTATAGCAGATATCCAACTATCGAAGGATACAATGACACAAACTGGATATCTTACATAAATTATTCTAGATCGACTAGTCGATATATGTTTACACTAGGAGGGGCAGCTATATCTTGGTAGTCTTCCAAGCAAACTGTTAGCCTTAATAGTTTATATTAGAAGTGATGGTCATTCACGTTTAGGAACTTCGTAACGTGTGTTAGATATCATGATAGAATAGTCAACGGGCTCGTGGACTGGGCTAAGCTAATTGGTTAGAAGTTAAGTTAAGCTAGCCTTATATCAATCCATGTCCAACCCAAGCCCAAACGAGCCCATGCCAAGCCCATTAGGGCGTATACTACTTATACTATATAAACCCTTCAAAGTCTCATTTGAGGGGTGTGCTTGAGTGTGTGTGTGTGTGTGTGTTTTCTTTGGAGCAATATAACATCTTATTGTTTTTCATCTTTCTATCTTGTTCATACGCATAACATACACGATTCATATATCATTCAAGTCACCATCTTTCCTTTCTTAATCTTTCTTCTTTACGCATATTGTGTTCGTGGTTTAACGTGTTCATCTTGTGTTCTACGTGGGTATTTGTGATAAGGTTGAGATAGATTTAAGGTCCTACAATTGGTATCAATCGCCTAACAATGGTTTAGGAGTGTTTGGTTGAAGTTTTTTATGTAGTGGTTACGCGTAGACTCGTTCTCAAAGTTTTCTTGCTTAAAGCTTTACTTTTTGCACTAAAATCTTCAAGATTCTTATGGTTTAAGGTTTTTATAGTATTAAAGAGTCTAGTTTTGGAAAAAAGTTTGAAGCTTTACGTGTTTTTCATTAGTTTTAAACTCGTGTGTATTGGGTTGTACGTTTCTACGCATAAGCTATCTAAGCACTTTGGGTGAAAAAGGTCAAAACTTTTATGTTATTTGAGTGTTTTTAAGGCTATTTGTGCAAGAGAAAGTGTTTGAATCGCTGGGAATTTTTTACGCGTAAAGGTCAAAAAGTCAAAACCCTAGTTTTCTACGCATAACTTTTTGGTGAAGAATCTTCGTGCAACAACGGTAACTCAGTGCTTCCCTCACTTGGATAAGTTTGTGGAACACTTCGACTTGTGGATATGTTTTACGCTGTGTCAGTGTAAAGGATTTTTGGTTTTTAACCTAGATTTACGCATAAGCTAAATCTTACGCGTATAATTTCTTACGCATAAGCATTTTCTTACGCCTAAGCTTGTCTTACGCATAAGTAAATCCTACGCATAAGGATTCTATGTTTAAGGTTTTTAGTCTACGCATAACTCTAAAGGTTATGCGTAAGTTGGGTTTTACGCATAAGGGATCCTACGCCTAAGCTTTTTACGCATAAGAATCCTACGCATAAGCAATCCTACGCATAAGCACTCATTTCTACGCTTAAGAACAGTTTTACGAGTAAGATTTTGAGCAAAACTTCAAACAGCTATAACTTTTGAACCGTAACTCCGTTTTCAGCGATCTGCCCATCAAAACGACCATGAGAACGAGGAGAATAGACTGCCAAATCAATTTGTCAACCTTCAAGTCTTAAAAACGCTCCGAAAAGAAGTTATTGAGTTTTTAAGTTTTTAGACCAAATTTTTACTACAACAACCGAGCTTAATCTTCATCAAACACAACTCCTTTATCGTTGAATCGATCCTACATCAACTTTATCATATCATACCTTCATCAATGGCAACTCAACAAGATATTCATGCAGCCGGTGCCGAAAACCGTCCTCCTATGTTGGAAAAGGTGGTTATCTTCAATGGACAAGTCGTATGCTTCGTTACATCAAGACAAAACCTAATGGGAAATTGATGATCAAATCCATTCAGAATGGACCCTTCATGCCTCGACAAGTCCAAGACCCTGGAAATGATGATGCAACACCTCCCGTCCCACCATTTCTTCATCTTCAAAAAGAATCGAAATACTCTGAAGAGGATCAGAAGCAAGTCGAAGCAGATGACATGGCAATTCATATTGTCCAACTGGGTTTACCAAGAGACATCTTTACTGCTGTAGACAGTTGTGAAACTGCTTTCGATATGTGGGAACGTGTTACACGGCTTTGTCATGGAACTGAAATTGGTCAACAAGATACGAAGAACAAGCTGCTAACTGCTTGGGAGAAGTTTGCCTCTACTCCAGGAGAATCCATTGAATCCTACTATGGAAGGTTTTGCACTTTAATGAATGAGCTGATCAGAAACAAGTTGACACCCAGAACTATCGTGAGCAACATCAAGTTCCTGAACAATCTACCAGAAGAATGGGGACGATATGTCACTATTGTCAACCAAACAAAAGACTTACATCAAGTGAACTTTGATCAACTCAACGATTTTCTTAAACAAAACCAAAATGAAGTGAATGAAGTCAGGCAAGAAAGATTAGCAAAGAATCATGATCCATTGGCACTCATTGCAAAGACTCAAACTCCAGTGAATACACAACAACAAGCTTCATCATCTTCCCTTAACAACAACTTGCAGCAATACATCCCTCCACAACAAAACTATCCACCAGAACAACAACATTACCAGGAACAATAAATCACTGATCTTTCAATGGAACCAGAAGAAGCTTTGTCACAAGCATTTGAATTATTGGGTAAAGCATTCAGAGGTCGCTATTCCACACCAACTAACAACAACCAAAGGATTTCATCAAACACTCGCAATAGGCAAATTACACATCCGGGTGTGAATATGGGTCATCAAGGACAAATGGTTGGAGTTATTGGGAATCAGCAGGGATATGCTACTAGATTTCGCATGGGTAATCAGGCGGTTCCGAATCAGGGTAATCAGATGGGTCAGAATGTTGGGAATAGAGTAGTGGGTAATCAGAATGGGAATGTTGCAGCTCCAGTCGTTGGTAATTATGGAAATGTGAATCAGGGTAATCAGGTTAAGTGTTATAACTGTCAAGGAGTGGGTCACATGGCAAGGAATTGTCCAACTAAGCCGAAAAAGAAGGATCTTGCGTATCTTCAGAAAGCTATCATGTTGGTACAAAAGGAACAATCTGGACTTCAATTGAGTGCTGAGGAACATGACTTCATGGCTATTATGGATGATTTGGAAGACCTCAAGGAAATCAATGCAAACTGCATCTTCATGGCAAATCTTCAGGAGACTAAGTACGACAATGACTCTGACGCACCTCCTGTCTATGACGCCAACGCAGTATCTGAGGTACCAATCATTGATCCATGCTATAAAAATGTCATATTTGATGTGTTTACTCATGACGAACAGCATTCTGTGACATCAGCACCTACTTATGATACATACCTGGACAATCCGAGTTGTAGCAATACTAACTCTGAGACTCCAGATGTGGATCCTAGTGGAGACTGTGTGGCACAAAATACTGAGACTGATGAGGAAACACGTGCTTATTTTGAATCATTAATCAATAACTGTGGCATTGAAATCGAGAAAGTTAGAACGGTCAATCGCGAAGTTAAGGCCGCGAATGCTAAATTTACCGCTGAGCTTGAGAGTTACAAGGAGAACGCAAAAGCCTTTGAATTTCATAAAAACAAAGATACAGAATTAGAAATTGGTTATCGAAATTTGGTTTCTAAAAAACAACTATTGCAAATCAAGTATAACACACTTGATGTGAATTTGAACTTCAAAATTAAATCTTTAAACAAGGAAATTTCTGATTTAAATAACCAACTTTCTAAACAAAAAGAAATGTTTTCTAATCTTGAAAAAGAGAAGAAGCAGTTGATTACTGATTTTTCAAAACGAGAAGATTCTCTTCTTGATGAAATTCTTGATAAAAATGGAAAAATTTAAACTTTGGAAAATTTGCTTCTTAAAACGGGTCATTCTGCTCAAACAATCAAGATGCTTTCTAATCAAGTAAATCCGCGTTTTCATACTAATCATAGAATGGCACTTGGTAACGACCCTTCTTTGTTCCTCAAGAAAGCTCAGAAACCTCAGAATTTGTTAAACAATGGAAATGTTTTGCATGAACCCATAATTGTTCGTGATTCTCTTGAAACGTTAGAACTATCTGAGGAGAGTAGATCAAAAATGAAACAAAAACATTCAGAAATCAAACCAATTGATTATAACAAACGGAACAAAATTAACGGAATTATTTTTGTTAATCAAAAAGAAAAGTTAAAGTTTTCCATCACACCAAGTGTTTCAAACAAAGAGTCAACACCTGTTCCAAAATCTGTTTCAAAACCAGTTGTTGTCTCAAATTCTCTTTCGAACATTGAACAAATGTCTTCAAACAATCCTTTTAACACAAGTGATGCGAGAAGTATTTTAGAAAATGTGAAAACTAGAATTGCAGATCTTCAAGACACTGTTAAAACTAAAACCAATATTACAACAAACATCTGGTTTAATAGTTTTGATAATGAAAATAAAAAGTATTTTGAAACTCAAATTGCCCCTCAGCTGAATGCCATCAGTGCAAGGGTAATTCATTTTGAACAAGCGTTTTTTAAAGAAACAGTTGACTTTGTCAAGGGCCATAAATCCCTGGTAAAGCAAGCTAACGACTGTGTTGAACAAATCAAAGTTTTGGAAAATTTAAATGACTCTCTCTTCGAAGATGTTCTGACTACCGATATTATGTCCGTTATTTAACAAACATATTCTGTTGAAGATCATGAAAGACTCCAGTCTGAGACCTCCAAAATTGTTTCAAAATATGAAAAAGCACTTGAGAAACTTGAAAAAGAAAATGTCTCATATTTTAAACAACTTGATCGAAAAACTGAGGAATGCAAGTATGACAAATTGTCGTATGAGCGTGCCTACAATGACATGAAACCGAAAAATGATCTTTTGAGGGCTCAGCTGGAATGTCAAAAAGGAAAGGCAGTAGATACTAAGATTTCAAAACCATTGACTGAGGAGAAAGCAAATGTTCCCAAACCGGTTTTAAAACCAAAAATGTCTGTTTCTATGCCTCCTCCAAAAGTCAATGAGAAAAATGATTTATCCAAACCAGTCACTCCACCTGCCTTGCCTAAACAACATGTTGATAAAGGAAAAGCGGTTATTGAGAAACCAAAAGTTTTAGCTCCTGGCCTTTTTTAGATGAGTACCACTAATGCGTCTGCCTCCACATCTAAAACATATGGAACAAACGACATAAGTTTAGAAAAGCACTCCAAAGAGACTAAGAAAGCTGAAACCACCTCTCTAGATAAGATTGTGAATCCTAATGAGTGTGCCTTACCTTCTACAGGACTAGGAAGCACCTCTAGGAGCAGCAGACTAAAGCCTAAGAGCAATAAAAAGAACAATAGAGTCTCGCTTGCTTCTAAGAGTAGGCGCTTGAATAAAGAGAAGAAAGTAGAAGAACACCCTAGGAATTTACCGCTTCGTAATAAGAAAGACATTTCATCTGAATGTAATGAACCCGTGAAAATTGCTAAGTCTAATGAATGTGTTGAATCTCTTTGTTTAACTTGCAAGAAATCTTTAACAAATGTTCATGATGATTGTGTATCTAAGAATGAGATTGTCAAGCCTGTTAAGAAGAATGTTCCCAAAAGAACTTATGCTAAACGAATAGGAAGACTAGTTGCGAGACTTAGGCTTTACACTACTGATAGGGAGCATAATGTTTACTTTAGGGATGACATTTGGAAACCCACGGGTAGAAATTTCACACTCCAGAATGGTAGAATGAGTGTTGAACCTGTCTTACCAATAGATAACTTCTATGAGTGTGATCAGGATTTTACCTCTAACCCAAAGGAACCAAAATCAAAACGGTTTCCAAAATCTTCTTCTTCTGTTCTTGGCAGGTTATCGAAATATGTCTTTGGATCGTCGACTCGGGTTGCTCCAAGCACATGACCGGGAATCTGAAGCTGCTGATCAATTTCGTTTGGAAATTCATGGGAACTGTACGTTTCGGAAATGATCATGTAGCAGCTATCATGGGTTATAGAGATCTACCTTTTGGAAATTATTTGATCACTCGGGTTTACTATGTCGAAGGGTTGGGACACAATTTGTTTTCAGTCGGGCAGTTCTGTGATGCAGATTTAGAGGTTGCTTTTAGGAAAAATGCTTGCTTCGTTAGAAACTTGAATGTCACTGATCTCTTAACTGGGAATCGTGATACAAACTTGTATGCTATCGACATAAACCAAGTGGCCTCTTCATCACCAATATGTCTTATGACACGAGCATCTGGAACAAAGTCCTGGTTGTGGCATAGACGGTTATCCCATCTCAATTTCGACACCATCAACAAACTTGCCAAAGACAACATCGTCAATGGACTTCCAAAGTTCAAATACACCAAGGATCACTTATGTCCATCATGCGAACAAGGAAAAAGCAAAAGAGCATCATATAAACCCAAATTCGTACCTAGTTCGGAAGCAAGGTTGCATATGTTGCACATGGACTTATGTGGCCCAATGAGAGTTGAAAGCATTAATGGGAAAAAGTATATTCTTGTTATCGTCGATGATTATTCAAGATATACATAGGTTAGGTTTTTGAGATCAAAAGACGAAGCACCATGCATCATCATCACCTTCCTGAAACGTATTCAAGTACTTCTTCAAGCTCCTGTAAGAGTAGTAAGAACAGACAACGGCACTGAATTCATAAATCAGGAGTTAAGAGCTTATTTTAAAGATGTTGGAATAACTCATCAGTCATCAGTTGTTAGAACTCCACAGCAGAATGGGGTAGTTGAAAGAAGAAATCGAACTCTTGTGGAAGCTGCTCGCACAATGCTAATTTATTCCAGTGCATCGTTATTTCTATGGGCTGATGCTGTTGCCACTGCTTGTTTCACTCAGAACCGATCCCTAATCCATCCAAGATTCAATAAAACCCCATATGAAGTTGTGAACAACAGAAAACCTGATATCTCTTACTTTCACGTGTTTGGCGCTTTGTGCTATCCGAAAAACGACAGAGAAGATCTAGGGAAACTGAAAGCTAAAGGTGATATTGGAGTCTTCATTGGATATTCAGATAGCTCGAGGGCATTCAGGGTGTATAACAGAAGAACTAGGAGGATCATGGAGACGATGAATGTGAATTTTGATGAACTTTCACAGATGGCTTCTGAGAGACTCGCTCTAGAACCCGCACCAAACCCGCAGACTTCTGGACACATCAGTTCAGGACTCATACATCAAAGAGCTCCATCAACTTTTGCTGACACTCCTCATGAACAAGAATTGGAGAAATTCTTTGAGTTAATGTTCGATGAATATTATGGTGGAACTTCGACAAATGCATCAAACCATCATTCCGCTGCACCCGCTCAAAATCATCTACCACCACAAACAGACGACGCATCTACAACGGTCGAAACCAATGCACCAACTCCATCAACATCATCTACATCTACATCTACTCCAGCAACTCCAATTCTTCAAACAGTATTACCAGCAGTTGATGAGCAAAACCAAAACATATCATTTCAAGAAGAACCTACTCAAAACCAGAACGATGCAACGTTAGATGAAGACTTATTTGAAAACCCGTTTGCTACGGAATCAGCTGAATCATCTTCAAACTTACGAGAACCATCTAACTCGCACTCGTATAATCTACGGTATCCTTCTACTCTGAAGTGGACAAAAGACCATCCAACTGAACAAGTTATTGGTGAACCTTCACGGCCAATTCAGACGAGACGCCAACTTGCCACCGATTGCGATTTGTGCATTTACCTTTGCTCAATTAGCAATATTGAACCAAAGAACATTCGCGAGGCAATGGCAGAACCCGCATGGATAGAAGCAATGCAGGAGGAACTTCTCCAATACCGTCTACATGACTCTTGGGATATGGTTCCAAGACCAATTGACATTCGCGTCATTGATCTCAAATGGTTATGGAAGAACAAAAGGGATGAAGAGATGACTGTAATTCGCAACAAAGCTCGTCTTGTGGCCAAAGGATACAGACAGGAAGAAGGGATAGACTTTGAAGAGTCATTCGCGCCGGTAGCTAGACTTGAGGTAGTCAGGATTTTCTTAGCCTATGCAGCTCACAAAAACATCACGGTTTATCAGATGGACATTAAGACCGCGTTCTTGAATGGAACTCTGAAAGAAGAAGTGTACGTGAGTCAGCCAGAAGGCTTCATAGACATGGAACATCCAGACTACGTCTACAAACTCAAAAAGGCAATCTATGGTTTAAAGCAAGCTCCGCGAGCGTGGTATGACGAACTGTCCTCTTTCCTTATTCTAAACAATTTCACCAAAGGAACGGTTGATCCTACCTTATTTACACAAAAATGCAAAATCGACATTTTGATTGTTCAGATTTACGTGGACGACATCATTTTTGGGTCCACTAATCCGAAACTTTCAAAACACTTTGAAAATCTCATGAAAAGCAAATTTGAAATGTCCATGATGGGGGAACTAAAGTTTTTTCTTGGTTTACAAATACATCAGTCCCCACGTGGAATTTTTATTAATCAAGCTAAATATACAACTGAGATTTTGAAAAATCATGGTATGGATAATTGTGACTCGGTCGGAACACCAATGGTAACTTCACCAAAAAGTGGAGCTGATTTGTTTGGGAAACCTATTGATCTGAAGAAATATCGGAGCATGATTGGTTCTCTCATGTACCTCACTGCTAGTCGACCCGATATTCATTTTGCTGTTTGCTTATTAGCACGGTTTCAGGCAAAGCCTACCGAACTACACCTCAAAGAGGTTAAAAGGATCTTTCGGTACCTGAAGACATCCATTCACAAGGGTCTTTGGTATCCGAAGGAATCCGGATTTGATCTAATTGCTTTTTCAGATGCGGACCACGCAGGTGATCAAGTTACAGCAAAAAGTACATTCGGAGGAGCACAATTTTTGGGTGAAAAGTTAGTAAGCTGGTCTTCAAAGAAACAAAATTGCACTGCACTTTCAACCGTTGAAGCTGAGTATGTGTCTCTATCTGCGTGTTGTGCTCAAGTTCTATGGATGAGAACACAACTCACAGATTATGGCTTTACTTTCGATAAAATACCTATGTATTGTGACTCGAAAAGTGCCATAGCCATATCATGCAATCCTGTTCACCACTCAAAGACTAAGCATATCAGAGTACGCTATCACTTCATAAAAGAACATGTGGAAGAAGGTATTGTTGAATTATTTTTCGTGAAGACTGATTACCAACTCGCCGATATATTTACTAAAGCCCTTCCAAAAGAAAGGTTTGACGATTTAGTTCGACGAATTGAAATGCGAAGCCTAACCCCTGAGGAGTTAGAACGTCTTCTCGAACCTTCTTGAAAATGATTTTCCAAAAAGCTTCGCTGTAAATATTTTTGAAAAACAAAATACAAAATTTGAAAAACCAACAAAAGCAAAATATAAAAATATAAAAAACTTTCAAAAATACAAAAACAATACAAAATCAAAAATCCAAAAATATTCTTCTCACGACATGTCTCTTGTATAATCGATATTCTGTACGTTTCTAGAAATGTCATTCAACAATGATACGGGCATGTACAGATGCTTGAGCGAGAGTTCTTTATATGTTTTCTAAACCATGTCGTTTCTCAAAATTTCTTCAAAAATGGCTTTCGTATACTTCAGTACGAAACCCGGACTAAAATGATGACTTTTGATTATTTTCAAATCAAAACTCGTGTTTTTAAAGAAAAATCAAGTGTACGCTTCAGTGCTATACATTTAAAACTGGTGAGAAATCATCATCATCTTGAGCACCTTTTCAAGATTGTTCAAAAAGATTTTCAAAATCTTTCAAAATATTTTGTGCTCAAGATAACTCCCTCTAAAACCCTTTAATTGATTATGCTTCATTAAAGGGGGAGTATAAAACTAAAATGTTCCAAATTCATGCTTAAATCAAATCCGTTTGTCTCCCCAAAAGATTCTAAAATGTTGTTTAATCCGTTGATATAAAAAATATCACGAATATGCTATTTTTGAGGGGGAGGAGACGTGATTAAAATGTGATCAAAAAGTTTAATGATCGTTGTTTGATTCTCATAATGAGCTCGACTCAGTTGAAACCAATGAATTGACGAGGAATCATGTACCATCTCGAGAAACTTTCTATGGACTTGACCAGGACGGGTAATAATTTCAAGCTAGTTCTCTAGTGATGTAAACGTGTCTCGAATCGGTCTAGTTCATTTAAAGTCGATCAATTCAAAACGTGCGAACTCTACCCTCTATGTGCAGATTTTTGTCAAAACTTATAAGCACATGTGAAGGGGGAGTGTTTCTGAAAATATAAAACTCATGGAGTGTTTCAAACATGTTTTCTATCATAAACACTCTAAGAGATTTTCAAGAAAAATGGTTTTAAGGCAACATGGGACAGTCATAGAGTTATAAGGTGACTAAGGATAGTAAATATGTCCTATGATCCACCAGAGCCGGAGGGATCTACCCAAGGACATCACAAATAGTTTAGAACTAGAAGTCCTTAGGTATGATTGAAAAAAGGAGTAAAGTGAGAAAGGAGAAAGAAGGGGTTGAAGAATTAAAAAGAAAATTAATGAAAAAGGGTGAAAAGAAATAGCCCTCCATAATCAACCTTAAGGCAGAAACCGGGTTCAATACATATGCTACTGGATGTCACTTAGATGACGCTGGTATTGAAGACAAAGACGTCATAGACCCAGTGACGCACTGCACTAAACCTCCTAGCCACTCAATTCCTCTCAAAAGGATTTGTTTCATTCTCACTGGGAACCCTACATAATCTATCGACTTTCTCTTAGAGACCATTGGTATTGAAGAATCTCCCTAGTCTCCGCTCAGGAAAACCAAAATGCACTAATTGAGTCTAGAGCCACGAGATTCATCAAAAGATCTCATAGGAACACCTGACATGACATCGCTTGTTGTTCTTCAATAAGGACAAAAGTGATATATTCTAGAGTCCTACGTAGATCTTAGCAATCTGCCAGAAGATTTATGAGAAGTTTCACATATGTGATCTTCAGTGATTGAATGGAAACTCCTGCCAGGGTCAACATCAAGCAGCCCTGACAGCAGGTCACTTCGGTAACTCCCCGTGGATTACGCTTAGTGTGTCTCAAACGGTCTACAGTCGTGGAGTGATGCTTCGGTGTACTTCAGCGACTCATCTGAATTGTAGATGTACTTCGGTATATCGTGTTATCTCACTTGTGAGACTCCAGTTCAGGAACGGCCTTTGTGAGAATTAGAGACGTGTTTTCACACTATGCTGTTAACACCCTCGAAATTCAAACTTGTAAGTGCCGGAATCCGCTTATTACTAACCTGTTTTTATGTTTTCTTCTTATGGAAGCTCCGGAGCGGATTGATCGTGCAGATTCTCCACATGCTCATACCAACAACACATGAAAAGTTCTCATCAAAATCATAGGCAACACAAAGTCAAAGAGGATTCTTCGTCAATGTCAAAGAATCTACAAAGTATAAAGACTCGAGAACTACATCATTGGTAACCAAAAGACAAATAGAAGTGTGAGCATGGTGGAGAAAGGCGTGGAGACACCTAACCAACGAAGTTGACAAATGGCTCTATACCACGTTAACTGATCACAAAGCATGAAGGAACAAAGAATTAAGACTATTCTATATCTACACACAAAGTTCAAGCTCGAGAAAAGTAAAGACCTAATCAAGTGAAGCATCTTTTGAATGACCACCCCTTAGGGGGAGATTGTTAGCCTTAATAGTTTATATTAGAAGTGATGGTCATTCACGTTTAGGAACTTTGTAACGTGTGTTAGATATCGTGATAGAATAGTCAACGGGCTCGTGGACTGGGCTAAGCTAATTGGTTAGAAGTTAAGTTAAGCTAGCCTTATATCAATCCATGTCCAACCCAAGCCCAAACGAGCCCATGCCAAGCCCATTAGGGCGTCTACTACTTGTACTATATAAACCCCTCAAAGTCATTTGAGGGGTGTGCTTGAGTGTGTGTGTGTGTGTGTGTTTTCTTTGGAATATACAACATATTGTGTTTGTTAGGTCACTAGTTTTACAACACAAGCTTATATAGAAAGAGATAAGGCGATTGAACAAGTATCAAACACACACACAAACAATATAAGACACGGTTATGCGTAGGTGAGTGAATGAAGAGAAAACTTGAACAACCAACCCTCAAATGAGGGTTTACAATAGTTTATATAGGCAAGGAGCTAGGGCAACACTCCCTCTCCTTCCCTATTCCTTATTGGGCTTGGGCCTCAGCTTATGGGCCTTCTACATAAGCTGGACCTTAAACAAACATAAAGGCCAGAATAAAGCTACCTATTACATATGAAATATAAATACTTGAAATACTGTTTAGGAGTGATTCCAACAATCTCCCCCTCAAGTATATATATGAATAACGGTGAAGGCGTTGATGTAATAGTAGCTGTGACGTCTTCTGACATTCTCCTTTCTTGTGAGAAGAATTGCCTTGGTTCGAACAATCTCCCCAGTGTAGAGAGATAGTTATCTTTGTGCAGTTTTGCTTTGACGTCATCATTAACTTTGTTCTTTGATTTATTGTTCTTTGTGGTGAAAGTGATAGTATGTTGTTGTCAGCATCAGTCTGCCTCAGGTCTGCTTTGCTGCTCCAGTGTCTCCACGTCATTCTTCAACATGCTCACACGCTCTTTGACGGTGGAAATCAATACTGATGAAGTTCTGCAAGTCTTTGACTTTGTAGATTCTTTGATTGAAGAAGAATCATTCTGACTGTTGTGTTGCTTTTGAATAGAACTTCCATTAGTAATGAAGTTGGCGTGAGCATGAGAAGAATCAGCACGATCATCCCGCTCCGGAGCTTCCATAAGAAGAAAACATTTCAAACGGTTAGTGATAAACGGTTTCCGGCACTTACAAGTTTGAACTTCGAGGGTGTTAACAGCATAGTGTGAAAACACAACTCTAATTCTTACAAAGGCCGTTCCTGAACTGGAGTCCCACAAGTGAGATAACGCGACGTACCGAAGTACATCTACAGTTCAGATGAGTCGCTGAGGTACACCGAAGCATCACCTCACGACTGTAGACCGTTTGAGACACACTCCGCGTAATCCACGGGGAGTTACCGAAGCGACCTGCTGTCAGGGCTGTTTGATGTTGACCCTGGCAGGAGTTTCCATTCAATCACTGAGGATCACAGATGTGAACCTCTCATAAATGTTCTCGACAGATTGCTAAGATCTGTGAAGGACTCGATATGAACCACTGAATCACTGAAGATCTTATTTGTTGATCAACAAGTGATTAAATGTCAAGTGTTCCTAAGAGATCTTTTGATGAATCTCGTGGCTCTAGACTCAACAGTGCGTTTTGGTTTTCCTGAGCAGAGACTAGGGAGAGGGTCTCCTTCTTCAATACCAGCGATCTCTAAGAGAAAGCCAATAGTTTATGTAGGGTTCCCTGTGAGAATGAAACAAGCTTCTTTGGAGAGAAACTTGAGTGGCTAAGAAGGTTTAGTGCATGCGTCACTGGGTCCATGACGACTTTTAATCTTCAATACCGGTGTCACTGAGTGACAACCAGTAGCATATGAATTGAACCCGGTGTCTGCCCTAAGTTGAATAATCTGGAGGGCTATTTCTTTTCACCCTTTACTTTGCATTTCTTTTTGATTCTTCAACTCCTTCTTTCTCCGATTCTCATTTTCTCCTTTTTACAATCATTCCTAAGGACTTCTAACACTAACTAATGGTAGTGTCCTTGGGTAGATCCCTCCGGCTCTGGCGGATCATAGGACGGTTATTCCTAACCTTAGTCACCTTATAACTCCATGACTAACCTATGTTTGCCATTAAAACCACTGTAAGTGAAAAATATCTCTCAAAGGGTTTGTAGATGAAAAAACATGTTTGAACCACAGTGAGAGATAAGTTTTTGCATAAATACTCCCCCTTCACATGTGCTTAATAGTTTTAATGGTTAACTGCACAGTGAGGAAAGAGCGCGCACTTTTTGAATTGATCCACTAACGATAGACAATCTCCCGCGAGACACGGTTACGTTGAATAGTTAAAGAGATACATTGTCAGTTTTTAGGTGACAACTAGCTCTAATAACTACCTTGAAGGTGTAGACAAACCTTGGAAGGTTGCTAAACCCGTCAGAGTTCATGTCTATCAAAAGTTTCTCGAATGGTACTTTCTACTCAGACAAGTCCTTTGCGAGACACGTTTACATCACTAGTGAACTAGCTTGAAATTATTACCCGTCCAGGACAAGTCTTTTCGAGTTGCAGACAGTTAAGGATCGTCAATTCATTGGTTAAGTCTTTGCACACGAGGAAGCCAAGGGGCTTGCACATGTTGCTTTACAAAACATATTTCTTATCACACAATTTTCTCCCCCTCAAAAATGGCATATAAGATGTTATTTTTGAAACATTTTGAGAATAAATATGACCATTTTGAGTGTTGCGGGAAGAGTTACCACTGTGAACAATTTGTGAACAAAGTTTTCATCAAATACTCCCCCTCAACTAGTGATATAAACGGTTGAGGTATTGAAATCATATGGGGAAGTACTTGTCTTTTTGAGCAAAACCTTGAAAAATGAAAGGTTTGATAGGTTTTACTCAAAAATAAGAAGCTTTCGCTCCTTTTCTAAGGATTGTGGCACTGAGGCGTACCACAGGGTCCTTTCTTGACAGATACGGGTTGTACACTGTTATGTGTGCACAAGCCATTCACATATATAAACATTCATCCAAAATTATATGAAGGAAACAATTCAAGGGGTACCAGGAAGTGCAGTGATGTTCCCAGGAGTGCGCACAGGGCGTTGAAAGCCGGTGATGTTTATCCTGGGTCTACCACCAACATAGCTCTCCAGGCGTCTGAACTGATCCCTTCTGAACAACCGTTCATCAATCATAGTGATGATACGCCTCACATTCCTCCTGTCCTGAGAGTTCCAGCGCTTAGGATTCCCAACCTTCAGACGTATATCCTTCAATCTGTACGCCAATCCATCTCTAACCATCTTCAAGGTATGATCCCCGAATTTGTGGAGCTCACTACACGCCATTAAGCAGTTTCTGCGAAGTTCACTGCGGTAAACAATGCCGAAAGGTTTGCTGATGAGCGTGAGTTGTGTGAGCTGGTTGATGTCAGGAAGGTCAAGCTGTGGTGGAGTGAAGTTTACACGTTTCTGATATGATTCAACAGCCATCTGGATATCTTCGACACGTTCTTTGATCACAATGCGTCTAATGAAGATGAGAAGTGACTTGATAAATTCACGTTGAACTTCAGTCGAGAACTGTCTCATACGACCCTGTACTTTGGCAAGGTACATGTCTTCGATGTCGTTGAGTGACAAGTTCTCAAAGTCAGCTTCTGAGAATTCATAGTCCTGTTCATCTTGTCGTTTGACTATGATATTCTTCAAGAATGTGTAGTCCCACTTAGACTTGAGATCAATGTGTTTGATGGCCACGATGTCCTTAGAGCTGTACACTGCATGTTGAGACTTCTGAACCAGGCAGCTTCTGTAGTAGATTCGTCGGCGTTCAGGCCAATGATGAATCCCATACAATGCATCTTGGTCGTATGCTTGCACGTTGTCAGAAAACAAGTGAGTTGCACGTTCCTCGATAGCTATGCAGTTTGAGTAACAAGCCGCTGGGAATGGAAGAGTCAAAGATGTAGCGTATTTTCGTGAACCATCGCCACCATGGAGAAGAAAATCCAGGTCTTTGTTGAAGAAATGTCTGAAAGGAATCCTTGGTTCTTCTGGTTGGCCGATTGTTGGTAGAGGTTTGGTCCAGTCAGTGTAGTATGGAGGGTTGTTCCGTTTAGTGAAGTCGATGTTTGCTTCTGGGTTGAGCCAATCCATGTTGTTAGACATGGCTCGAGCAATGTTTTCAAGGTGATATTCAACCTCGATTGCACTTTCCGAGCTATTTTTCAACAGAAGGAATGCTTCATTTTTGATGCGCTTCAACTCGGATTTCGTCATCTTCTTCACACGGAATCGTTCTTGCAAGATTTTTGCATGCTCCAGTGTACTACCGTCTACCAATTCTTGACCATCTTCAGGGTAGGGAGTGTTGTTAACAAGTGTGGAGAACCATTCAAATTCTGCGGTTGTATCGTCATCAAGCCATGATACGACGTCTGGCTGAGTCGTCTTTTTCTTGTTTTTAGAAGGCTTTGATGATGATTCGGGTTTCTTCACTTGTTTGGGAGAGGAGGGTTGTTGTTGGGGCTCAAGGACCTCTTCATCGTCACCACCCGTATACTCAAAGTGATCACCAGTTTTCTGAGTCGAGGGTGGTAACTCGGAATCGTCCCGAGGTTTATCAGTTGAAGACCGTGGTGGAGAAGACTTTTGTTGTGAAGAAGTTCGTTGTGGAGGAGGTGGCATAGATTTAGATTGACCAGACTGCTTCTGACGTTTAGGAGCAGAGTCCTTATCCTTATCATCGTCATCTCTTGGTCGTTTGGGTTGATCGGCTGACTCCTTGCATGATGATCTGAGTTGATAGTCAAGTAGAATTTCGAAAAATTTAGCTTCGTCTGAAGTAAACGTTCCTGATCTCTTTGACATTTGCATCACAAGTTTAGCGATTAGCTCAGATTCAGAGAGATCAGCTTCTTTTGCCATTGTATGTTTGACCAATGCAACGATGTTAGGGGTGAGTTGTCTGGAAAATACTTCTTTTGTCACACTGGGGACAGTGTCGAGAAGAAACTTGTGGGTTTGTTCTCTTGCTGACTTTTCCAGTTCCTTTTGGACTTTTGGAACGATATCCTGAAGGTACTTTTGAGTATAACCTTCAATCATTTCATTTAGTTCCCCCTGACGATGACTTCTCATGAATTCCTGAATAGCTTTCCTTTCCTTTTGCATCTTTTCATTCTCGTTATACAGATGTTGTATGTGATCAGCAAAGAAATTCAGCTTCTTGTTGAGCACGTCTTTCTTTCTGACTTGTTTGACAGCTTTGGTAATCCGTTCATGAGCTTGAGAAATCCAAGATTTAGGTGGTTTCTTCACTGATTTGGATGATGATCTGGTTGACTTTGTTGATGGTGGTGGTGATGAATGAGATGAAGAGTCCGATGATGAGGAGACATGAGGAGACTTCATGTCCTTAGGAGTTTCAGAGGTTTTCTCCTTTGAGTGAGTTGGACTGTCCAGAAGAAACTTTGTATAATCATCCTCGTCATCCTTAGACTTTTCTTTCTCAGTTTCCAGTTTCTCAAAATCATACTCAATAGTGTCTTCAACAGGCTTTTGTTGTTGCACAAGAGGGGTGGCACCAGCTCCCTTATCGGGTTGATTAACCGCATCAGGAGATGGTTTAGAGTGGGCAGCACCACTTGAGCCTCCGGGGCCACCCATTTGATCTTTAGCAAATTCAGCGGCCTTTTGAGTGTGTCGGACATTGTGAAACTTTTTCCTGTATGATTTATCCAATTGCTCTTCATCATCTTCAGAGCTTTCATCTTGAGGTACAAGTGCAGTAGTCTTCTCTTTTCCTTTAATAGTTTGAGGACTTGGAGGTTTTGGTACTGAGGGATTTTCATCCTTTGCAGTTTCAGAGTATGAGATCTCTTCGTCTGATTCAGTAGCCTCAGAGTCCTCGTCCCTAAGCTGTCTTTGTGGTTCAAGTGAAAGGATCGGAGTGGCTTCTAGAGAAGGAACTTTCTTCTTAGGAGTGGGTTTCCTCTTTGGAATGGGTTTCTTCTTAGGAACATTCCTTTGACTATCTGTACTTGTGACACTTCCTGTACTTCCTCTTCTGGTTCTCCTGACAGGTGTTCCAGAAGATTTTTCGTCAAGATGACCAACTTTGCCTTGTCTGACTGCTTCCAGATATCTCTTGTACGTTTCGAGCTTTCTGACATCTTCAGTTAGAAGGAAATCTGGGAGCACAGCACCTTGTTTCTTTGTGGACGTTTCCTTGATTCTGACAGAGAGAATAGGTTCAGTCAACATGTCGTGATTGTCGGGGTCATTGAGCCTCTTGGGAATATCAGGATGAAGTCCAAGTGCTCTCTGTATCAACAGTTTAGTGTATCTGATGTAGGGAATCTTTGAGCCAAGTTTGTTGAGAAATGACATCATGTCATCCCAAATCAGAGCTTCAATAGCGATGTGTTTCATGTTGACGAATGCCCAAAATATTTGCAGTTCTATGAGCTTAGGATGCTCATAGCCGCTGTCACGACCAGAAACAGACTTGGTGATGATCATGTAGAGTGTTCTCCATGGTTGAGGAATACTCTTAAGCTCTACGAGAGAGTGCTTGGTGATTACTCCTGTAGCCTCGTCATAACCGATATCGATTAAGAATTGGAGAGTTAGCTCTTCAGCAGGTGTGGCATAAAGTTTGGTTGGATTGACTTCAGGAATAAGGAGAGCAGCCCTTAAGTCTTCAGGTGTAATAGTGACTTGTTTGTGGTTCAGAGTCACTGTTACGGCAGTCCTTCCTTTGACCCTTTCCATAGTGTTCCAGAACTGTTGGATATAGATCTCAGGAACTGTTGCAGAATGTGTGAGCATGTTCTGATATGGATGAGACCTCAGAATGTCAATAGCGATTAAGCATGAAGACTCAGAGCAAGTGAGAGTGCTGAAGTCAACTCGGAGATTATTCTTTCCAATCTTCATTGGATAGCCATGAGGATAGATATCAGCAATGGAGAGAACATTTGGTGCATCCATGTTTGGTTGAGCAGCCATGTCGTGATCTGAAATAATATTAGCCAAAAGAACCAACATATCGAAAGACATAATGTTAGTCAACAGAAGGTCTTATTGTCTAGTTATTTAATGTACAACATCAATGATTGTTACGAGTCCTAAGTCACTTGTATGTCCAATAATCTAATGACGTCGTGAAATGTATCGTGAGTTAGTTAACTTTAAGTTTTAAAGTTTATGTTATCACTTATTGTTCACAACATATCAAACGTTTTGGTTTATTAGTGACATTATTGGATTCGTGACGTTATGATAAGTTTATTAACAAGTTTTGTACACGTAACAATTCATAATGAAGGTCAAAATGGCTTAAGCGTAGTATTGACAAAGTTACGCGTAAACAGTCGTGACATAAGCGTAGGCGAAAGCTTATGCGTAGGATCCTATCTTATGCGTAAGAAATGTTACGCGTAGGAAAAAGGGGACCTTACGCGTAGAGCTTACGCGTAGGCGTATAAGAACCTTACGCGTAAGGCTTACTCGTAAGAGTAGACCTTATGCGTAGAGGTCACTGTTTACGCATATCCTTCACAGGATACGCGTAGTCCCACTGTAGAACCTTAAGCGTAGAAGCTACGCGTAAGACAAGTCTTACGCATAACAATCTACGCGTAAGGTAATCCTTATGCGTAGATAATCAAATGACCTTGATTCTGAATTATAAGTGTAGCAATCCTGAAATAAATCCATCAAATCATTAATATTGACACATACATTCAGTTTATCAATAGAACATGGCACTAACATATGTTAAACAGTTATGCGTAGAATTGCATACGCGTAGACTAAACCCTAGATCTACGCGTATGGAATCTAGCCATGGATTATGCACCAAACTTTTTCTGGTAGCTCTAAGGTGTTGTATGATCATATATACCAAGTTATAACATCTAACTCATGGTGAATCAAAAATACCCAATCTTATGAACCTTAAACCCTAATTTCAAAATCTGAATTAATCAGTGTTTCTGGGTGGTTATAGAGCAAAGATATGATTAATTCAACATTATATGAACATAACCCAGCAATATTTAGACCAAAAACACTTCTCATTTAGAAGAACCCAAATTCACGCATAAACCCTAAGTTTCAAAATCAATCAATTTATGTTTCTGGGTAAGTTTTGAGGATAAAGATATCATCATTGATGCTAAAGGCACGTTTTGAAACAATCTTTTTAACCAAAAACACACACACAATGGTTATGTGATCATACGCTTATGCGTAGATCACAAAATCACGCGTAACTCACATTTTAGCCGTAGGATTTTCGTGATATTAAAACCCTTAGCTTAAAACAATGTTTGGATCATTAAAACACTTACGATTAGATGATCAGAACAACGGATTTCTTGAATGAATCTTAGGCGTAGATGAGATTAGGTTTAGTAATAAATGTGAGTGAAAGAATTAGGTGGAGAGGTGTTTTATTAAAGTTAACTTTAATCTTTTGGCAGTTTTAGTCCCTCCACCTTTGCCTTTTTCAAACCAAGCCTTTTAACTTCCATTTAGGTTACCAGACAAAGATTTTTGAGAAAGAATCATGACGACACTCCCCCTCGACTTGAGAAAATAGTGAAAGGTTTTTAATTAAAGTCCGAGGAGTGTCTTTGAACCAGAAATTTACCACCATTTGTAAAGAATCAACCGAGATGTGATAACATGCAAGTACACAGATGTTTTGAAACAGTTAATGGATTATTTTCTCCCCCTCAACACTTGATCGGAAAAGTACTGAATTTTGACAGATTAAAGTGTTGACGGAAGAAAAGTACTTGCCATGTTGATAGAAAATAGATGAGGAGAATATTTTTGTTGTTTTATCAGGTTTTATATTTTTGTATTTTGTTTTTGAAAGATTTTATTTATTTACAAGAGATGTTTTGGTGTTTGACATGTTTTTAAGACGGTTTTAAGAGGTCATCCAGTTCCTCTTGAGTCAAACACCTCATACCAATTCGGTGGACCAACTCATTAAACCGAGCGGGAGGCAAGGCTTTGGTGAGCAGATCTGCCAATTGGTATTCAGTACCCACAAAGTATAATTCAACGGTACCCTGTTCCACATGATCCTTGATGAAATGATAGCGTAGATCGATGTGCTTTGATTTCGAGTGCTGAACTGAGTTGCACGAGATTGCAATGGCACTTCGATTGTCGCAGTACATCGGGATTCTGTCAAATACATAACCATAGTCTTTGAGTTGTGTTCTCATCCATATGACTTGAGCACAACACGCCGACATGGCTACATATTCTGCTTCAGTAGATGACAGCGATGTACAGTCCTGCTTCTTAGATTGCCAAGACACCAGTTTATCACCGAGAAATTGTAGAGCTCCTGAAGTACTTTTCCTTGAGTCTAAGCATCCTGCGTGATCAGCGTCTGAAAAAGCGATTAGTTCAAAACCAGAATCCTTCGGATACCAGATCCCCAAATTAATGGTTCCCTTTATGTATCGGAGGATTCTTTTAGCCTCAGAGAGGTGGGTTTCAGTTGGTCGCGACTGATAACGGGAGCATAGATAAACGGCAAAGACAATATCAGGTCTGCTAGCTGTTAGATACATGAGGGACCCAATAATACTTCGGTATTTGGTGGGGTCAACTAATTTCCCATGTAAATCAGCATCTAGCTTCTTGGTATGAGCCATTGGTGTGGCATAAGTATCACAGGTATTCATTCCAAATTTGTTTAACAGTTCAAGGGCATATTTGGACTGACTCAAGAAAATACCACGGGGTGATTGATGAACTTGCAGTCCTAGAAAGAACGTAAGTTCACCCATCATGGACATTTCAAAATTTTTCTTCATGAGTTTTGCAAAAGCGATTGAAAACTTTTTATGTGTTGACCCAAAAATGATGTCATCCACGTAAATTTGAACAATTAAGATGTGTGCCCCGTGATATTGTATGAAAAGAGTTGGGTCAACCGAGCCTTTGGTGAAATTATTGGCAATGAGGAAAGATGATAGCTTATCGTACCATGCCCGAGGGGCTTGTTTGAGACCATAAAGAGCTTTGTTCAGTTTGTAGACATGGTTCGGGAACTCAGGATCAACGAATCCATCTGGTTGGCTGACATAGACCGTTTCTTTAAGTTGCCCATTGAGAAACGCCGTTTTGACATCCATCTGATAGACCGTCATGTTCATGTGAGCCGCGAATGCAAGAAATATCCGAACAGCCTCAAGACGAGCAACCGGAGCAAAAGATTCTTCAAAGTCTATCCCTTCTTCCTGACGATAACCCTTAGCAACTAGCCGTGACTTGTTTCGGATGACATTCCCTTCAGCATCCAATTTGTTTTTCCAAATCCATTTTAGACCAATGACGTAGACCCCTGTTGGTCTTTCAACCAGTTCCCATACTTCAAGACGTTTGAATTGGTTGAGTTCTTCTTGCATGGATTCAATCCAGTTGTCTTTTGTCATTGCGTCTTTAATGTTTTTAGGTTCTGATTGGCAGACAGTGAGTGCATAAATGCAGTGTTCACCATCTGAGTGAAGACGTTGTCTCGTAACGACTGGTTGATTCGGGTTGCCAATGATGTTAGCCAGAGGATGGTCTTTTGTCCATCTATGTGTAGAGGGTTGATGTTGGTATACATTGTGCAGATTCTGAGGATTCAAATGGTTTGTTGAAGATTCCGCAACATCTGGTGCAGCAGTCTCATTAGCAAACGGGTTGAAGAACGCATTTGGATCAAAATCTGCAGGTGGGGGTACTTCATTCAGAGTATCATCAGCTGGTTCATCATTGTTGGAAGCGGTGTGTTCAACTGTTGTGTTGGAGTCAATTGGTGTAGGTGCATCTTCAACAGTAGTTGTTGTAGCAGGTGTATCAGGTATAGGAATATTATCAGGTTGTGCAGCGGAAACAGCGGATACACCAGGAGCACGTTCATCAATATCGTCACAGAACAGAGGAGCAAATAACCTTTCCATTTGTTGACGAGTTAGCTGAGGGCTTTCTTCAGCTGATGATGGGGGTTGAGGGAAGTTTAAACGGTTGTGACCGGGTTCTAAGCTGTTATACTCAGAAGCCATTTCCGTGAGTTCATCGAAATGAGCATGAATCGTTTCCATAACCTCCTTAGTTCGACGATTCCAGATTCGGAAACCTTTAGAATTGTCACAGTATCCAATAAAGACTCCAATATCAGCTTTGGCTTTTAGCTTTCCAAAATCATCACGATCATTATTTGGATAGCAGAGGGATCCAAATACATGAAAGTGTTTGAGGTTCGGTTTATAGTTGTGGACAAGCTCAAAAGGTGTTTTGTTGTGGCGTTTTGTGATCATGGAACGGTTTTGAGTATAGCATGCAGTAGATACAGCTTCCGCCCATAAGTAATCTGGAAGTTTAGCATTGATTAACATTGTTCGTGCAGCTTCCACTAACGTTCGGTTTCGTCTTTCAACAACTCCGTTTTGTTCAGGTGTCCGTGCAATGGATGTTTGATGCTGAATTCCCACTTTCTCATAAAATTCACGAAGGGTTTTGTTAACAAATTCAGTTCCTTTGTCTGTTCTGATGATTCTGACTGTGTTGCGGAGCTGAACCTGTATCTTTGTGAGAAAGGTGATGATCATTTGTGGAGCTTGGTCTTTGCTACGAAGAAAGTAGACCCAAGTCCATCGAGAGTAGTCATCAACGATTACTAAGATGTAACGTTTGCCATTTATCGTTTGCACGCGCATTGGGCCACACAAATCCATGTGAAGAAGATGAAGTACATGCTGAGAGCTGTGTTCCACCTTTGAAGGAAAATGAGCACGAGTGCTTTTCCCTTGTTCACAGGCTGAGCAAAGGTGATCTTTTGAATACCGGAATCGTGGGAGTCCTTCAACTAGTTTGTGTCGAGCAAGGTTGGTGATGGTTTGAAAGTTTAGATGTGAGAGACGACGGTGCCATAGCCAAGATTTTGTTGATGTTGCCTTAGAAAGTAAGCAGATGGGAGATGAAGCAACCATGTCTTGCATAGAGATAGTGTAGAGACTAGAATTACGCGAGCCAGACATAAGGTCGTTTCCTTGTAGGTCACGAATGAAACAAGTTTTCTCCCTGAAAGCGACCTCCAAATCTCCATCACAAAATTGACCTACTGAAAACAGATTGTGACCGAGGCCTTCCACATAGTAAACCCTGCTGATTTCGATGTTCCCATTAACATAATCTCCGTAGCCCATGATGGCTGCGAAGTGATCGTTCCCGAATCTGACAGTGCCAATGAACTTTGCAATAAAGTTTGATAACAGTTTAAGATTGCCTGTCATGTGTCGGGAACATCCGCTATCAACAATCCAGAGAATGATCTGTATCACCTGCATTACACACAGACGACACAGATGGAATAGAAGTAGATGTGGAACCCAAAATGTTAGAGGGTTCCAAAGCAGGTATATCAGATATACACACATTCATAAGTTTAGGAATCCATTTAAATCCTAGTGTGTTATATATCCATTTTTGCCATCTATAACTACTCTTTGCTTTAGTCTTAGTGAAATCACTAGGTGGTACAACATTCTTAGGAGGTGAAGCGGGAGCTACTGTGATAGCAATGGTTGCCTTAGAATCTAAAGATGGTGGTTTACCAAGCACAGACTTTGAATGATTAGTTGGCCTAGAGGTATTCCGATTCTTAGGATTCCGGAATCTAGAGATTATAGCTTTAGCAACACATTTGTCATGACAATCAGAATTCATACTTTTTTGACAAATATCACAAGGTGCATCAGACTGAATATCAAAGGTACTTAACGGTTTAGCATTCGTTACATCACTATTTCTATTACATTTGCCAGACGCAATATCTATAGTGGAAGTAACATGAGTTTTATTTAGAGTCCTAGGGTGTTCTTCTACTTTAGCATTCCTTATTGATCTTTTCTTAGGTCGCAACTTCCTATTCTTCGTTTGGGTGCTCCTAGGCTGTGAAGTGCGGACGTTTGGAAAAGATGCAACTATTCCTGTTTCAGTAGAGGGAAACACATTAGCAACTTGTGATTTGGCAGTGGGAATTCTAGGTTCACGATTACTAAGTGTGACTGGTGCTAATCTCTTAATCACAGTAGGCGGGAGTAGTTCATACTTTCCTAACATTTCCCGTAACTTAGAGATGGTGTGAATCAGATCTTGATTTTCAGAACGAATATTACCAGCAAAATTCAGGACTTCTCTAGTGTGAGCTAGATAGTGATCAAGTTCATTAGATGCTTCATCTCGAGTCTTTTTGAGTAAATCAAATATGACACCATATTCCTGTTTAACTTTTAAAAGTTCTTGTTCATATTTTGAGATTTGACTTTTCAAAGACACGTTTTGATCATCCAGTTGAACAATTTTAGGATCAGAAGATTTGGCACTCAATTGAGCGATTTTCTTTTGAAAACTAAGTTGATGGTTGTGAATATCTTTTTCACACCATTGAAGACGACGTTTTGCATTGTGAATTTCCGTGTGTAATCGTTTATTTTCTGCTTTTAAAGACTCGATCTGAAGCACATTATCGGTGTTCTCAACAGTTACAACAGTGTCAACAATATCAGCAGAGATATGATCAGATGCATATGGCAACGAATAGAATAGCACAACATTATGGATATCAGCACAGATAACATCTTCCAAGAGTCGATCAACATCTTTTCTCAACAGTTTCTTTTTCCGTTTTGTGTTAGTAATAGATGTTTCTGTTTTCTCGAAAACGTTTTTCATTACCCCAAGTTCCTTATGAAAATCCTTTTCCCAGGCAATTGCACAACTTTTCAAGTTTTTAACATTAGGTAAAAGATTTTTCTGAAAAATGTCTCTTTGTTCTCGCGCCAGAGGCGATTGAAAATGTTCAACTTTTATTTCAGATCGATATTCTATCTCATGTTGTAAAATTTTGAGGTCAGCCATGAAAATGTCAAAATATCGAAGAATTTTTCGATTTTCAGGTTGTGAGTTTACTTCGCTAATGGAAGGTAAAGGACCATAAGTTTGTGCAAAGACTGTTTTGGGATTAACAATAGAAGACTCGGGTGTTTTGATGATAACCCTTGGTGTGTTGGAAGAATCCGTTGGTGTGACGAAAGTGACCGCATTTTTATAATTAAAAGGTTTGTTGTAAACAACATTTTTTAATTTTGATCGACTCTCGTCTTCTGCATCTAATTCCTCTTGACGATGGTATTCAACAACACTCATGACAGTATTATCAATTTTGTATTGTGCACTGGAAACTTCAGGAGTTGGTTTGAATGTTTTTAGTGAAAGCTTTGGTTTGTAATCAGCTAGATTTTTACCATATCCATTTGGATTAGGTTTTAAGGTAAACTTTTCAATAGCTGTTACTGATTCACCATGTTTGTAAACAACAGTTTTAAACTCTTTAAGTTTGTTTTGCAAACCGAGAATTTCTGCAAGAAGGTCATCTACCCGATTCGTTGAATGCTTTTTGTATGCGGAGAACTGTTTTTGACAATTTAACAACTCAGCCTTAGCTTTTTGATTTTCCAAGGTGAGAGCGTTAATTTGTTTTTTATGTTCATGTTTCAGTTGTTCTAATTCGGACAACAAAGCATTCTTCGAGGCGGCTAGATCACGCATCTGTCTCTCTAAATATTTTTCGTTTTGATGAGATTTTGCAAAAGCGGCTTCAAAACCTTTTTCACGGTTTTCTTGAGTTTTGAAAAAGTTGAGTTGCATTTGTAAACATTCAAAATCCTTGGTTAACAGTGCATTTTTACGTTTTAAGGACTGATTTAATGCATAACATTCCTCCATTTTGATTTTATGGTCTTGAATTAACCGAGCAAAATCTGGATGAGGCAACAGATCATCTTGTTCAACGTGAGTCTCAACATGATCATTCTTTAGATCCTCAAGTACGACCACAGAGTCAATTTGATTGTCAAGGGGGACCATAAGGTCATCTTGATCGTCAAATGTAACTACAGGGTTAACTTGAAAATCATCAGAGGAAGATGTAGAAGACTCATTTTGAACAGTCTGATCCGTGCCGGATTCAGATATTGGCGGAGATATTAGTTCAGATATGATGATGGTTTGTTCGGGTACCTGAGACAAGCCATCAGTGTCATACACTGGGCCTGAATCACTCATGTGCAGCTCATGCATATTAGCCATCAACATAACAGCTGCATTAGCCTGCAAGTCCTCCATATCATCATCTGAGTCTGCATCTGCCATAAAGCTCTGTTCTTTGTTTGTAAGAGATCCACCAGCTTCATCCTTAAGAGCCAAAAGTAAGGCCTCTTTGAAATAAGCACTGCCCCTAGTCCTTGGCTTTGGGCATGCATTAGCCAGGTGTCCCTTTTCATTGCAGTTGTAGCATCTAAGACCATTTAACCGATTCTGAGCATTTCCCTGTTCCACCACTTGAGCTCTGTTGTTATTCCTACCCACAGCATTAAACCCTTGACCACCTCCCATCTGACGACCATAATCACGATTCTGAACTTCAACACGTCCATTGTTCACAACAGCTTGAGTCCGTGTGTTAGATGAGGAACGAATACGATTGTTGGATTTGTTGGTGTAACGGCCAAATGCATTAGCAATCATCACAAATCCTTGTTGCAATGCTTCGAATGGATCGATTTCCTCAGTAGCTTCACTGACATATGCTTGAGCATTGTTGCTGTATGGGACCAATTGATTTTGTTGAGGTTGAGGTTGTTGCTGTGAAGGTGTGTTGGAAGCAGGTGGTTGAGTTGCTGGTTGAGAGGGATAAGTCTGTTGAGCATACAAGGCAAGTTGTTGATTGTCCGGTTGTGACTGTTTAGTAATTTGAGCACGGAGAATCCTTTCCCGATCAACTTCCTTTTCATGAGGCTTCAAGTAATCGTACAACAATCCATAAGTAGAATGATGCATGTTCTTCGCTTGACGGAGAAAAATGACATACTTCTCCCATTCTGGACCAAGACTACTCAGGAACTTAGTATTCACTGCAATTCTTGGCATGATGATGTTGTGTTTATCCAAATCATTGATGATGTCTGAAAATCGGTGATGATATGACTCAAGTGTCTCTCCAGGTTCAATCATGAAGTGTTCATAAGCCAAGTAAATTTTGGATTCCAAATCCTCCTGATTGAGTACAGATCCTTCCATAAGTAGACGAATGTGATCCCACATTTTTTGTGCAGTCTTTTGAGCATCAACACTACGAAGAATTGGGTTTGGTAATCCTAAGAGGATGTATTCCATTGCAAGTTCATCAGCTTCATAGTGTAGAAGTTCTGTAGGATTTAAGTCTGCAACAGTAGCAATGTTGGTTTGTTCATCTCTTGGTGGAACAGCAGTTGGATCTCCGGGTATAGTGACAATAGGCATCTCAAATGGACCTTCTAAGATAACCTTCTTTAAGAACTTTCCGTGTGGCTTCTTCAGATCACAAAACCTAAAGAACCTTATCACCCATTGATCGTAGTTTCCTGGAGTGAGCATTGGAGGTCTATCAAGTGATCCAGCTTCATGAATTGATTGTTGGCTGCTTAAAGCTTCACACATCTTAGCAAACCAAGTGGGTTCCTTCATAGTTGTCCGTGATGGATGTTGATTGAAATCAGTTGTGTAGGGTTGAACTTGAATGCTTGGTTGTGGTTGAACCATTTGTGGTTGTGGAATTGCACCAAGTTGTGGAGTATGTTGCTGATTAAATTGTTGTTGATAAATTGCTTGTTGTTGATTCCATTGTTGATGTTGTGGAGTTAATTGTTGTTGTTGTTGATTATAAGTGTGAGGGAAATAGTTAGAGTATGGTGGTTGAGACATGATGATAAACTTGTGAAGTAAGAATGGATCTTTGTAGTCGAATGAATCTTTGTTGATGAAGTAGCCTTAGGCGTAGAAATGACAAGAACCAAGTAGCACTTATGCGTAAAAACACCAAAAGTTACGCGTAACAAGAATAGTTACGCGTAGGATTTAGCTTACGCGTAAGCAGGAAAAAAGACTAAAGTTACGCGTAAACAGTAAGTTAGGCGTAGAAAGTTAGGCGTAGGATTACCTTATGCGTAGGACTAAGTCTACGCGTAAGATGAATCTTAAGCGTAAGATTTTCTACGCGTAAGCTTTATGCTTAAGCGTAAGATTAGGGTTTTATCCCAAGTGATCTTTTACACTTCACAGTGCAAGAGATATCCAAAGTCGACGTATTTTCAGACTTATCCAAGTAAAAAAACACGGAATAAACCAGAAAATTGAAGATCAAACCAAGGAAAGTCTTACGCGTAAATTTAGGGTTTTGATACGCGTAAGATTACTCGTAACTTTGATTCTATCCAAATTCGTTTCTAAACCAGTTTTTGTGTGATGAGATAGCTTCAATATCACCAAAATAACACAAAAGTGTGTAACTTGATGATCCAAAGCTTCTAAAACAGTTATGCGTAGGATAACACCCTCGTATAAAAACTAGCTTAAAAACAAGGAAAAACACGTAAAGTTCCAAACTTTTTGCCAAAAACCAATAGTTTAACACCTAATAACGTTGAAAGTACAAGAATCTTGGATTCAAAAATGTAAAAAATTAGTTTTTAAGCGTACCAAAGATTGTGTTATCTTTACGCGTAAGACCCAAAACCAAATACTTCAAAAACAAACGAATACACCCAACTATTTGGCGATTGATACCACTGTTAGGTCACTAGTTTTACAACACAAGCTTATATAGAAAGAGATAAGGCGATTGAACAAGTATCAAACACACACACAAACAATATAAGACACGGTTATGCGTAGGTGAGTGAATGAAGAGAAAACTTGAACAACCAACCCTCAAATGAGGGTTTACAATAGTTTATATAGGCAAGGAGCTAGGGCAACACTCCCTCTCCTTCCCTATTCCTTATTGGGCTTGGGCCTCAGCTTATGGGCCTTCTACATAAGCTGGACCTTAAACAAACATAAAGGCCAGAATAAAGCTACCTATTACATATGAAATATAAATACTTGAAATACTGTTTAGGAGTGATTCCAACAGTGTTCATCTTTCTCTCTTCACATACACGGTTTGTAGAACATCAAGTCACCATATTTCCTTTCTTTATTTCATCTTCTTTACGTACAAGTGTTTGGTTTAACGTGTTCATCTTGTGATAAGGTGTGTTACGCGTAAGGTTGGTGTAAAAGTGAGGTCCTACACAAACAGTTATAGCTCGGTCCATGATGGAATCAGAGTTTATCACGTTAGATAAATGCGGAGAAGAGGCAGAATGGCTACGTCAATTCGTAGAAGACATACCAAGGTGGCCTAAACCAGTAACGGCCATTAGTATACATTGTGATAGTCAATCGGCAATTTGCAGAGCTCATTGCATAATGTATAATGGAAAGTCTAGACATATCCGTCATCGACATAATTAGGTACGACAACTACTCTCAACAGGAGTTATCTCAATTGACTATGTGAAGTCAAAGGATAACATAGCGGATCCGCTTACGAAAGGCTTAAGTAGAGAGTTAGTTAGTAAGTCGTCAAAAGTGATGAGACTAAAGCCCTTAAAGGAATAAGTTTATATGAAGGAAAACCTAACCCAGTTGACTGGAGATCTCAAGCTCTGGGTTCTGTAGGACAACCTAATCATATAAATGTGGGTGAAGTCACGTCAATGTGGGGGAGTTACTAAATATTGTAGCTTCATATTCCATTCCTATAACAAATGTGACTTGTTGAGAGGTTAAACATATGGCTTTAATGATTTAGGATGAAATCACAAAGCATAATGATTTCAAGATGAAATCACAAAACATATGTTTTTAATGATTCAATATGAAATCACCTATGTGAGAGAGAAGTGAGTTCGCTTCGAAAGGAAATGTGGGGGGCGCAATTCCTAAGAGCTCTTGCAGAACCAGGCTGGTGTTCATGACCATAACGAACACAACTATAAGGACTTGACAGTGTCAGGGAGAGTCTTGTGTGAAGTGTAATGTCGTCTACGTAAACAGAGGTTGATTTCAAGGACATTGCGTCTACTCAGATCTAGGAGACTAAGTGCATCTCACAAGGGAAGGTTCAAATTTTCACACCTACCTATCCTATGCAGGACTTAACCGCAAAAATTTTGCCGAAACTTGTGTGTGTTTTCGACTGATCTCCATTCATGTAGGGGATTGTTGAAAAAATGTTATTGCAAAAATGATTTTTTGCAATTTTGAGACACTATTTAATATATGTGTATGTTATGTATACTTATATTTTTTGGTAGCTATGCGTTCTCCTTGACGAGAGCTTTGTAACGAGCTAAAATGTGTCAAAAATAGAGTTGATATGAATGAGATATCATGTCTCAAAGTGAGTCACTTGAAACACAAAAATATGGAAAAGTGGGAGTATCCCACATCGCCCAAAACAAGAAATGAAAGCTTGTTTATATAGAAATCTTAATATTCACCTTCAAAATGATTTGTTGGTTTTACTCCAACACCTACATGTGTGCGCAAGGGGGTGCAGATTGCAAAAATGATTTTTTGCAATTTTGAGACACTATTTAATATATGTGTATGTTATGTATACTTATATTTTTTGGTAGCTATGCGTTCTCCTTGACGAGAGCTTTGTAACGAGCTAAAATGTGTCAAAAATAGAGTTGATATGAATGAGATATCATGTCTCAAAGTGAGTCACTTGAAACACAAAAATATGGAAAAGTGGGAGTATCCCACATCGCCCAAAACAAGAAATGAAAGCTTGTTTATATAGAAATCTTAATATTCACCTTCAAAATGATTTGTTGGTTTTACTCCAACACCTACATGTGTGCGCAAGGGGGTGCAGATTTAAGGATTTCTGGGCCAAAATAGGTTCGAAGCTTCCGAACTCATGTGAGCCAGTGCGACCTGCGGACAAAAATGCAACTCTGAAACTTTGCTTACATGCGTATCTTTTTGCTGCAGATTTCGTTGCCGTTTTTAATAAATTTCCAGATTTTGTGTCCATTTATTTTTAGAACTAGATTTGAACTTTGTCAACAAATTATACAGAATCGGTTTAAATAAATGGAAGATATTGAAATCGGTTTTAGAAGGAAACAGATTTGCATATCTCGGTGTATATTTAGCATTGATTCAATCTTGGTGAACAAGATAGGTTTTCACTATAAATATAACCAAGTCTCGTTCGGTTTTAGAAACAGAAAAAACGCAGCTCCACTGCAACCAATTTCTAGCAATTTCGATTAGAAACGCAAGTTACTTCCGTGATCTTTCAGGTAAGTTTGTCATGTCTGGTTGTACGTCAACTTTGGCTGGTGTACCCTGAAAACAGACGACGAATCTGTTTTAAGGGAATCGTGTTAAACACGAGCCTCGTGCTTTGACCGGCCTCTACTGCTTTATTTTAATTGTTATTCTTAGAGTCTGTCTTCTGCTTCTACTCTTTTATGTCTGTTATTTAATTTTCTATCGTGTATTTTCTATTAATTCAGTTATTCTAATTATATTCTGGTTTTCTCAATAAAAGTGTGCTACGTTTACTACAGAAAACATAGGGTTGGTGATGAAAGGTCGACAAAACAACGGTTGACGAAATGAAAGTGGGTTAGTTCAATGCTACTCGTCAAAGGTGTTTACTTCTTTTAAATTAGTCAACCTGCTGACATTAATCGAAAAGTATCCATAACACTCCTCATTTCTTTAATATCCTTTTCATTATCTGAATTTTCAAAAAAGATTCAGATCGGTCACGACTCACAAGACTGACGAACATTGTAGCATATTATAACAGCAAAAGAGTATTTTTTGGTAAATTTTTGAGTATGAAAGTGTAGTAGAATTAAAATTATTGCCACTATGTATATAGGAAAAAAAAAAAAAAAAAAAGTTATAAAAACATATAAAAAAGAAAGAAGTGTGTCATAGACTAGAAGCTCAACATCAAAAGTGGGTTTCCGTGTACGATGCAGCTGTCCAATGTTACCACGTAATCGCGCATTTAAAATACATTTGTAACAACGTAAGTTGAAACCATATATCATCTACTCATAATTCAATCAAATTAACCCACCTATATGTTATTAGTTTATTTTTTAGTAATTCTTTTGAGAAATCATTCAACTTATTTGACATGATCTACTGTTAACTGTCTCACTTAGAGCATCTCCAATGTGCACACTAAAATAAAACACTAAGATAGTGCAAATTAAGAATCTTTGTGGCATATTCTAACACAAAATAGTTTTTACTCCAATGTGTGCACTAAAACTTAACACTAAATCAATTTTTATCATTAAAATAAATATGATAATGCAATAAATAGAAAATATATCTAATGTAATATATATCGATATTGAACTTGTTTTGAAGGTATTGAAGAGGAGCTTATAGATTTATATTTTATAGAAATTTATATTTAGTTTTTAATATATATAGCATGTATATGGTGAAAATGTTGAGTATTAAAAGGATGAATAGTGTTTTAGTGTGATGAATAGTATAACACTATATTTAGTGCTTTTTTCCCATTTACTATTCATCACACTAAAATGGTGCAAGTTTTAGTGCTAACATTGGAGGATAATTTTTGCAATTTAGCACCATTATAGTGTAAAAAAGTACATTTAGTGATCACATTGGAGATGCCCTTATAAGAGTTTCATAGAATATAGTTTCTTAAGCGGTTTCCATGGTCTAGGGTATCAATGTTTATGGTTGTACCTCAGCGTCACATCAATATTTTTTTTTTTATCTTTTTTATTCCGCAACTAATCACTTTTTGTACCAAACAAAGAGCTTGTTTTTGTTTTGCTCGGTATCAAGAAGCCGAGCTTGGCAACCACGAGCCCACTATTAGATCACTACAGTAGTGACCACCAACGACGCCCACATCGAGCGGCACCACCACGGATCACGAGCCCATTAGGAGTATTCAAATTGTGATTGGCATGATCTAATGTTATTTTAGCATCTGAATGCTAAGCATCGATGAAAACTCAGTAAGCGGGCACATAAGCACATTAAACATTATTTGCGAATGGACTCTTATGGTCAGGAACGGTACCAGAAAAACTTTCAAGAGACGGCAAAAGTTAAAAGTGGGTGCCAGTCGGGCATGTCAGTTACTCGACCTTTGTTGCTATAATGAAATCGATTTCACTTTTAATGAAAGTGATTTTTTCGGTATTTTTTTGCATGCGAGAAACAAAACTAAGAATTGATGATGATATGCACAAAATTTTGCACATACTTGTTTTGTTTTATCGATATTAAAACAAGTAGTTGAAAAAAAAAAAAAAAAAAAAAAAAAAGTTGGGATAACAAAAATTCACAAAACTATAGAGTAGCACAAGAATCGAACATTATATATTTACGAAAGTGCAAATGTCCTTAACCACTTCACTATGATGCAACTATTGGATAAATTTTTACACTTATAATATTTACCTATTTATGGGGGCGAAATGAAATTCTCTGATCAATCGACATTACTCGAGTGAACTTTGTGGGGGCAGCTGCCCACACTGCCCCCATTGTGGTACCGCCTCTGCTTATGGGTCAAGTCTTGGTCATTTAATGCGTACCAAAATCCTCTAAACTTGCATTTTAATGCTATACTACGTACCTAAATCCTCCAAACTCGCATTTCTAATGTTATACGTAATGATTAGACACCTAACCGCGAGATCTCCAATAGCGAGCCCAAGTTTCTCAAAATATACGAGTGACAAGTAACTTAGGTTTCGGCATCTTGTGCACATGTTTAAAAGTCTAACCTTATTTAATGGAAGATTTTAAGATGTTAGCTCAAATTTCACCCTCATATATAACTTCAACGTCTCATATGCAGACGTGCATGACTAACTTTGGTACTTAAACTTAAACATTACTCCGTAGTACTGAAGAATCGAAGCTTAAACATATCATTTAGAAGGGGTTGAACCAATACTTTCTTCCACGACGATAACCAACATATTTCCAAATTCCAATCCCGTAGACAGTGCACCACAGCCCAAGTCACCATCTACTCAATTCTGGTTAACAAATGAGATAGATACATCCGCCCCCAACCAAGTCAAAAGTTTCATTGTCCATTACAAGTTTACACATAAAAGAAGTCAAGAATTTGGAAAAATTAAAACATGGCAAGAAAGAGCTTGTGTTCATTCATATCGACCTACCAAAATTCTACTCGTCAAAATGGTTTCTGAGGATCATAACAGAGAAAATGGGCTAATATACTTAAACCTGCTTCAGCTCTGGATTTCCACCACGTATTTACACTTGTGTTCAAACTCAAAGATCAACCCAAGCCCCTTATCACCCATAAGGCCGTAAACAAAACATATCCATAGATGATAGGTCTGCAGCAACGAAAAAAAAAAAAAAGACATGAGATTTTCTTGATGACATATACTAAGATATAATTCAATATAGTAAGTGTGATTTACCATTGTTGGTTCTTTCTAAATTCAGTTAAAACAGGATATATATTCTCGAATGCGGTATAAGTTTCATCCCTAACCTGAAAATAAAACATAGTCAAGGATTGAACACGAGTACTAAAAATAATATTTAAATATATAGAGAAAATTCACAATGGATTCAGTAAGCACACCTTAGCTCCGGTGAGAACAATCTTCCCAGAAACGAAGATGAGCAAAACTATTTTTGGTTGTTTCATTCGATAAATCAATCCGGGGAACAGTTCTGGTTCATACTATATATAAAAATCATCACATGAATCAGAAAATTTATATGTAAGTTGATAATGAAAGGAAACAAAAATATAAACATACATGCATGATGACACAATATTAATAAATGAATGCATTATAGTATGAGCTTACACTTGAAAAGGCACCATGAGAGTATGCGAGGCCTTCAAGTCTAATGGGAAACTTAACATCACACGAGCCAACAATGTTTTGAATCTTGAAATCCTATATATATTACCATGAAAAATCACTACATCATATAAAAATTGATAGAAACACTAAATAAAGGCGGACTTGTGACGAGATGATGAACTAAGTACCTTAAATTTGGCAGGAAACCCGAGTTTCTGAATTATCCGAGCATACTAAAGCACCAGAATTAAGGCAAGGTTATAAAATTAATTAAGACTACACCATAAAAGATAATGTGATATTCAAAAGCCAGTTATGTTAGACAAGTGATGTACACTTTGTGTACCTTACGTGCAGCCAGTTTTGACTGCTGTTCACTCTTGGCTCCTGTACAAACCTGAATCAACAAGTTATCATGTGTTATAAGTATAAAACAGCTTATACTGCAAATCATGATTTAAAGCAACAGGACAAACCATTCAGATTTAAAAAAACAGCTTACCATCTTCCCAGAAGCAAAGATTAAAGCCGTTGTTTTTGGTTCTCTTATTCTCATGATGACAGCAGCAAAACGCTGAAGAACATTAACAGATAAATGTATCACTTGCATAAATATAGAATACTCTATAATTTAAATGTGATAGTTTACTATCCTACAAATTACTCATCTAAATGAGAAAAGATCATGTTAGTCAGCAGCTGATCCAAGATTGCCAAGAAAGGTATATGCTAGCACCAACATTGCTATCAGAGATGCACTCTAATATAAAAAATCATCTTTTTTACACTATAAAAAGTTTTTCATGGTGTGCAAAGTGGACTATGTAGTATGTACTCACAACAACAATAATTTTCGAGCCTAACTGTAGAATCGTATAATTATCTATAAATTTAGACACTGTCACTCTGTCAGAAATGTTTATAATCATGTTTAGCTGACCAATGGGTCTTTGACCTACATTACAAATTTTTTTATTTATATATTTTATATCCATATTACTTCTGGACAATCATAATCAAACAATTTGAGATGCTCAAGCATCAAGCAAAATTTAAACTAAGACTATTTACTTTCTCCAAGTGGGTATCACAAAATGCACACTGCTTTCATCCATATACATAGATAACTAATGAATACCTTTGGATTATATTCTGCATTTCGAGCTTGCAATGCAATTGCTTTGAGGTCTAGCTTGCAATCCAGATTGACAGTAGACACAATGTTCCTACATGGACAGTAATCACAGTATACAGATGCTGCGACTTTTAGTAAAAACATTAGAAGTCTCCGTATAGGTAATATAAAACCATCAGAATTCATTGCCATCTAGCGGGGTGATTCATGTTTGGCATTGTGTCTTCAGATTAATTTTTGTTATATGGAACCACTAGAATTAATGGTGGAAAAATGGGCGGGGTGGGCGGGTAAGGGCGACGGGTCAAACGGGGCACGATTCAAACGGGTGCGGGCCCAAACAGCCCGTCTTTAGAAAAAAGACACCAATGACTAAAACTTTTTACAAGCCATAAAATTTCCCAGAACCGACCACCGCTTATTGTTTAAATAACTAGCTAACGGATAGACAAACATTAAAGTTGAATATCTATATCTATACTACATATAAAGAAAAAACACATTTGCTTAAAACTTAAAAACTTGAAAAATGAGTAGTGTTGGTAGACTAAAATACCCCTACTTATAAAAGGTAACGCAATCTATTAAATATTTAAATACTTAATTACTAGGGGCGTTCAAAAAATCCGAGAAACCGACGAACCAAGCCGAATCGCTCAATCCGAAACCGAAAAATCCAAAGCAGAAGAAACCGAAACCGAAAAACCCCACTTATCACAGTTTGGTTTCGGTTTTTATTTTTAGATATATGCGGTTAACCGAACCGAACCATAGATAATATACATAAAGGTTTTTTAACTATATATTCAAATAATTGTACAAGTATTAATTATATTATCGCGCTACTTTTATTGTATAACGATTTTTTCCTCCTAAAGTAAACATTTCAAATATCTATGTGTGAGTTGATTAATGTGATCGAAATCTATAAACGTCGAATAAATTATTTTTCTGTTAACATGTTATGTATGAAGATCTGAATGCAATTGTTGTAACGGAATAACTTTTATATGAGTTTTATCTATTCAATGTCATTTAATTTTACTAAAATGACATTTTACGTTCTAAACCATGTTATTAATTATACGGTTAACTCGATTAAACGTCGTCTAAAATGGTTAACCGTGACCCGAACCGCGGGTAACCGCTCAATTCGGGTACCCGCATGACCGGTTACCCGCCTAGTGCGGTTCGGTTCGGGTAGTAAAATTAATTACCCGCCCCGCGATGAATAGTTAAAACTTCTAACTAACCGAACCGACCCGTGAACACCCCTATTAATTAGGGCACAATTTAAACAAGTAACTTTCTTCGCTCTCACTTGCTCTACACCCATATATACATAAAAATAAATTGTACACACAAATTAATACTACGATACACCGTCACCGTTATGGGCAAATAATCATTTAGTATCATAAAATAAACAAATAAAGAAAAGGTTTCATAAATTTGTACATCCAAATGCATGATATAAAAATGTTACGTTGTTAACTAATTTAATATTAATACTTATTATCCTCTTTAATTAAATAAAAAGGCTGACAAAACATTTGAGTTACCCATATTGTGTTCTTGGCATCATTTATTCCTAGTCCTACCATCTTTCTTTAACGTCATCCAACAAAAGAAAATTAAATCTACAACAAAATCAATTATTTGAATTTCCATTTTTAATTTCTTTTGTTTAGTTATATTGGGATGGTGACATCACGATAACTTCACTGGTCTCTGTTTTGTACACAGCATCCGCCCACATCGCCCATTTAATATCTAAGAAGTCCGCCTAAATCGCCCATTCAAGAAGATCTGAGAGACTGAAACTTCCGCCCATTCCGACCATTAAATAAGCAGCCGCCCAGACTAACTCGTAAGTTCTATAAAACAACCAGATGAGCCCCTTTTTTTCATAATGGGCAACAATTGCCACCTCTAACTAAAATCGGATGTAACGTAACAAAACATCTTGCATGAGATAGTGTGTGGATATGCTTCTACTATTCAAAGTTGTAATCATCATTTACATTTATACAAATGTTTGAGATTCACGAAAGGTAATTTTATTTAAGATAACTAGAGCTATTTCTAAGCTGATTATCCACAACTCATTGTCGACACTTGAATAACAATATAATCACAACTATTTTCACTATACACAAACACTCAAAACTAAATATAAACATCACATTTAAAACAAAATGTCAAACACACTCTAAATCTTAAAAGGGGGACCTAGATCAATATAGTAAAACACTAGTATCACATTTTAGTCTTCATAAAAAAAACATACATTTTGTCAAGACCAATATATTCACAAAACCATATTACATAGCTAAACAATTTCTACTATTGCTAATGAACTTGATGTTATTACACTAATCAATTAACAAAATAGCTACACTCAGAATCAATTCAACCTATAGATATTCTACAACAAATCTACTTTTGTCTAAATACATTCACCGACAGACTAAAACAAGTATTATTTTATAAACACGAAATCAAAAACCGAGACATACTGAAGAGTAGGAACAATGCCAGAAGGATGCTTAGAAAGATTAACTGGTTGGCTACCCTCCAACATCACTTGATCCGCCATCTACCACTTTTTATTATCTTCAACCAAAACACAAAACCAAGCCCAATATTTAAAAATCATATATAAAAAAACAAAATAGTTGCGTACAAGCTTATGAGCTTATTGAAATTTTGATAATCTTAATAGCTCATTTTAACGGCTTATGAGCTTAAATATAGCTGATTTAAGTTCATAAGCTCGCGTTAAAGCCATAAATATGAGCTTATGAGTGTGTGAAATTGTTAAATAAGCTCGTAAGCCCATCAAATAAGCTAAGACAAAATCTCCCTTTTAAAGTTCTTTGAAATGAAAAATGAGCTAAAAACATGAAAAATCTCATTTTTATGGTTTCTTGAAATTGAAAAATGAGAAAATTCAAAACTGGAAGAAAGTGTTTAAAGGGGTTTAATAATTATAATTTTTTTTATATAATTTTAAGTCTAAAGAACAGTCAAAATCTCATTTTTAGGGTTTCTTAAAAAGGGCAAAACTGGAAGAAACTACTTAAAGGGTTTTTAAAATTATCAATAAAGATTCAAAAAGTATAATCTTTAATGTTAAAAGTCTAAAAACCATGAGCCAAAATCTCACTTTTTATAGTTTCTTGATGTTGAAATTGGGGAAAATTTATGGGGGCAAAATTGGAAGAAATGGTTTAAGAAATAGCGGCAAAGATTCAAAAAGTATGATCTTTTATATGAAGAGAATAGATGATGGTTTAAAGGTTATGTAGTATTTGAGGGATTTGTTGTGTGTGTTTGTTGTTGGGGTTGGATCTGGATGTGAGGAGCTAGCTGTGTGGGTTGTATTTGTGATTTGGGTATTTAATATGTGACCAAAATGACCTTGTGGATATTTTGGTTTTGTATGTTTCTTGTGGGTGTAATTGTAATTTCTTATATTTTGGAAGAGGATATCTAGGGTTACTTACTGTGAGATAATGACTGGTGAAGCACTAATCATCATCTGACACCTGAGAGATTGTATCATTTGTATTAGGGGTGTTGATCGGTTCGGTTATCGGTTTGTTCGGTTCGATTAATTCGGTTAAAAAAAATTTTTAGGTCAACCCGAGAACCGAACCGAACCAAATTCAAATTCGGTTTTCGATTCGGTTTGGTTGAATTCTAATTCGGTTTGGTTCTTGGGTTTACCCGAATAACCCGAATTTCACTATTTTTTTTAGAAAAAATTAATAATTACATAAATATTTAGGAAAAAAATATATTTCAAGCATAAAAAGTATTTTATTATATTATGATAACCTTTTAACAGTATTTATTTATATATAAATATACATAAAAATATAAAAATATATAAAAAAATATATATATTTATATGAATTCGGTTTTCGGTTCAAACTGCCAAACCCATAACCAACCCGAAAACCGAATTAGTAGTTCGGTTCGGTTCGGTTTTAGCAAATTCGGTTCGGTTATTAGTTCGGTTCGATTATTTTCGGTTCGGTTCGGTTTTGGTTTTCGATTTATTCGGTGTTTTCGCTCACCCCTAATTTGTATGTGTTATTTTTGGGCTTGAGAAGCCTTTTAAAATTGGGCTGCATAATGTTTGGCTTATTTGGGATTTTGGGCTTTAAAGACCCATTAAATTTAGTCTTTTCATAACATGGTTTTGTGAGTTGTGAGAAAAACATAAACTTTGGGTCATCAAAGATTTATTTGTCTGTTTAGCATATCAGTCATAACTTTATATGACTTTGGACCAAGTCTATTTGTGTGTTAATTAGAGATGTGTAATGAAAGGGCATTGCCAGTTACAGCTTCTTTTTGAGTTTCATAAGTGGAGGGTAATTTAACCAAATGATCAGTACTTTAATGTCAGAGTAGTAGTGTATGCATCTTGAACCAATCTGTTATAACTGTATAATGATTGATTTTAAATTAGTTGTAAGTGTTTAGATCATTTAGGTCTTTGAGCGATGGGATGAATAGAAAATTAAAGCTTTTATTCTTTTGATAAATAGTTTGTGATTGTTTCGTTATTATCGGTGCATTCAAAGTTAAAAGTTTTTCCTTAGCATGCATAAGTTGTTTTATATGCTCTTGATGCCTTGTGCAGGAGATGTCGATGCTTAAATAGAGTGGGCATGATTGCGGTACAGTGGCTGTTCTCAGCTTGTATGAAAAGCCCATTATGTGTGTTGATAAAACGCCTGAAAAATAACCGGTTTCGTCTACTTTAGATACCTAAGGGATTTGTGGATAATGACACCCCCTTTAGAGTTTTAACTTGTTTGAGAGAAATTTAATGGAGGGTTTAATTAGAAGTGAATAATAATATATTTAAGCTTGGTTTCATGAGTGTTAGTAATGAGTATGCCCTTAGTGACACATATGTGCAATGAGATTTTAAGGATGCTTAGATAGATTATTATGATTGAACTTTGTGCGGATCTACATGTTGCATACCGCGTACCATTGGTGGCGATGCCTCGGTGAACTTACATTCGATCAAAGAAATATGTATGCCTTAGAGAAAAAAATGAACAAACGGTCTTTTTGATGTTGCTAATTCAGTAATTTCGAGGTATTGGTGCTATCTACGCAATCATTTCCTGGCCGCCACTCAGCATGAGTGCGTATGTTCTTCCTGAGATGTATGTGGAATGTAGAAGCTTAGATAGAGTTAGCATGACTGCACAACAACGGCGGCTGTGTGTATGGTCAGCTTGTATTAGAATTTTGTTAGTTTAATACAGACTAAACTCATTCCAACAAATAATTCGTTTCATCTTGTTAAAACATGGTTCACATACCTATCAAACGTAATAGTTTATATCAGCAACCGAAACATAAAACAGGCCATAGTCTTTAAAAACAGAATTTTGGGTAATATATGTTTTCATCAGGATATCAAGATTTAGATATTGACATTGCATTTTGCGTTTTCTTTGACAATCTATTGCTAACATAACATGTGATCACTGTTGCTTTAATGGTTTCTTTTTTCGTGAGTGGATAGTGATGTCTCGTAGAGTCTGGTAATTTGGTTGTTGAGTGCTAATGGCAGAGATGGTAGACCATATGAAAAGATTAGCGGGTCTACTAGCTATTCGAAGAAGATCACATATATAGCCTAAAAGTTGCTTACAAACTTCTTTTCAACTTTGTTTCTTTTACTTTTACTTTTCCTTATAACACGTCTATGCACTTTCATGGTGTTCATTTGCCGTAGAATGTTGGTCTTCATTTATGTCGATTGTACAACTTTTGTATTTGCATATCAGAATTGACATGTTACACACTGTAGTCCCAAATAAGTGGCAAGTACGTCACTGTGATTGAGGGGTAGAGTGATAAGATAATTAATATTATGTCACGAAAATAAGATACTTGGCTTATCTCATTGTCGACTTATGTTTTGCAGGCAATATGTGTTGATTAAATTGAGGTTCCCTCCGATCTTCTTGATGTACCTAAATGGTGGGTGGGGCTAATGACTTGAATTCCTTGAAAGAAAGATAAAGGTACCTACTACCATTATGTAGATGTTTATTTTGTATGTAATCAATAAAACATACTTTATATTTCGAATTTGCTAAACAGTTTACTGTTAATTAATCGGCACAACCTTCATGGTTACTAAAGTACCATCACCCGAAAAGATTGCATTGGCGACACAATCATGTTAACAACATCACTTGTAAAACTACAAAACTGATTCGACAAGAAGCATATCATGAAGAGATAGTTGCAACGTGTGTCCGGAAGAGTTGAAGACAAGTAGTGGCGTACGGTAGGGAACTAACGACAACCTCTGCTATTGTCATACCGGCTGGATAGATATTTTAGATAGGTGCTACTAAAATGACCTAAGAACATCTAGTGTAGGATATTTTAATAAGCATTGATGGTTACTCTTTATCTTTCGAGAAGAATATGCTTAGTTTATCTGGTTAAACCAGGTCGTTATTATAGGATTATATAAAACTTTACTCGATGCTAACATCTTAAAATAGTGTTGTTGACATAAAGAAAAGAAACGTCATAAAGTGGTACCTCTACCATCCAGTATTTCTGGAACCAGTAACTTTGACATGTACGTCACAGATAAAAAGTGTTCCACTTACGAAAGTGCGATATATACGTCTATCAGATATGACAAATGACAATACTTAATCTCTTCTTTTTTGTAGTGATTGTTATCTTATACTACTAAAATTAGGTGATCAAGACATCAAGGGTAAATTAGAGAGTCCCACTCTAGGTTCTGTCTTTACTACATTGCCATCCCCATGCCACTTTCTAGAGATTAGGCAGCGCTCTTTTGGTCGGTCTGCACAATGAGATAAACGCTTTTATCCCCATAGTTCTCACAAAATGTAAATTCATTACAACCATTGTTTAGCTACCACGACGATAAAAGTTACAAAGCAAAGGACACTATACTATTTCAGTTTTGTTTATGATTTGAGAAGACATAATGATGTGATTATGGTCATACGTACTTGTTATGAGAACAAAAGATACATAACATAGGAAAAATAGTACAGGATATGAACTATATCAACACACATATATCTATGAAAGGATCACTCATGCAAAACTCATTCCGAAAACAAATGTTTCCAAACCATCTTAATTTGGCTAGCCTTGATTAGAATAAAGAAAATACAGATGATGTGAGGTCCTTTAAGACATATGCATCAATATCTTCAGTCATAGACTATGAAGTATAGAAAGAAATGGTTTTGTTACAGCCGCTCACTGCCACCATGAGAGAAGAATCAAACGCTAATCACCATATATGCTGGTTTATAAGTTTCGGAAGACCAACAAAAAGCAACACAAACATGCCAAATACAAAAAAGGATCACCTAGTTGTCATAGAAAACAATATGAAGGGTTGTAACTGAAAATTGATTAGATCTCACGGGATGTCAATGCAATTAACCAATCTTAAAAGGATCTCCCAGCTCCAATGAAATAGAAAAGACAGTTCCTTGTCTTTCTCTTCTAGTCATTCTTAAAGGAATGATTGAATAAGTTGTTCTTTTTAAATTTGACCCCTCATCATCCACCATCAATTTATTTCAACTAATAAGACAATTTCATCTCTCTATGATTAATTCTTTGTTTACTTTTCTTCTTCATAAGGTTGAGTGAACATATTGATCTATTCATCTTTAATTCAACTGACTTCATAGTAAGAAATCACTATCAGCCCATTAATAAATAATTGGATATGCAAAAGAAAACTTTTCTTTGTAACTTTAAGTTGTAGAAAATAAATGTAATACATGTTTGAACTATGTTCTAGTACTTAGTAGTGCATAGTCTGATAAATAAATGTAAGACCACTATAGCCGCCTCGATCCTTTTAGAACCAAGGAGTCTTATTGCATCCAAATCAGTCTTTTTCTAAGTTGTAACTGATCTCAGCAAGGAAATAAAGCTAGGGAGTGCATGCTTCATGCGTAATAGAACAAAACTGATTTAATTAGTTCATGAGATTAGTTAAAGAAGTATACAAGTAATCACCCACTAAACCAAACCAAGAAAAGGACACTTTTACCAGAGCTCATGTGAACCATTCAAATTATCATGTCTGGCCACATGCTCCACAACCAAATAAAGTATACCCTTAATTTCATCTCCCTTCTTTTATTCAATCAAAGATCTCAAAAGTGAAAAAAGCTAACCATGACATGAGATTTCATCACCTTTGTCTCCTATTATTATACTCATACATTTTGAATTAAAACATTGTAGGCTTGTTCTTTACATATACAACACTAAGACACAGCCATTGGTGCATTAAGGTTTTAATTGGGGCATGCACGTACTACTATTAGAAAACCAAATTCTGGATATGCATTACCATTTCAGATCTTCATGTTTCTTATTTTTGCACTCTAAAAGTTAATATAGAAGTCACATACCCCAAAATTAACCCTTCTAGATCCGTCCATCGAGACATGTTTTTGTATAACCTTAACGCTATCCGTCTCATCTACGTAGTAGCTTGACATAAAGTCTAGTGTATTTCTGAATTAGAGATAAATTCTTAACTTGAAGACCAAATCTATAGTTCTCTTTTCAATATCAAGCTGTATGTAGTTTGATAGGATAGGCTTTTGTGTATAAGAATTCACCTGTACATAATGGCTCCTACTTTTCTTTTCCTTAATGAATTCCTTCCCATCTTTATATGTTTATTTTATGCATTTCTTTCCATGCATATAGTGATTATTAAACATGACAGTTGGCCATGAGTATCTTGATCATTAGTATAATAAATAGACCTTAATGTGGTTCGCTGAGTTGCTACTATATGCCGAAAGTTGAATGTAAAGAACATTACTTGATTAAGTCTTTCCTTTTCTTAATACTTGAGTGTATGAGAAAAAATATGCAATGAAAAATTGAAAAAGACTACATATAGCTTGAATGAGTGGGAACCTTAATCACCACTCACCGTGCAGAATCAAAGGGTTGGGGGAGGAGATGAAAGGAAAAAGTTATATCTTGTATTGTCTTTCAATCCATTCAAAAAGAATATATCTCAAAAACCATGATATTATTCGATACTTTTTTTTTGGTACCTTGTTGATTTGATTAAACCAAAAGATTTAGAATTTGGATATCTTGCAGGTTAAGCAGTTTCAGGATGCTGCGACGAAGTTTCGTAATTCTATGTTTATGAGAATGAACACATTTGGCAATATCGTCATGGTGGTGGAGTTATGAGTGTAACTTTCCTTAAGTGTCCATGGCGTACCTAATGTTAATTTACTAGAAAAATACACAGATTAAAGATTTAACGTTGAGCCAATACGTCATGATGAGCCCGAACAGTTTGTTCTTGGCCCGTTTGGCGGAAAGTATGAGCTTTGTTAGTCTTTTTTTGCTTTATTATCATAAATCTAGCATGTACAAAAAGATGGTAAAACACTGCTTATCAACACGCTTAAATAATGGAAGTCCATTTTTATTAGTCAAATGCATACCATACATTGAATCTACTATTAACCTATCTTAATTTCGAGATCTTTCTATGATCAATCAAGTCGGCTACCTTTTTCACACGTTTCCTATCTCACCCTTAATTAGGAATGTAATTACCCTTCCTGTTATTTTCATGTATGCAAACTGCTCATGTTATGTAGTTCCATACAATCTTCTTATATATATACACCTTATACTTGTAAGTACACAGTTGTTTCTTGAACCTGTTTTAGTTTTGGCAGATACCTATTTGTGGGTACTTGAGTAATTTCAAGGGTGGCTGCTTAATTTAGCTTGTGATCTTTGGTCATTGACTAATGTAAGCAAGATCACTCTTAAATAAGTTTATATATTGGAAAGATCATAATGAACCACAATTTCTTTGTGTTGATTGAGACTTGAACGTGTGACATGGTGACAGCTCTTGTCCTTCTGCTATATTGAATTATTTATCAAAGAAAAAAAAAAGCAAATCCATCATATCATAGAAAATACTATTAGGTTTTGATTGCAAAAGTTCACCAATTAATCTTTTTGAATAGTTTGTGTTGTTTGTTTCTTGACTTGAGATAGATGGAGAAAAGTTCAATGGAATCTAAAGAAATCAATCACTTGTATTTCTTGAATAGAAATCAAGTTGTAGCCCCATTTGCTAAGGTTGCTTTGTCACTTTCTTCACATAAAAGTGTGTAGTGAGTACCAAATTTTCTTTTCTTAGGTTTGTGAATTCTTTTAATGTACATTCATGGTGGAGAGCCTTTAACAACCGATAATGTCAAATTTTCATATGAAAAGCAAATAAAAATGTGACTTTTCAAGAACTAATAGAATAGGACTACGTACGTATATAGAAAGACTGGATAATCCTTGCAAAATTTAGATTAGAGAATGCCATCAAGAAAAAGCTAGTGATAAGCCACTAAGAGTGCCTACTGTGAGAAACTATAAGGAAAAGAAAATATATATAGCTTCTCTTAAAGATCATTGCACAATAGAGGCAAGGGATGACATCAAGCTAGAAATAATATATATGGGTGGGAAAAACGCGCAAACAAATACGGAGTAGTAATCTTACTGTTTAGGTGATAATAGAAGACAGTTCAAAATGCCTATGCTGAAAAGCTATAAGAAAACACGATATATAATTTCCTTTTCGTAATGGATTAGAACAGAGTAATATTAGTCGTTTGTCATAGGTAGGAAGTGTTATCACAAGATATTCATTGATTGTAAGAGATAAAAAAGCTAGCTTGGTACACATGAATTTCAGGATGATTCTTGCAAAATAGAGAGATCTTCTTACCCTTGGTATCAAGAAAGATGGATGGTCTAGCAAAGCCTTTCGCTGTGATGCCGGGAGAGAGATTTTTTATCGGGCAAAGGGTACGAAAATGTAACCAACTTGCCACTTTTTGTTTTGTTGTGTAACCATCTTTATATTGTCCTATTCTATACATCATACATTTGAGTTTCACTTATTGTATGTATTTTGTGACAATTTTACCTTTCTCATTCATCAACACTCTTATTAACAGGTAGGGTCAAAATGGTCATAAGATACACACAATAAGGGAATTCAAAAGTATGATGAATAGAATAGGAGAAAATAAAGACGGGTACACATCAAAGCAAAAAATGACAAGTTAGTTACATTTCCGTGCCCCTTGCCCTTTTTTATCTCAAGAGATCCTTTGAATACGACCAGGGTGATGTAATCAGTTACATTATTCCTTTTTGATACAAAATTCACTAACTCTGTATTTTTTGCTAAAACTACATGAATTGCCACATCCAAAGACTTCCTTGTCGTTCATACAAAAAAGGAAGAATCTTGATAGATGAGGATACAGGAGGAATTGAGCTAGTGCCCCCTTTTTGTAAGGCCCTCAAATTTCTATAATGGAACCGTATTTTACGAATACTTAATTATATATCCTTGATTTATGATTATGGCACGGGTCCTGGACGAGCGTCTTATAGGTAGACAGGCATCATGAAAAATCAGTGATGGGACGTGCTTTAAAGAACCGCTAAATTCAATCTTATGCAAAAGTATCCTTGCAAAAACCAGGAAGAAAAGTGGCTAATGTTACACTCTTTTATGGTGATAAAGTCATTTTGCAACAATGTCGAAACATGGTGCATACTGCACAGGAATGTTGTGGCACCGAAGGTCATACTTGTGTACGCCATCAAGAAAGATGAGTGGCAGTACGACCATCGAGCTATGTATATGCACAAAGTGATATACGAGCAATGTATATCCTTTTCAACAAAATACACCGTAGCCAAGTGACTTTAGGAGAATATTGCCCGATAGCTAGTCATAACGTTGATGACTTGATGTCTATTCCGATTGAGACTTTTTACGTCGACCAGACGTTTAACATAAAACCAAGGGGGTATAAGACAAATTTAATTTGGTAAGAAAAAGTGTTGCATTCCATTGCAAGCATGTGATCGTTACAAAAGACTGAAACCCCACATGTTTCCATTGGAAACAACTTTTTTGGGATCGTAATGTGTATCTTTATTTGTCGAAATGCAAATGGTGTTCTTTTAGTGTACATGTTATGAACCCGTGCGAACGAGTTATCATATCGTTCATGTTTCTATATGCCCTCTTAATGTTTAAATTATTGTCTAATGTTAGGCACACTTCCAATATTGTAAAGTAAAAACTCCAGAATGACATGGAATCTGTAGCAAATAAATAACTAATAAGTACTTATTACTTTAAATGTGTTCCAAGGAATTATACGTTATCAATAGCATTAACAAGTATTCGGTGCAATATACTTCTCATATATCAAATTAGTTATAATTCATTTGTTCCTCTTAATTTATATATTTTTATTTGTGTCATGCACTGTTAAGAAACTTCATTTTGTTTTATCCTAGCTAGCTAAACTTTGAAAAGCTTTGGTTCAAACTAAACATACTCATAATACTTGCTAGTCACAACCGAGTTTCTTTTGTTCGGTAGTTTCAAGTGTTTGTTTGAGGTTAATGTGGTATTTCTGACACATTTCATTGTACTTCAACTCTCTGTGATTAATATATATTTTACCGGGTAATTCTTTTACAAAAAAATTAATAAAAAAGTAATAATACTTGCTAAAACCTTTTTGCAGGGCATGGTAGGATATTGGGTCGAAAGCATCCAAACACAAGCTAAAATGAGTAAATGACATGTCAAATACAATATTAGTGCTTTACTACACTTTACATTATATTTTATGCCCACCATCGTTAAAAAACTTTTTAGTATAGAAGTAATTGTTTCTTGTGCGAATATTTTGTACAGACAAAACATTATATATAATGCACGTACATGTCCTTTGTAAAATCAAGATCCACCTACCATTTTAAATGTTATTAAAAGTATTTAGGCGCTACAAAGAAGTTTCATGATTCATTGCAAGCTTACTAAAATGGCCATTTAAACCAATTTATAAACAAAGTAAAAAGTTGCTTAAAAGTCATATATTAGCAATATTGCGTCTTCTTACTTACCATTTAAAAAATATAAATATATCAACTAATATTTAAAAAACTACCAATGTAGCAATGATTTAAATATAATTATAGCTATAAAATCTGTTTAGTATAGTTAATTCCTAGACTAGTACTTCTCCTTGCCCTTTGGGAGTTAGGAGTGGTTTTTAAAAATGTTTTACATTTTCTTTTTAAAACTGTTCATGGGACTTGTGAAGAGTCAAAAATTATAATAATTAAGATATGACTTTACATCACTACTCAACCAATCAACATGAATACTACTTATTTGGAACACCTGAAGCTTCAGATCCATTGTTCTAACTTGATGTTTACAAATATGAAATATGTATTAAAATTCATTTCATATAGCTTACATAAATGATACATTATGCATGATACAAATACAGTTACAAATCATTCTAGTGCAACATGAATTATTCATGCAAATTGGAAAATGATGAACTTATGATGAAATGTATCTCGTTTGAACAGGATTTCGAGGCATATTCGTACTAGGAAATATAATTTTACAGAATAACGAATAATGATTTTGCATCAACATGAGATGTCATAGAGGGAGATGACAAAAGAATGCAAATATATATGTTTTTTAAAATTTATAAGGAATACAACAACAACAAACACAATCCCGCCTGAGCAGGGTATGGGGGAGGTAAAATGTATACAGATCATACCCCTACACCAGAGTAAACCCGTGGGTAGAGAGACTGCTTCCAACGAGACCTCCGGCAAGTGCATGTGTGCTAGTGCGAAAGGATAGAGAAAGCATACGACAAAACAATAGGCAAAAGCGTAGCAAAAGAAAACAAGCAAACAGACAAACAAGCAAACATGGCATACAGGAAAAAGAACCACGCACAAGCACACCGTAAATAAGCCAATAACAAAGCGCAATAGACATAAAACCAAAAGCCCAGGCACACCAAAAGCATACCAACAAAAGGGAGCAACACAGAGCAAAGCAAAGAAGCACACGAGGCATAAAGCTAAGACAAAAACACGTAGCACCAAGAGACCAAAAAAAGAGGCCACAAGACAAAACACGCAAGGGGCAAAAGGGGGTACCTAAAAGCCAAACTAGCACCACTACCCGCAAATCCTAATTCTATCCCTCCACCCATTCCTATCTGAGATCATGTCCTCTGTCAAACGAAGCTCCATCAAGTCAAGCTTAAGTCTATCCTCCCACCTGATATTGGGTCTGCCTCTCCTTCTCACGCCATCCACAACTAGCGCTTCGACCCTTCTAACTGGCGCTGACTGTGGCCTTCTCCTGACATATAAGAGGTTAATTAATCCATTTTGTGGTATTAAAGTAAAGTTTTCAGCGTCGCATATGCTTTTACTCTTTTGTGGTATTGAAGTAAAGTTTTTAGCGTCGCATATGCTTTTACTCTCTTAGAGCATCCGCAGTGCTTGCACCACTTGTGAAGCCGATCCAGAGCAACTTACCAATTTAACACAATTGTCATGCTCTTAGCTAGCGCACACAAAAGCCAATTTTATCCATATATGTCTCAAACTTTCAAAGTATACTTCTTTTTTATAATGCAGATTTTATATGTAAATAGATTGTATGGTGAAAATAATGCAATGCTTATAGGAGTAGAACAAATGTAACATTTTGGAAAGAGGACAAATGGGGATGCTATGTTTGTAGAAAATTAGATTAATGAAGTATGGACTAATTAAGTTGAGAAAAAGAGTCAATGAATTGATTTTTAAGTTGTACTCTTAAAAGCAATTATGTAGATTAAATGTTTTAACATGTGCCATGCAATACAAACATAATTTTGATGTATCCTCTTTTAAAAATGTTATGGTAATATGTTTTAAATATATGATATCGGCCTAAATATACCAAGAATATATATATGTAACGAGGAATTCATATCATAAACTCAAGCAATCAAAGATTAACAGCAATTACCAGAAAGATTAATACCCTATCTTATATTTTATCTTAAAATATGAATTCAAATATAGTTGCAAAAAGATTGTACTATGAATGGAGTGAAGAATCTGTAGTTACATGAAGTACAAAATTATTGATGTTTTTAAAGAAAATATTATGTTCGTGGCATTTCTTTTGTACATCAAAAGTTATCTGGGCTTTGTTCATTCATCAACAAATAAAATAGTGATATTTTATATAGATTCAAATCAATAAATTCACTTTTTTACTGATACAACAACATTTATTCATGACTCAAAATATTGTAAAGATATTAAATACATCAATTTTAGAAAAAAATAAATTCTTGTGATAATTGTAGTTCATCTTGGTTTTTAAAGTGTAGTAGGCAAAACTCCAAACCATTAATTAGGTTTAATGAGCATAACATTTTATAGATTTTGTATAAGGTTCTATTTTGCAAAAGTAAAGTAAAGTATGATGGTGACAATATTAATCTTTCTTACACATATATTATATCAAAGTAGTCCAAGATGATTAACAAACAGAATGATTAACATAATATTAATAATATTATCAGTGACAATATTATCATCTAACAAAGACCCCATTACAATCATATTGCTCTTTGTACACAAAGACCTTGCCATAATCTTCATCTTCTTTTTTACACAAATCTTTATTCCTCACCCCACCCCACCCCACAACCCCATGTCTAACTTAGTACTGAATCATATCAGCAGAAGCCAAAATGGGCTGGTTAGCACAAAGATAACTCAATGAGTTAACCATCATCTCATCAACAAACTCAGTCCCATTGCCATATTGTTCTTCCACAAAGCCGCAATTAGTGTCCATAGGTTGATACATAAAAGCAATCATCTCGTTAAGGGACTGAAGGCGATTACTGAGCTCGGTCACTTGGGCTCTTAGAACCGAGTTCTCAGCCTCTACACTGACATAATGTTGTGTAGTGATACTCACACTTGATATGATTTGATTGTTTTCTTTCCTGAGTTGGCTCACTTGAGCTGTGAGATCATCTAGATGTTGTTGCTTCCTCTTTCTTGATCTCCTTGCTGATTCACGGTTCGATAACATTCGTTTCTTTTTCCTCTCATTCATTAGGTTCTGAAGATCTTCTTCAGAACCTGAGTTCTGTAATGGATTTGGATATGGATATGAAACATCCGATGATATAGTCGTACCACTAGACGTAGCCATTTGATCACACACAAAGATGATGAAAATTCAAACAAGACAGATATATAGATCGTAACAATATTAAAAGCTATTTTTATTATTATTCGATATTTATATATGCAGATATATAGATTTATAACTAGTATAGTTTTGAAGGTGGTTTATAGTACTTGATCTATTAAATAAAAACTATATTAACTAGGCCAAAATCATGAAATGTAATAAAACCAGTAAAGGAAGACAACGGAAAATGATTGAACTAAATGAGTTCTACGTCTATATGTCGAATTTATCATAAACCCGGAAAGATACAATTCACTGAGAATTTGAGACATGTATTTCAAACATTAACAACAATAGGTTGCACATTAATGTTGATTTTTTTATAACAACACGCGCAACGAAAATACAGAAGAACACAAACTAAAGAAACTTAATTGAAAATGAGAAGATCCTTAAGAACAAAACAATAAGTATGATATTGATGATCTTAAGGATGCTAAGAAGAGAAGAAGGAGAGGGGGAAGAGGCTAGGGAAGGATTATGGGGTGAATTTATAGGAAAAAAATGTAGACTAACAAGCAAAAAAGGTATCATTGTGGGATCTTTTTAATAAAGTATAAATCAATATTATATTAGAAGGAATCTATCAACTTTAATTTCAACTATGATGACTTGCTACATTATTGACATTTTATCGACACTTAAAAATAATTTTGTCCCATATTGAAATTAAGAATTTAAGTTAATCTTTAATGTGATTGATTTGATATCTAATTTTTGTGATAAGTGATTTATCAACCCCCAACTAGTTAAAATGTTTTCTCCAATATAAAGAAAATTAAATTACTAGAATGAGTGTGTGGTGTGTCACTAAAATTTTGTGATTGTCTAAGATGTTTTGTATTCTTACCAATTTATGTATAAAATGCCAATAAAAGGATGATTTTAAGAACTTTTTCCAAACGCACCTAAAATACTTCTAAGAGAACCTAGCTTATAAAAATATCTTGTGTTAGCTAACCTTTAAATATGATGGTATATCTGTTCAAAAAAAAAAAAAAAAATGATGGTATAAAGTATAAACAACCTAATTTGATACGTAGAGGAAAACATAGAATATATAAGTGGAAAAAGGAGATACTAGATGGGACATGTGGGACCCAGAAGGCTGAAACGTTCGACACCATATATCTAGAATTCTAGATCTATCCGGCCACTTTCACGACGCCTAAAACGGGATGGGATCCTCTCAAGTTACTTGAGTCAAGTTGGGGCAATATGAGCTATTGGATTTGATCCAATGGCTCAAATCAAAAAAAGTTCTTTTAATTTGAGCCATTGGATCAAATCCAATGACTCATGTTGCCCCAACTTGACTCAAGTTATACTTACAACTTGAGAGGATTCTTCTCCGCCTAAAACATATACATACAATACTAATACGTAGCAAATTGTGCATAATCTCTTATACACGTTGCACTGCTATACTGTTCCTGGAGCAAGCAAAATTTGTTTTTGCTTAGTGATGGCAATTTGTAAGAGGCTTGCGTTAAAGTAAAAAAGATACAAGTACAAGTAGTCAATTACGTAGTTACATGTAATCCATTTTAGAAAATGGTTATCGAGAGCCGAAATAACTTTTCATAAATGTTATATTTAATATGGGTAGAGATATAATGAGAAGAAATATTAAAATGCGAAGATTAAGTTCTTTATTAGATTGGAGCTATGAAGCTTACATTTATTTTTTTATTAAAAAGAGGCATTTTCTCTACCTTTTTTTATGTCCTTGAACCTATAATCATCTTTCGGCTAACCTAGCATCTTCCATCCCTCAGGACCGAAAAGGGAAGTACATGAATATTCACCTGTTGTCCATCGACTACACCTTTCGGCCTGATCTTACCCCCCCTTCCCCTCGATCTATTTACCGACTGAAGGCAATGGCCCTTACTCTTAGGATAGGCGAATAGAAATAAGAGAAAGAAATTTAAAGGAAGATGCATCTGTATTTGTAACTTATAAGTGCATCTGAAATGTGCTGTCGTAAATGTTTTTCTCACTCTTTTAATTTAAATTTTATTTCTTATTTGATCCTAACTCTATATAGTATACAGGAAATTGTCCTTCCTAACTTCTGATAAATCGTAATAATATTTAAAGTGATCTTGGCATAAAGCCTAATAGGCTAGGTAAAGGAATCCATCAATACGCACGAAGCCATTACAAGGAGCCTCCGAGGAGCTCGAGCCTTCGAGGAACCTTAGTCTCTAATTTGCTAATAGACAAATACAAAATATTGTGTGGCCCCAAATCCAAGTGAGGGGTCTTCAATATTCTCACAACAGACGACAGTTACGGGGCATATCCCCTCCAAGCCAAGAAGGACAACGCAACCTATGTTCGAAGCCTTCTCATTGGCCAGCAAGATCGTGCTCCCTCTTATCAATCCGGCTGAGACATGTGACACAACCTAGAACATTCTCTTAGGGGATGTTTTGTAGTGATTAATTTAAGGAATTTGATGGGCTTTGAAATTTAATTTTACTTAAATTCTCGTGTTTGGATGAAAATGTGATGGTACCAGTTGAAATTAAACTACTATATTTGAGGGGTATTTAATTGTCTTGGGTGGATGAGAAATTAAAATCCTTTTCAATATATCATCTTCTTTCTCCTCATTGAATTTTTCCCCAAATATGTAACTTTATCTTCAATCAAATCTAATATGTTTCACCTACCATTGCTCTTCTCCATATATGCGTTCTATGTAATTGCTTAAATTTGTACAAGACTGTATACTTGTATAATTCGATTTTCCCATAATTATCTACAATTTACTTTAATTATTTCCTTCTTACTTTTATAAACTTGGTGTTCTATTGCAATCCTCGTTCTTTCTGTTTCATGGGTGCTTGGTTGGATTTAAGGTTCTTTAAATTTGTCACAATACAAAACAACAGGTAACAAATCTTTAACACCCATGTCACCAAGTAAATTGGACAACCAAATCACTTCACAAGTAGTAGAAGCCATGCTTCTGTATTCTGCCTCAGCAGATGACCTGGACAAAGTAGATTGTTTTTTACTTTTCCAAGTCACTAAAGAATCACCCAAAAACACACAGTAACCAAATACAGATTTTCTAGTAACTGGACACCTTGCCCAGTCAGAATCAATATCAACTTTGAGCTTTAGATTTCCCTTTTTATTTATTTGAATCTCATTACCAGGGGATCCTTTTAAGTATCTCAAAACTCTTAAGAAAGCATCTAAATGAGATTCAAGAGGAGCATGCATATGCTGACTTAAGCAGTGTACATGATATGATATATCATGTCTAGTATTGGTAAGATAAATGAGCTTACCAACAAGTTTTTATAATTACCAATATTAGAAAGAGTTTTATCATTAGCAGATTCAATGTGATTAAGAGTAGTGTTTTCAGGTAAATGAGCATCAACAGGTTTGCAAGCAAGTATGCCATATTCATGTAAAAGTTTCAGGAAATACTTTCTTTGACTTAAACACACTCCATAATCATTTTCTAAAACTTCAATACCAATAAAATACTTAAGTTTTCCCAAATCTTTAATTTGAAACTTAGATTTTAAGAAAATTTCAAAATTTTCAATCTCATTCACATTGTTGCCAGTAATGACAATGTCATCAACATAAACAAGTAATGTCAAGAAAATATGACAGACTTCTTTGTAAACAAAGAGTAATCAAATTTAGACTGTATAAAACCATTTTCAACAAGAGAACTAGTCAATTTATCATTCCATTGCCTAGGAGCCTGTTTCAGGCCATACAAAGATTTGTTCAATTTGCACACTTTAGAACCTTGATTACCAAAACCAGGGGGTAAGGTCATATAAACTTCTTCAGTCAAATCACCATATAAAAATACATTATTAATGTCAAGTTGAAACATACTCCAATTATTGCACACAACCACATTAATCATGCATCTAATAGTATACATTTTAACTACAGGACTAAAAGTTTCAAGATAGTCAAATCCCTCTCGCTGGCTGTATTCTTTGGCAACAAGCCTGGCTTTATACCTTTCAACCTCACCAGTTGACTTATACTTAATCATCCATAACCACTTACTTCCTACAACTTTTCTTCCTTTAGAAAGATCACATTCAGTCCAAGTATTGTTCCTTTTTAAAGTAGAAATTTCATTGTTCATGGCTTCAACCCAGTTATTGTCTTTAATAGCCTCAGCATAAGTAGTGGGTTCAATAGACTTATTTACATTGGTAGAAAAATAGTAATTATCAGGACTCAGATTAGAATAACTCACAAACTTGTCTATACCATATTTCACACTACTTCCTACAACATAGTCATTAAACTTAGCAAGCATTCTAGTATTTCTAGCAGACTTTCTAAGAGCAAGCTGCTCTTGACTTGTGTTCTGAGTAGGAAAAGATTGAGCAATATCAGAGCCGGACTAGAAGGGACATTTCCCCTAGATAGAGTATTGTCTTCCATAGAAGTTGCAGTGCCATTAGTCGTACCATCATTAGAAGTATTTGTACTTCTGGGGCAAGAAGAGGCACCACCATCATCATGGGGAGTATTTGTACCTCTCTTTTCATCATTAAGAATTTGATTAAGATGACTCTCATCAAAGAAGTTTAGATCATTTATAGTATTATCGAAAACCTTATCAGCTTGAATCTTTGAGTTCATTTTAAAAGGAAAAATGGTTTCATAAAATTGAACATCTCTTGAATAAAAAATCATTTTAGATTCAAGACTGTAGACTTTATAAGCCTTTTTAGTAGTAGAAAAACCAATAAGAACACATTTTCATATATAGAAGCAAATTTATCAGAATTGGTAAGAATAATAGAGAAACAAAGACAACCAAAACTTCTTAGATGAGAGAGTCTAGGTTTTTGACCATACACAAGCTCAAAAGGAGATTTCACTCAGAACAAAAGAAGGTAACATGTTGATTAGATAAGCAGCAGTTAATATACATTCAGGCCACATACTTAGAGGAATACCACTTTGAAACAACAAACTTCTAGCAACATTGAGTAAATGCATGTGCTTTCTCTCAGCAATCTCATTTTGCTGAGGAGTATAAGCACATGTGGTTTGATGAATAATACCAAGACTGTCAAATAAATTGCTCATTTTATTATGGGCAAATGGCACAAAAAGGCATCAAAGTTAGGGTCCATTTCCAATTAAGGTATTATACTTTTTTTCTTGCATAAAAAGGTACCCAACAAAAAATTTTGGCGGATTTGGGTTTTTTACTAACGTCCGTTAACTCATTTCGTTAGTATATTACATGTTTAGTCCTCGAATTTGTATAATCATTTCATGCACCATCCCTCCTCCTCCACCGTCCACCACCACCCTCCTCCTCCACCAACACCGTCTGCCACCATCACCTGCCAACACCACCCGCTGCCACTACCACCGTCCACCACCACCACCCGCATGTAGGAACCGTTTAACAATGAAGACAACACATACATTATTATTGCAAGAAAATATAAAAGCATGACCTGATCAAGAAGATTAGTCAGCTACCTGGTTAAAGTGTTGCTGCAGTTTCTCGTTTGTGAAGTTAATGCAAAATTGCTCAAAGCTGTATGTGTATGACATTAAAATAAAAAGAACTCAGGTTGTGCAGCTTTTATTGGAATAAAGGGAATACAAAATGTGCTTGATTGCCACCTATTGTTCTTAAAGCTCTCAAAACCATAGATATCAAGAACGCCAATCAGAGATTTTGAGGTAGCATCTTGTCCAATTGATACGTACCAATCAAATAATCTGGAATATATTGTTTTAGCCAAACCATCCCTGCTGAATGTCGCACTTAGGGGATCAAGAGTCCTCTTGATAACTTCTTCAGGTGTGATCATCACACGTTTACACAATGCATCTTGCAAGCCTACACTTACAATACATATCAAGAAGCGCATTACTTAGAAGATTCAAAGCTTCATCACCATCACTATCCCTCGTCTCCATCTAATCAAAAACCACCAACGCATTCCCCAACTCACCCCACTTTGTACCTGCTTCAAACTCCCCAATACCACAATGTACCTGCTTCAAACTCCCCAACCCACTACACGCTCTCAAAACCAAAGAATAAGTAAACATATTCGGCCTAACCCCATCAAACATTTTACGCGCATTAGCAAAAGCAGCAATCATAGTAGTCCAAGAAACCACATTTCTTTCACTCATTTCATCAAACAGTTTACGCGCATCGTCTAATAAGCTAAACTTAACATACATACTGATAAGGGTATTGATCGAAAAGGTTTTGGGGTGATACCCATTTGAGAAAATGTGTTTATGGACTAGTTTGGCTTCGCGCAAAGCCTTAACCACCACCACAACAACACCACCAGATGACCTCATCACCAAGCTCACCACAACAGATGACTGGACCAATCTCCATGAACAAATCACATCTCTACCCCAACAATCCATCCTCAATATCGCTCAACAATTCAACACATCATCAAAAGCTTTTAAATTCTTTAACTTTATCAAAAACCCATCTTCACCCACTTCATCTTTTGTCTTCCAAACTGTTCTTCACCTTGCTACACGTGAAAAAGATCCAAACTTTATAACCAATTTATATAAATTTTCTAAAGAAATGAATGTTTCTTTGACACCCATTTCGGCAATTATTATAATGAAGCATCTTTTTCGCGTAAAAGGCGTCCAAGAATGTGTAAAATTGTATGATGGATTAGACCCAGATGGGAAAACTGTTGATGTTAGGAATGTGTTGGTTGATTTGCTTTTGAATATGTGATAGGTTTGATTGACGGGTTTTGTAAATCTGGTGAGATCGAACGGGGTCAAGAACTTTTTGATCAGATGAGCGAGAACGGTTTGGATCCGAACGTGATTACAGTAAACACTTTGGTGGATGGAATGTATAAACATGGAAGGATAGGTAATGCAATGGAGTTTTTTAGGAAAATGCCCTTTGTACTGTCAATAAAATAATATTGAAAAATCAAGGACCAAATATGTAATATACTAACGAAGTGGGTTAACGGACGTTAGTAAAAAACCCAAATCCGCCAAAAAAATTTGTTGGGTACCTTTTTATGCAAGAAAAAAAGTAAAATACCTTAATTGAAAATGGACCCTAACTTTGATGCCTTTTTATGCCATTTGCCCTTTTATTATTTATAAACTCAGTGCTATTATCAGATCTAACTGTTTTAATTCCACATTTAAACTGATTTAGAATAAGATTTACATAACTAATAAACAGATTATAAACTTCATCTTTAGTTTTAAGAAGGTAAACCCACACAGCCCTGGTATAATCATCTACAATGGTCATAAAATACCTAAAATCATCCTTGCTAGTGACCTTATAAGGTCCCCATATATCAATGTGAACAAGATCTCCAATAGCTGAACTCGTATGCTCACTTAGAGGTAAAGGTTCTTTACTCTGCTTGGCCTTGTGACAGATGTCACAAGGTGAGACATGAGAATCCTTAGTGAACTTAAGATAAGATTGAAGAAGATTATGCCATATAGACTTGGACACATAGCAAGTAACAAACATATTACCTATAGTTTGATTCTTAGAAATGCTAGGAGATGGAGTATCAAACAAATAGAGTCCACCATTCTCACTACCAGTCCCCATGATTTTGTCTGGAGTCAAATCCTGAATATAGCATTTAGTTTCATCAAAACCAACAAACATTATGCTATCCTTAATCAGTTTATGAACAGACAAAAGACTCACATAGTATTCAGGAACAACCAACACATTATATAAAATAACTTTATGTGAAAGTTTTAGATAACCAACATATTTGATTTTAGCAAGAGTACCATTAGGATGACCCACAGTAAGATTCAAATAAGAAATATCAATTATTTCAAACATGTGATAACGCTACACGCGTCGTTCGGGGTCAAAGGAACTTCCTTTTCTTCGAGCAAGTTTTATAACACCCTAGGCAGTGAACCTAATCGTTGTAGTGTAGTATTAGGGTAAGCCATGGGTATTGATATCGTTCTCTAGGGGAATAGTGTCGTTAGGCTGAAGTGTATGTCGATTTAAGTCTAAGGTGAGGGATGATTATTTTTGTATTTTTATATTTTATGAAATGGAAAGGTACGATTCTCGGGGTTTGGATTTGGGGGTTGGTATTTCTACCGATTACTCTACTTATCTAATTAACTAAGCTAAGGGTAGTCTATGTCTATTGTTGTGTGCTCGTATGATGATTTAAAGATGTGTTTACTTAGGTTTTATTACTCCTTAATTATTTCCTATTGATGGTTGAATTGTCACGTCTGTGGAAAACTAGAAGGGGGGGTTGAATAGTTTTGCCGATTTAAAGTTGATTTCAAAAACTTTAGATTTGATATTATGTGAAATCGTATGGATGTTGAGAACGTGTAGATCTAATGATAATGCAAGCAAATAAATAAAGATAAGGGATAGAAATGACACAACCGATTTATAGTGGTTCGGCTACAAGGTCACCTTCCTTGCCCTACTCCACTCCCCGAGTCACCTACTCGAGAGTTCAAGCACTATGTCAACAAACTCCTTCACTTGGCGGAGAAGCCTTCACAACGTTGCTTACACTTTTTTCGGTATAAAGCTAGATACCGAGTCCGTAGCACGGTGGACCAAACCAACACAACTATTACACAACAAATATGTGAAATATCAAATACAAGATCTTCGCTACAGAAATCTTGCGGAGTGACAAATCAATCAAGGACCCCTTGCTTGGATGACTTGTAGAATGCTCGTGATCTCGCCTTAGAGAAGGACCTATATGAGGATCACAAATAGAAAGAAAAAAGAACAACTCTCTAGATCAAGTGATCTATATGTTAGAAGAGAATGAGAGTGTATGAGAGATTTAGTAAGAAGAGGGGTGAGTTAGAATGAAGAAATGGCTCTCTATTTATAGGCAAATTTCTTCACTGTTCCCACGGATCCCTTCCACAAGGGATCCGTCTAGTGTAATCCTAGGGATCCGTGGAACGCTCCTCTTTGCCCATGGGTTTTTTGGTTATGGGTCATGGGTTATGGGTTGGTCCATGGGTTATATCTAGATTCAATGTATCTAAGTATACATTGTATCAAGTCTCTTTGGGTATGGGTTAAGATCCATGGGTTATGGTACATGGGTTATGATATTTACCCATCCTAATAAACTATTACAACAAATGCTTAATTACTACATTTTTGTATTTAAATGGCTATATGTAAATGCTTTACAAAACTAACATGTATCCTTTATAATTATACTTAAGATAACATTATATTTGTTATCAACAAAACACAAAGAGATCGCAAAATATTAATAAACGGTTTTACGGTTTATTTGTATTAACAATCTCCCCCTTTTTGTTGATGACAAAACATAATGTTATGATGAGTAAAACTTAAGAATAGATGTAAGTTTTGAAAGCTTTAAGTTTTACTTCTTCTCCCCCTTTTTGTCGAAACAAAAAGTTAACCCTTGGAAGAAATAAACAAACTTCTAACTCCCCCTTGACGGCAGCTCCCCCTTGTTTGGGGCGTCAAGTGAAGAAAAATAAAAATCCTGCAAAAAGAAAGGTTAGTAACATGCTTATATAATCTTGTGGTTGCCGAGAATCAAGATTGGGAGCCAAGGTATGTAAACAAGGCCTTGTAATAAAACAACAAATTGTAGTGGTATGTATGCCACTTACAAGCATGTAAAAATAAGAACATGACTTGTTCTTGAAAAAGGACTTAAAAAATAATACTTAAAAGTAGAAAAGTAGTAGTAGTGATTCCTTCCATGCTTGCATAAGGTTATGGATGGAGGTTTTGATGAGTAATGGTATTGATGCGATCAAGGATGAGGTTGAGTATGAAACGAATTTCTTCCCTAACTTCTATTGCAATTTCCCTAGTGGATTGGCAATGTTCACAATGTAAATGATGTGGGTGATGAGTGCGGAAGTTTTCCGGGTTGTTTTGATTAGAGTTATGCGGAAGTTGTGGTGGAAAAATAGGAAAATATGGATCAATATCCGGAATGTTAGTAAATGGTGGTGGAAAAGAACCTAGATGTTCTTGTGATGTGATGGGAGCTAATGGTGGTGATGTTTCAAGATCTTGAAATATAGTATTTGGAGATGTGGGGGGTGTTGAAAAGACTAATTCTTTTTCTTTAGGTTGATTAGATCTTGTTGGAGTCTTAAGGAGTTCCAAAAGAGTTATTTTAGGTGGTGATGAAGTTGGTGTACTTGTTGGTGATGAGGGTGGTGCTATAATGGAAGCATCTTGTGGTGAGTTATTTGTTGAGGATGAATCATTTGAGGTTGGTTTTGCTAAACAACAAGATCGGATACTAATCCGTGCGGATATCCTAGCATTTGATTGTGGTATTTTGGATGGTGGAAGTACAAAGGTTTGGATATCATGATTGTTTGTACTAGATGATTCTCCTAAAGGGTTTTTGGATGACATGATGAAGTGTGTTTGTGAGAAGGAGATGGAGTATGCAAGCATTTTGGGAGTTATATATATAGAAAAACAAAACATTGTAATGAATGCTTGACCCAAAATGTGGATTAAAATCTAATGATTAGATATGAATTCAAGGCATGTGATCATGAGAACACAAGCATTAAAGAGCATACTCCCAAAAATGAAGCAAATGTGGATTTTTCATCCAAAGTGAAAAAATAGAAGTTGAAAATAGCTTCTGTTTACACGGATCCCACGGATCCTTCCCTTGAGGGATCCGTCCAGCATGAAGGCTGGGATCCGTGGGTCTGGTGATTCAGGCAGCACAAAATTTTCTTTTTGGAAACATTTTTGCCTATTGTGTGCCTATATGCAAACTATTTGGAGTTGCGGTTTTCTCGACCTCTAAAAAGAAAAGGAAAATACCTAGAGAAAAATAAATCCTAATTGAGATAACCCGAAAACACACATTTGGTACATAAGTACGTAATATTGTGTTATCAATGCTCCTAATTCATTTTTGCTTAAATGAATGTACCCGAAAACACATATTAGTTATATGTTCCCTTTAGCATTCAAAAGACATGAGATGCAATGAAAACGGGTTTTTACTTTGTATTAATAATGAAAAAGCGATTTGTCCTAGACGTGAGAAATTGCTTTTGTGAAATTGATACGGGAAGGTGATGTGCCCGGTTGGTGCAAGTTTTAAATTTATAAAAGGTGAATTACCAATATTACCAATAACACATACGAGCAAGTATACTCGTCCGTTATAGCAAGATTATGAAGGTAAGTCGGGATCGTTCGCAGGGATTTGAGTGAATCTAAGCACAAGTTTGAATTAACGGAGTCTATCCAAAACATATAACAAAGCAAATAGGTATAATGAAATTCAGATGATTAAAAACTACACTTGCTTAAACTAGTTTCATATCATAGATTAATGTGATTGTGTTAACCTCTTAACATGTTGGTTGTGATAATTAGTTGGTAGACTAATCTATTGTTCTTACAAGTCAAACTTTGATCAAGAGTTTAGTTTATAAAAAACAAGCATTAAGTTTAACCAATCAATTCAAGATTAATTAAAGTTTCATAAGTTTACATACATAAACTTAAACACAAAAACATCCACTTGCTCATCAAATTGCTTAAGAAATGGTCAATACAAAAGGTAACCGATCATAGACAAAAGGCTACAATTGATTCTCAACAACTAGTCTTACGACCATTTAGATGTTTCCAACCAATCCAATTTGATAATCAAAAAGCGTTTCTATTACAACCACACCTTAGTTACTTTGTATAATCAAGAATAATGGGTAAAAACAATCATCCATAGACAAAATGATTATGACTAGTTGAATAACACGAAGTTCTTTCGACCCCAACGATTATTGTCAATTAGCCAAACTTGATTAACAAATGTCACTATGAAACTTTAGCACAATTGGATCTTAGAATCAACTTGAAATTGAATTAAAACATGTTAAAACAATCACTAACTAATCATATGATAATCAACATCATTTAAGCAAGTGCATAAAGAAACTAGCCACTCATAGCAAACATAAACATAAACTCAGAACTTTGAGTATTAGAAAACATGATTGAAAGTCTTACAATGTTTGGAATAAGATTACAAATGGTATAGTGATGATTACCAAAGGATGGAGGTAGACTTCTAGGTGTTTTGGCCTCCAAATGGTGAACTTCTGGATCTCCAAACTTCTCTGGACTTCTAAGGACGAATTTTAAGAGTTTAAGGCTTTGTTTGATGAGTAGAGAGATTTGTATTATAGATTGATGTCTCTAATGCTCACAATTAGCCTCTATTTATACTAATTCCAAGGCCTAGGGTATTAAATGCTGAACTTGGCCATCAAGGAGTGAGGAAGGGACTAGAATACACCAAGAGAAGGACCTAGAATCGTTTGGATGCAAAGGGGAAGCTTAGTGATGAAGATTTAGCAACTGCAGCTTCTCTAACCGGATCGGTCATACGACCAACCGATCCGGCTGGTCTTCAATAACAACTAGCCGACCGATCCGGTTGTGGGTTGCGACCGATCGGTTGGCGATGGTAAAAACACTGATTCTGACCGAATTCCAACCGATCCGGTTGCAAGTGTAACCGGATCCGGTTGGATCTTCTGAGATACAAAAACTTGATCTTTCTTCACTGAGGTCTTGAGATACTGATTTAGTCTTGTTGAAATGGGAATCTTCGCTTAGCTGAATATTTCTTCTTTTTCCTCCATTTCCCTGCACTTGGTTATAAACACTAGACAAACATCTCTAGATACAATTAAGTACTATAATCACGCAAATATAACCAAATAACAGATATAAAAGTACACATAACGCTACTAAAAACATGCACAATCTGAGCGTTATCAAATTCCCCCACACTTAAACTTTTCTTGCCCTCAAGTAAATCTAGGAAAAACATCCACTGGAACAAGATCGTGATTATGAAAAATGTGATGCAAATCAACCAAGTATAAAATACGAGAGAGGATTCATCAATTATGCTTTATAAAGGTGAAACATCAAGATGTTTGACAGTATCCAATGATTTTCTTGCATGATTAACATTTCAAAACACCTCACGAAAAATAACGGAATATAATTCACTCAATCACTCATTTTTAGTGGAGTAACAAGATAAATCACACTCATTGCTCAGTCATGATTAGATTATTACCATAAGCTTGTACAAGAAACAAAACTCCACCGACGTGGCGTGAGCACCAAGTAAAAACATCTAAAGAGGGCTTTTATTCGGGTTATAATGATATGGCTAAGGGTTAAGGGTATGGATAAGGCATGGGAATGTTATGAAATTGGTGTTAAAATAAAAACGAAATCAAGTCTAATACCCATGTTGCTAGCTACCAAACATTCCACGAACCAAATAAACGATTATAGCTTTGCTTTCTTCTTTTTCACTTTCAACATCTTTTCGCTTTGCCATGACAATTATTCTTCGATCATAGCTCATTGGCTATTTTTTTTTTCATTTTTTCATTTTTTTTATATTTTTAAACTCAACATAACGTATGGCTCAATCAATCTCATAGGATGTGGTACTCATAATCATTTGAACAATCTTCACTTTCCAGGCGACTAGCAACTAACCATTAGACATTGATATGGGATAGGCTAAGGTTTAAAGTGTAAAATCTTTTTGTATTTTCTGGGTGAAGCAAAAATGAAAAGGATGGCTCAGAGGGTGTAACTAGGGGTATCTAGTGCTAAAAATGAGCACTACAAATGGGTCCATGTGGGTGGTTAACTAACCAATGTGGCTAGCTAATATATCATTAGATGTAAAATGGAAGGCCATTTGGGTTAAATCCTAAGGTGCCTCTTTATCACACGAATTCACTTATATTGCACGAATGCAATCTCACTGCGGTCTGGTAATGATTTACAAGCACAAGTTCTAGAATAAATAAAATCACCGGCACACTCATAGCAAAAGATCTAAGCATAAAAGATGTATGCTAATAAGAAATAGGCTCAAATCCTCACAATTTAGTGGAAAGGGTATAATATGTGTTAGCAAATGTTTATCGATCCTAGAATGGATTGCAATAGTAATCGGAACACATCTCGAAGTTTCAAATATTACTAGTTTTACCAGTGGAATGATCCAGTTATTCTAATAGATAATCCTGAAAGTGTGAAAACAACTAGATCACAAGGGCAAACAAAATTTCAAATTTAAGCATGAAAACTCTAATTTTTCCTATTCACCCCCCCCCCCACACTTAAGTTAGACATTGTCGTCAATGAAAAACGAACTTCAAAGTATAGAAATAGGGAAAATAGAGATGAAACCAGATATGTCAACGAGTTTATCAACTTAAAATTCTTTCTTCATTCCTAGCGTCCACTGGAGAAATCATCACCTGCACATAATCTTATAAACAAACAAAAGGTTTTATTAAAAGGTGGCACCCCCCACACTTAAGTTCAACCAAAGGTTAAGACTTTGGGGAGTGACCACAGAAAATCAAATATGAAACACACGGGTTGCCTCCCGAGAAGCGCTTGATTTATTACCAAGTCCTCAGCCTGACTCGAATCTTCCCGAATTTATTTAGCTGCAAGGGCAGCTTTGAACATTTTAAAAAGTTCGGGGATATACATGAATTCTTCACCAGTAGCTTTAATATCATCCCAGACGAACTCAGCAGATGGTTTCCATGGAACAGTTTGTGGGATTCTTCCTGGAAATGGTGCTACAAAGGTGATAGTTTCGAATTCATTCTCATGGTGTCTCCAGGACACTGTCGCAACTGAAACTTCTTTCATTTGCTCCTTGTCGTAATATAATTTGATTCGGTGTCCATTAACAATGAAACTTCCACCTTGTTTGTCATAGAGTTCGACATACCCAGATGGATATCCATGTTTAACGACATATGGTCCAAACCATTTTGGTTGTAACTTAGGAGCTTTGAATTTGAATTTCATGTTAAAAAGCAGAACTTTATCTCCGGCTTTGAATTCTTTTCGAATTCGTAGCTTTTTATCATGATAAGCTTTTGTTCTGGCTTTATACAGTTTAGAGTTTTCATAAGCTTGGAGTCTTAATTCATCGAGTTCGTGCAATTACAGAAATCTTTTCTCTCCAGCTATTTTGAGATCGGTGTTACAATGTCTGAGCGCCCAATAAGCACGATGTTCAACTTCGAACGGCAAATGACAAGTCTTCCCATACAAGAGTCTGTAAGGAGTTGTGCCAATTGGTGTTTTATAAGCCGTACGAAATGCCCACAGAGCATCGTCAAGTTTTCTTGCCCATAATGAAGGATTGTCCTTTACTGTCTTTTCCAGTATTCTTTTGAGAGCTCTGTTGGTATTTTCGACTTGACCACTGGTTTGTGGATGATAAGCAGTCGCAAATCGATGATGAACTCCATATCTTTTCATGGTTTTCTCCATTTGTTGATTGCAGAAATGAGTTCCTCGATCGCTTATGAGTGCTTTGGGAATTCCATAACGAGCGAAAAGCTTTTTGAGAAAATTAACGACGACACGAGCATCGTTTGTTGGTAAAGCTTCAGCTTCTGCCCATTTGGACACATAATCTATAGCAACGAGAATGTATTCGAATTTGTGGGATTTAGGGAAGGGTCCCATGAAATCTATTCCCCAAATATCAAATATTTCACACACTTGAATGCTTGTTAATGGCATTTCATCTCTCCGAGAGAGATTGGTTGTTCTTTGACAAGCGTCACAATTTTGAACAAGTGTGTGTGCTTCTTTGAATATTGTTGGCCAATAGAATCCAGCATCAAAAACTTTCTTAGCTGTGGTGGAAGGACCATAATGTCCCCCAGTTGGACCATGATGACATTCGTCAAGAATTTTTCGAGTTTCGGAACCAAAAATACATCTTCGGATCATCCCATCGGGATACATTTTGAAAAGATATGGCTCTTCCCAAAAGTAGTATTTGAGTTCCGAAAAGAATTTGCTTATTTGAGCATGAGTTAGACCTTTTCTGAGAATTCCTCCGGCGAGGTAATTCGCAAAGTCAGCAAACCAAGGATCGTCAGTTTCATCGATGGTCATGAGAGTTTCATCGGGAAAATAATCATCGATTTCTTCTTCTTTTAATTCCTCAAGATTGGGATTTTTGAGGCGAGATAAGTGGTCAGCAGCAAGATTCTCTGCTCCTTTCTTATATTTGATTTCGATGTCAAATTCTTGAAGTAGTAAAATCCATCGAATAAGACGAGGTTTAGCGTCTTGCTTGGTAAACAGATATTTGAGCGCTGAATGATCGGTAAAAACGACTGTTTTTGAGAGCACAAGATATGATCTGAATTTGTCGAATGCAAAAACGACTGCCAGTAATTCTTTTTCGGTGACGGTATAATTTTGCTGGGAACTATTCAGTGTCTTGCTAGCAAAATATATAGGCCGAAAATGTTTTCCTTCGCGTTAACCTAGGACGGCTCCAACAGCAAAATCACTTGCGTCGCACATAAGTTCGAAGGGTAGTGACCAATTAGGTGAGACCATGATCGGAGCACTAGTAAGTTGAGATTTCAGTGTTTCGAAAGCTTTTATGCAATCAGCATTGAAGTCAAAGGCAGATTCTTTCTCAAGAAGTTTCGTCATTGGACGAGATATTTTGGAAAAATCTTTGATGAATCGGCGGTAAAAACCAGCATGTCCTAAAAAACTTCTAACGGCTTTGACGTTAGTTAGTGGTGGAAGTTTTGAGATTACATCGACCTTTGCTTTGTCTACTTCCATTTCGGCACTGGAGATTTTGTGGCCAAGCACAATTCCTTCGGTTACCATAAAGTGGCATTTCTCCCAGTTGAGAACAAGATCTGCAGCTTCGCATCTTTCGAGCATTTTATCGAGATTAGAAAGACAAGCTTCAAATGAATCTCCAAAGACTGAAAAATCATCCATGAAAACTTCCATGGAGGTTTCTAGCATGTCTTGGAATATGGCGATCATACACCTCTGAAAAGTCGCGGGTGCATTGCAAAGACGAAAAGGCATACGCCGATATGCGTAGGTTCCAAAAGGACAAGTAAAGGTGGTCTTTTCTTGATCATTAGGATCGATGGGAATTTGGAAATATCCTGAAAATCCGTCGAGGAAACAAAAGAATTTATTTCCTGCTAGTCTTTCAAGCATTTGATCCATGAATGGGAGCGGAAAGTGATCCTTTCTGGTGGCTTTGTTTAACTTACGATAGTCAATACAAACGCGCCAACCAGTGACAGTTCTAGTTGGAACTAGTTCATTTTGCTCATTAGTTACAACCGTCATTCCTCCTTTCTTGGGAACACAGTGTACAGGACTTATCCAAGGGCTATCCTCAATTGGGTAAATGATTCCAGCATCAAGAAGTTTTATGATTTCCTTTTTAACAACTTCTTTCATGTTGGGATTGAGTCGATGTTGACGTTCTACCACAAGTTTAATTCCTTCTTCAAAATTGATTTTGTGTTTGCAAAAATTAGGACTAATTCCTGGGATATCAGATGTTTTCCAAGCAAAAGCTTGTTTGTGATTTTTGAGGACAGAAACTAAACTTTCTTTCTCATTATCCTCGAGCAACGAAGATATGACTAATGGAAGAAGAGAGTTTTCTTCCAAATAAGCATATTCAAGATGATTTGGGAGAGGTTTGAGTTCGAGATCTGTGGGTGGTTCTTCGATAGAGGATTTAATTCGCATCTTGTCATTGAAAGTTATTTCTTCGAAATTTTCTTCCTCTTCCTCTATTTCTTCTTCTTCTGAGTTCTCTCCTTCGAATTCTACTTTTATGAAATCATCAAATTCTTTATCAAAATCTGTTTCATTGATTTTTTCGGAAGTAGTCATGAATGGATCGGATTCGTTCAGTAATGCATCTAACTCCTCATCAGTGACTTCATCAATAACATCGATGTTAAAACAAGTGTCATCACTGGAATGTGGGTAGCGCATTGCTTTATCGATTAAAAAATTGATTCGATCTTCCCCAACTCCAAGGTTGAGTTCTTTTCCTTTCACTTTGATGATTGCATCGGCGGTATTTAGGAAAGGTCTTCCTAGAATGAGTGGGACTTTACTATCTTCTTCCATTTCCAAGATTACAAAGTCCACGGGAAAAATGAATTTACCGACTTGAACAAGCATATTCTCAGCGATTCCCACAGGATATTGATAGGAATGATTTGCCAATCGGATGCTCATTTTTGTTGGTTTCAGGCTATTGTTGCACAACTTGGAATAGAGTGAATAAGGCATCAAATTGATACTTGCGCCAAGATCGGCCAAAGCATTGCATTTAACATTATTCCCGAAAGTACATGGAATAAGAAAGCTCCCAGGATCTCCGAGCTTTGGTGGGATTTTGTTTTGAACTATAGCTGAGCATTCTTCGTTAAGAAAAGCTGCTGATATTTGCTCAAGCTTGCTTTTGTTATTAAGAAGTTCTTTCAAAAATTTCCCGTAATTGGGCATTCCGGCTATAACATCAACGAGAGGAACATTGAGTCTAACCTCTTTGATTATTTCGATAAACTTCTTATAACGCTCTTCCATCTTCTCCTTCTTTAGGCGTTGAGGATAAGGAAATTTTGGTGTATACGCCTTGACGGTTGGAATGTTTTTCTGTTTGGTGGTTTGAGTTGTGTTTGGTTCTTCGTTTTCATCCTCACTATCAATGGTGACAGGAGCATTAGGATTAGGTGGTGGATCGTACGAGAGACCACTTCTTGTGAAAACAACATTGATATGTTCATTTCTTGTTTGGGGTGGACGATACGTCTTATCATTTGATGGTTTTGGGTTGGATTGAGTGTTACTTGGCAATGAACCAGATGGTCTAGAGGAATGTTGGTCAGAAAGTCTGCCAAGCTTGTTTTCAAGATCTTGGATAGATGCTTGATGATTTTTCTGTCCTTGCTCAACTTTGGCTTTGAGATTGAAAAATTGATTTTTGATAAAATTATTTGCGGATTTTTGTCCAGCCACGAATTCTCTCATGGTTTTTTCGAATTCGGTTTCTTCTGTCTTTTTGTCGGGATTTTGTGGTGGTGGATCGTCAGTTCGTGGTTGAGAATCACGGTTGTCATCCCTTGGTCGGCGATCTTGCCAATTTCCAGAATTTCGACCGTAATAATTACTACGATATCCTCCTCCACGGTATCCTCCTTGAGCATAACTTGCTTCTCCTTCCTTTGGTCCACCCATAGGTTTATCGTCGCACTCGGACGATGGATGATTTCCTCCACAATTGTTGCACCCGTCTCGCATTTCTTTCATTTCATCTTTGATATCTTTGTATTGCGAGTCGATTTTTGAGGTTAACGCTTCCATCTTCTCCATGAGTTTTGAGGTATCGGTGTTTTCGACAAAAGCAATGGTTTTTCAGAGAGGTTTAGTTTTGGAATCTTTGGACCAATCAAGTTTGAGAAGTACTCGATCTTCGAGCAATTGATGTGCATCGTTGGGAGTCTTATAGAGAAAAATTCCTCCAGCATCAAGGATGCCTTGAGAGATTTCATCTAGTCCATGGTAAAAGATTTGGATAATGGTTCCTTTTGATAGCCCATGTCCATGACAACTACGAAGCAAATCTTTCATTCGAAGCCAAGCTTTGACAAGTGATTCGTTTGGGTGTTGGTTGAAAGCACGAATTTCTCCCATTAATCGATCAAACATGGCAGGTGGAAAGAATCGGCTCACAAAAGCTTGCCTCATCTCCTCCCAAGTATTGATGATTCCTGGGGTTAATTCATTGTACCATACTTTAGCATCTCCGGTGAGTGATGATGGGAAAAGTTTGAGTTTGATGGCATTGACATCGGTGTCGCCATAACGAAACATGCCAGAAATTTCGATGAATTCAGCAATGTGCTTATGCGGATCGGCCCGCGCACGGCCATCGAATTGTCGGTCTTTGATCATAGAAAGGTGATGTCCCTTCACGGTGAAGTTGTCACCAAGGTTAATAGCAACAATAGCACTTTCGGGGGTTGGTGCTACAGTCCGGTTGGTTCCCCACATGGGTTGATCGTCCGCCATGGGAAAAGGTAAATTGGTGAAAGGGTTGTAAACAACTTTGGCTTCAATGAGGTTATCAAATGGTGGGTTTGGTACTCTTGGTACACGATTTTCCAATGGTATGAAAAGTGTTCTTCTTCTTCTTCGAATCAAACGTTCGGGGTTGGTAAGAGGTGTAATTGGTTCTATTCCCGCTGCTCGAGTGTTCATACAATGTCCTAGAGAATCCAGGCAATATCTAAACACACGGAAAAACAACGAAAATGGTTTCTATGGGTCAGAGAAGGTAACCGGATCGGTTGCGGAATGCGACCGATCGGTTAGACTAAATGATTGATGGACAAACTCGTAACCGATTCGGTTGAGGGGCAACCGGATCCGGTTAAGGTTTCTGAGATTTTTTTTTTTTTTTTTTTAGGTTGAATCGACTTTGGGAAATTCAAAAACTTGTTGAAACACAATCAAATCCCCGGCAGCGGCGCCAAAAACTTGATGTGCCCGGTTGGTGCAAGTTTAAATTTATAAAAGGAGAATTACCAATATTACCAATAACACATACGAGCAAGTATACTCGTCCATTATAATAAGATTATGAAGGTAAGTCGGGATCGTTCGCAGGGATTTGAGTGAATCTAAGCACAAGTTTGAATTAACGGAGTCTATCCCAAACATATAACAAAGCAAATAGGTATAATGAAATTCAGATGATTAAAAACTACACTTGCTTAAACTAGTTTCATATCATAGATTAATGTGATTGTGTTAACCTCTTAACATGTTGGTTGTGATAATTAGTTGGTAGACTAATCTATTGTTCTTACAAGTCAAACTTTGATCAAGAGTTTAGTTTATAAAAAACAAGCATTAAGTTTAACCAATCAATTCAAGATTAATTCAAGTTTCATAAGTTTACATACATAAACTTAAACACAAAAACATCCACTTGCTCATCAAATTGCTTAAGAAATGGTCAATACAAAAGGTAACCGATCATAGACAAAAGGCTACAATTGATTCTCAACAACTAATCTTACGACCATTTAGATGTTTCCAACCAATCCAATTTGATAATCAAAAAGCGTTTCTATTACAACCACACCTTAGTTACTTTGTATAATCAAGAATAATGGGTAAAAACAATCATCCATAGACAAAATGATTATGACTAGTTGAATAACACGAAGTTCTTTCGACCCCAACGATTATTGTCAATTAGCCAAACTTGATTAACAAATGTCACTATGAAACTTTAGCACAATTGGATCTTAGAATCAACTTGAAATTGAATTAAAACATGTTAACACAATCACTAACTAATCATATGATAATCAACATCATTTAAGCAAGTGCATAAAGAAACTAGCCACTCATAGCAAACATAAACATAAACTCAGAACTTTGAATATTAGAAAACATGATTGAAAGTCTTACAATGTTTGGAATAAGATTACAAATGGTATAGTGATGATTACCAAAGGATTGAGGTAGACTTCTAGGTGTTTTGGCCTCCAAATGGTGAACTTCTGGATCTCCAAACTTCTCTGGACTTCTAAGGACGAATTTTAAGAGTTTAAGGCATTGTTTGATGAGTAGAGAGATTTGTATTATAGATTGATGTCTCTAATGCTCACAATTAGCCTCTATTTATACTAATTCCAAGGCCTAGGGTATTAAATGCTGAACTTGGCCATCAAGGAGTGAGGAAGGGACTAGAATACACCAAGAGAAGGACCTAGAATCGTTTGGATGCAAAGGGGAAGCTTAGTGATGAAGATTTGGCAATTGCAGCTTCTCCAACCGGATCGGTCATACGACCAACCGATCCGGCTGGTCTTCAATAACAACTAGCCGACCGATCCGGTTGCGGGTTGCGACCGATCGGTTGGCGATGGTAAAAACACTGATTCTGACCGAATTCCAACCGATCCAGTTGCAAGTGTAACCGGATCCGGTTGGATCTTCTGAGATACAAAAACTTGATCTTTCTTCACTGAGGTCTTGAGATACTGATTTAGTCTTGTTGAAATGGGAATCTTCGCTTAGCTGAATATTTCTTCTTTTTCCTCCATTTCCCTGCACTTGGTTATAAACACTAGACAAACATCTCTAGATACAATTAAGTACTATAATCACGCAAATATAACCAAATAACAGATATAAAAGTACACATAACGCTACTAAAAACATGCACAATCTGAGCGTTATCAGAAGGTATCATTCTTTTTAGAAAACATTTTGAAAGGAGATTTTCTTTAAAAATGTGTATGTAGTTATGTGTAAAAAAAATTATAAATGGAATACTTATCTTGGGTTTTGAAAATTCCCGTATTGTTTGTGAGTTGTGCGTGAAATAGGAATCCTAGACTCAGAAAGAAGAAGGCTAGTGTTTACATACCTTGTAGAGTCAATTAAGTTAAGACGTTTGTTCCATTAGACCAAGACCAAGACGAAGTAAGTTGAATTGTTCCCGCTTCAACGGTTTGGTGAGGACGTCGGCTATGTTGTCTTCGGATGCAACCTTCTCAATAGAGATGTTCCCCTTTTGAACATTGTCTCTTAGGAAGTGATGACGAATCTCTATATGCTTTGTGCGAGAATGTAATACCGGATTCTTGCTTAAGTCGATTGCACCTTTGTTGTCACATAGGATGGCTATGTCGCTTAGATGGATGTCGTAGTCTACTAACGCTTGTTTCATCCATAGTGCTTGTTGGCATGCTTTGCCGGCGGAGACGTACTCGGCTTCAGTTGTTGATATTGCAAGTGCCGTTTGTTTCTTAGAAAACCATGATGTTAAACAACATCCCATAAAAGTACATACCCCACTTGTACTTTTTCTATCAACGTAATCACCTGCATGGTCAGAATCTGCATATACAATTGTTTCTACTCCCGTGCCCTTAGGATACCATAATCCTAATTATGTTGTACCCTTAATATATCTAAATATTCTTTTTACGACTTCTAGGTGTGATATTTTAGGGTCTTCTTGAAACCTAGCACACAAGCAAACACTAAACATGATATCCGGCCTACTTGCCGTGAGGTAGAGAAGGCTACCTATCATGCCACGATATTTAGTATTATCAACGGATTCTCCGTCCTCGTCTTTTGTGAGTTTGGTGTCGGATGACATTGGAGTCCTAATTGGTTTTGACTCTTCTAGACCGAATTTCTTTAACATCTCCTTGATGTATTTAGATTGATTAAAGAAGATACCATCTTCTACTTGTTTTATTTGTAGACCAAGAAAGAAACTAAGTTCTCCCATCATACTCATCTCGAACTCGTCATGCATGATTTTAGAGAAATCATCACACATGTCTTGACAAGTGGATCCGAATATAATATCATCTACATATATTTCTACTATGATTATATGTGACTCTCTTTTCTTAGTAAAAAGTGTGTTGTCAACTAACCCTATGGTGTAGTTGTGTTTAACTAGAAATGACTTGAGTCTATCATACCAAGCTTTTGGAGCTTGTTTAAGACCGTAAAGGGCTGATAAGGTTTTAAAAGGTACCATTTTGAGGGGTCGTTTAAGCCCTTATTTGATCACTTTTGTATCCGTTATTGCTTAATATCGTTCCTTTTCACTTTTTAGGTCTCTTGAAGGCAAAATGCTGGAATGGCACTTATTTGGACGAAAAGGCGTGAATATACGAAGAAAATGGCCAAAGTCAGAATAGAGACACTCAAAGCTGCTGAAAACAGAAGGCGACGGCGTCAGGTGTTAATTGTGACGCCGTCGGAGGATTTTTGTGACGATACAGAAGCCAAAAACCCTATTTTCAAGTGACGACGTCAGGCTTTAAAAGAGTAGGCCGTTGCTACTCAGACGGCCTAGATGCAACCCAGACGACGTCAGAAGCTGAAGAGGACGGCGTCACAGACATAAGGTGACGCCGTCGCAAGGTTAACGTGGCCAAGACGAAACCCTAATGACGGCGACATGACGGCGTCACAAAACATAAGGTGACACCGTCGCATATGTAATATTATATATAGAATCCGAATTTTTCAGTTTTAGGAGAGTCTTTTTGGAGTAAAAACCTAAAACCGAACCAAGGGTGTCTTGTACAGTATTTTAGGGTTCCAAACCCTATCTTACATCAAGATAAGTATTTACTTCATCAATTTAATTATGTCTTTGATTATTTGTGTGTATGCTTGCATGTTCTCCATGTCCGGCTAATTTATTTGTGTGTTTGCTTAGGGAATATGAAACTTAATTATTAAATATTGATTGGTTGTTTCTTATCTTAGTTGATTAATGATCTAGTAATGCGATAGGTCATTCGTTGTGTACTTAAATCTTGATTCATCTTTGTGAACCTTAGAATATAATTACCTGAGTAGTTGTAAGCTAAACCATCCAAAGAGTGCCTTAGAGTAAGAGTTTATTATCCCTAGTGGGTTTTGTAGACGAGACCCTTTGGTAAGTTCAAAGAGTTTGGGAGAAACGCATACCCTACAACTTTAGACACACAACGCAACTAAGAATAAGACGTGACAACTCAACCATCAATAAGAGATAATTAAGGAGTAGTAAAACCTAAGTAAACACATCTTTAAACTATCATACGAGCACACATTAATTAGACATAGACTACCACCACCTTAGTTTAGATAATTAGATAATAGTAGAGTAATCGGTAGAAATACCAACCCCCCAAATCCAATACCCGAGATTCGTACTTTTCAATTTCCTAAAAAACATAAAAAAGATAAAAAATAATCTTCCTCAACCTTAACCTTAGCGTAGTAACTTCTCACTAGCATTCCTATTCCTCTAGAGAACGATATCAATACCCGTGGCTTACCCTAATACTACACTACAACGATTAGGTTCACTGCCTAGGGTGTTGAAAAACTTGCTCGACGAAAAGGAAGTTCCTTTGACCCCGAACGCGCTGCGTAAGCGTATCAAGTTTTTGGCGCCGCTGCCGGGGAATAGTTATTGCTTAGGCTTGATTTCTATCTCGTTTAGGTCTACTCACAAGATTCCTATCAAGTGAGACTTTTTTTTCTTTTTATTAGCTTCCTTGTAGTCTATCCCCCTTCTTTGTGCCTTTGTTCGTAAAACTTGTCCATTGACTCTTCCGTTCACCATTATGGAGAACGCGAATCCACTATATCCGCGATTAGGTTTTTTCGTAAGAAATTATGATATTACTAAAGCGGATTATTCAAGATGGTGGGAAGAAAGTAACCAAGTCCATAAACCTTTTAAGGGTTTCACCATTCCATCAAGCCCACAAAACACCTCATCTAGTGAAACCTTTGCTTCGTATGAGCCTTCACCTAGGATAGACTTTCTTGAACAACCTCCATGTTTAGAAACTATTGTTAGTAAGGCCCTTATGAGAACTGACCAAATCTGTGAAAATATTATGGTAAGCAACCAAGCATTAAACCATAAGTTGGATCAATTACTAAGTTTGGTTTCATCACGACCTAAGGAAATAGCACATGATGAGCATATAGATGAGGTAGATGTGATTGAGGATAAGGTGAAAAGTCTAGACCCACAAGGTATCCCACAAGTCCCACCATCATTTAAGGCATACACATCACACGTGACTTACCCGGAAGTAGTAGAAGAGACTTTAGGAATCCCAATGGAGGCAGAACCTTTGAACCAAATGCAACTGGAGAATATAGGTTTGAATACTTGTAGTCTCAGTCTTACTCTTAGTTCTAGGGAATTTCCTAGTGTTGATGAACCGGAACCTCAATCTTTACTTCCATCCTTAGATAAACGAGGAACCGACACACCCATCAACCAGTTTAGTCCGGGTAGTTTTAGGATGAAGGAAGCCATTCACACACCCCCTTCACCTCACGTGGCATATTTCCACCCTAAGGGTGTGTATCACTACTATCACCCGCACTTAAACTTAAGTGTAGGGAAAACTTCCCCTTTATCTGTTAAATAAGGGTAGAGTTAGGCTCGTGACTCGAACAAAAAACAAGCGCTTCTTGGGAGGCAACCCATGTGTATTTGTTTTTCATTTTCATTTGTGTGTCGTATATCTTCTATTGATTGTTTATTCTCATGTTTGAATTTGTAAAAATGCTTTATTTTGTCTTTAACCTCGTCTTAATTACATATAAAGGTATTTTACATAAGGGATAAGTGTAGGGAGGATTACACACGTTTTCAAAAGAAACGTAAACATGAGAATTACAATTATTTAAAAGATATACATGTGTGTTTGTTCGAGTCAAATGCTTGTATCGAGTCATAATGGATGTTATTGCAGGAACTTTTTCCAGATTTTAAAGATAAAAATTTTCCAGAATTTTTTTCAGAAAATCGCAGACCAGTTTTTGTCAGGATAACCTGACGGCGTCAGGATCGCAACCTGACGGCGTCAGGAAGGAGCAGAAACAACTGATTACTTTTTCTCGTTTTCTGTGCTACTTGTAAATTTTTTGGAATTTTCCAGGTCTTAATTTTCTAGAAAATCTGCAAACATCCATTCCACAAGCATTATATCTTATTTAAGTCTGGAATTACATCTTGTTGTGATTTTTCTTTGTTCGGTTTGATGCGTTGGGTTGTTTGTTTTATTCAAGTGTGCAGGTTTTATTTATCAAGAAGAAGATACAAAAGATTGGAAGGAGCTTTTCACGCACACAATTCTTCTTGGAAAGGATTTAACCACTACTTCACACGGATCCTACCGAGCTAATCAGGGGAGTATTAGTTTCTTTCGTTTTTAATTACCTTCCATTATCATAACTTTGATACTTTCGGGGAACATTGGGGACAATGTTCAGTTTAAGTGTAGGGAGGGAAAATAAAACGGGAACTTTGAAACTATGCTTATCCTTGATTATTTGCTTTGTCCAATTGTATTTATGTAATAAACCATGAGAAATTGTCGGTTAGGGTAATTTTGGCACCAAATTTAAAATTTTTCATGACATATAGGAGTGGGCCATTAGTCTTAACAAAAGCGTCTCACGAATAGGAAGTTGCATGACTAGCACAAAAAACCCTTTACCACCTAAATTCCACCCAAAATGTGAGGATCGCCCTTAGATTAGTAGGAATTAAAAGCATTCATCTTCAATGCTTAGAGTGTGAACCGGTAGTATAATAGATTCTAGAACTTGTTTTGTGATGCATTCCAAGATCGCAAGTAAGACTACACTTGTGTAGTTAGGAATAACTAAATGATAAGAGGCACTAGGATAACCCTTGTTTGATACCCGTAATATAATTACTTCTTCCACATCGGTTGAGTAATTCCCCCACACCCTTTGCGTTGTACTCATTTTTAGTACACGATACCCCTAGTTAACCCCTCAGAGCCTATCCTTTTAGCGGTTCTCGTGATGTTTCGGTTTTTCCGGAATATCAATGAAGAGCATTGTTTACACCCCACCCCCAAATATACACCCAAATCGCCTTAGCCTACCCTATATGCACTCACTTTTAGTGCATTATTGTTATCACCCTAAACCCTTAGTTCAATTATCTAGTTGCTTGCATGAGTTGCTAAGTCGAGTCATAACCTTTGTATACAGTTTTGGGACGATTAGGATTCATGGGAAAAGTTAAAGTTTATGAAATGACGGGAAGGGAACGTTAATTCGAATTCCCTTTGTTTGCGTAATAATGTACCCCAAGTGTTTTGATCTTTTCAATTCGGGTCAAATTAGTGTTAGAGTAATAAAAACTCAAGTGTAGGGATGTGCCTATAAATCCCTATCATTTTGATGTTACCGTAGAGGATGGTAGAGTAAAAGTGTATGAAAATATATATATATATATATATATATATATATATATATATATATATATATATATATACGGGCTACCATCCTACATCTATCCTTTAAATTTATGTTTGTTTATTTCCGTTACCTAGAGTTTTAGAGTGTCGAGTCTTGGCTTAGCAACGCCATTCTTCGTATGCATTTAACATAGAGATTTTTGACTTACCACCACTAAATAGCCTATCCCACCAAACCCTTGTTTCCCTACCGTAAGCCTAACATTACAACCCTTTAAAAGACCTCTTTGATAGTCTTTCCTAGGTGCTTACGCCAAAGCGATGGAGGTTTGATCTATTCTCAAGCCTATGGTAATCTATGTACTAGGACCGGTTAATGAGTGTTTATCTTCCATTTCCTATTTGTTATATTTCATATATACACCCGAGAGAGATGTGAGTATCCAAACACCCCATGTGAGGTGCAAGTATGTAATTTCCGTGCTTGTTATGACTTTTGCGGGGCTTATATGTGTTGTGGACCGTTTTGAATCAATGCTTCATGACCCCTAACTTATAAATTAATTGGCTAAAAGCACATTTGCTTGAGGACAAGCAAATAACAAGTGTAGGGATATTTGATAAGGTTTTAAAAGGTACCATTTTGAGGGGTCGTTTAAGCCCTTATTTGATCACTTTTGTATCCGTTATTGCTTAATATCGTTCCTTTTAACTTTTTAGGTCTCTTGAAGGCAAAATGCTGGAATGGCACTTATTTGGACGAAAAGGCGCGAATATACGAAGAAAATGGCCAAAGTCAGAATCGAGACACTCAAAGCTGCTGAAAACAGAAGGCGACGGCGTCAAGTGTTAATTGCGACGCCGTCGGAGGATTTTTGTGACGATACAGAAGCCAAAAACCCTATTTTCAAGTGACGACGTCGGGCTTTAAAAGAGTAGGCCGTTGCTACTCAGACGGCCTAGATGCAACCCAGACGACGTCAGAAGCTGAAGAGGACGGCGTCACAGACATAAGGTGACGCCGTCGCAAGGTTAACGTGGCCAAGACGAAACCCTAATGACGGCGACACGACGGCGTCACAAAACATAAGGTGACACCGTCGCATATGTAATATTATATATAGAATCCGAATTTTTCAGTTTTAGGAGAGTCTTTTTGGAGTAAAAACCTAAAACCGAACCAAGGGTGTCTTGTACAGTATTTTAGGGTTCCAAACCCTATCTTACATCAAGATAAGTATTTACTTCATCAATTTAATTATGTCTTTGATTATTTGTGTGTATGCTTGCATGTTCTCCATGTCCGGCTAATTTATTTGTGTGTTTGCTTAGGGAATATGAAACTTAATTATTAAATATTGATTGGTTGTTTCTTATCTTAGTTGATTAATGATCTAGTAATGCGATAGGTCATTCGTTGTGTACTTAATGCTTGATTCATCTTTGTGTACCTTAGAATATAATTACCTGAGTAGTTGTAAGCTAAACCATCCAAAGAGTGCCTTAGAGTAAGAGTTTATTATCCCTAGTGGGTTTTGTAGACGAGACCATTTGGTAAGTTCAAAGAGTTAGGGAGAAACGCATACCCTACAACTTTAGACACACAACGCAACTAAGAATAAGACGTGACAACTCAACCATCAATAGGAGATAATTAAGGAGTAGTAAAACCTAAGTAAACACATCTTTAAACTATCATACGAGCACACATTAATTAGACATAGACTACCACCACCTTAGTTTAGATAATTAGATAATAGTAGAGTAATCGGTAGAAATACCAACCCCCCAAATCCAATACCCGAGATTCGTACTTTTCAATTTCCTAAAAAACATAAAAAAGATAAAAAATAATCTTCCTCAACCTTAACCTTAGCTTAGTAACTTCTCACTAGCATTCCTATTCCCCTAGAGAATGATATCAATACCCGTGGCTTACCCTAATACTACACTACAACGATTAGGTTCACTGCCTAGGGTGTTGAAAAACTTGCTCGACGAAAAGGAAGTTCCTTTGACCCGAATGCGTTGCGTAAGCGTATCAAGGGCTTTCTTTAATTTATACACATGTTTGGGTTTTTCAAAATCAATGAAGCCCGGAGGTTGAGCTACATATACTTCTTCATTAATGACACCATTTAAAAAAGCGCTTTTGACATCCATTTGATAAAGCTTTAGATCATTAGCACAAGCATATGCAAGAAGTATTCTTATAGACTCTAATCTAGCCACGGGGGCATAGGTCTCATCAAAGTCTATTCCCTCTTGTTGGTTATACCCTTGAGCAACGAGTCTAGCCTTGTTCCTAGACACTACTCCGTTTGCATCTAATTTGTTTTTATAAACCCATTTGGTTCCTATTATGGTTTGATTACTAGGTGGAGGGACAAGTGTCCAAACATCATTAGAAACAAATTGATGTAGTTCTTCTTGCATAGCCATTACCCAACTTTCATCTTTTATGGCTTCTTGTGTATTCTTAGGTTCTAAGGTTGAAACGAAACAAAACAAGCTACTTTGGTTTTGAACTTGAGACCTTAATGTTCATTCATTTAGTTTTCCTATGACTTTATCTACGGGGTGATCTTTGGACTCTTTAATGTTTACTATTTTATCACTTAGAGGTTCTTCTTCTTCACTTATCTTTTTCTTTATTACTATGGCTTCACTTTCTATAATCTCGTCATCGACAAGAGGTGGAGAGGGTTTGGGTGGACTTTCATCAAATTTTATATTTAATGACTCTTCTACCTTCATTGTTTCTTTGTTTAATATGACGTAAGCTTTGCTATTTGGCGAATAACCTAAAAAGATACCTTCGGTTGATTTAGGATCAAATTTTGTAAGGTAATCTTTAGTGTTAAGAATAAAACATTTACTACCAAAGACTCTAAGGTGATTTAACGTAGGATTTTTGCCTCGAAATAACTCATATGGAGTTTTTCCTAAGATTGGTCTAATCAATACTCGATTGAGTATATACGTTGAAGTATCAACGGCATTACACCAAAACTTTTGAGGTATGGATTGTTCATTAAGCATGGTTCGACTCATTTCTTGTAGAGTTCTATTCTTTCTTTCTACTACCCCATTCGATTGTGGAGTGCGTGGAGCCGAGAAGTTGTGAGTAATACCGTTAGCGTCACAAAAAGCTCCGAATTGCACTTCATTATCGAATTCCCTACCATGATCCGTCCTAATAGACACTATGGGTCTTCCTAGTTGTCTTTGGATCTTTTTGCTTAATATTTCAAAATAGTTAAAGGTTTCTGTTTTGTTCTTTAAAAATTTTGTCCAAGTATACCTAGAGTAGTCATCCACTATTACCAAAGTATAGTAGTTGCCTCCATAACTTTGGATAGCGGATGGACCAAATAAATCCATATGTAGTAATTCTAGACACTTAGTTATGGACACCATGTTTTTAGATTTATGACTCGAATAAGCTTGTTTTCCTATATTACAAGCACCACAAAAATGATGTTCATATTTTAACTTAGGTAGATCTCTTACTAGATCTTTGGATGATAGCGATTGAAGAAGTCGCATGTTGGCGTGACCCAATCTTCGATGCCATAAGGTCGAAGTATCATCCATAGAGGTAAGACATAGTTTGTCTTTAGGTTCATTACCGATTTTAATGACATAGACTCCATGTTTCCTAATTCCTCTTCCTATGGTTATGCCATTTTTAAGTATCTTACTACCGGTTTCGGTAAAAAGTACATTGCACTTTTTATCACATATTTGTCCTATACTTAAGAGATTAAAGTTTAGGTTTTCTACGTAACACACATCGTTAATGGTTAGAGATTTGTTAGAGATCGTACCTTTACCGATGATTCTACTTTTGCTATTTCCAAACACCACATTACCTCCATTGAAGGATTCGTATGTGGAGAATAGATCCCTATTGCCGGTCATGTACCTCGTGCACCCGCTATCCTTGACCCATTCATCGGGGTCTAGGTCGACCTTTAAGCACACCTAAAACAATAATAAACTCAAAAGTTTGGTCCCCATTTGTTCATGGGTCCATTAGTGTTAAACATTCCATTCATGTTAGACATGTATGGATAAGATGAGTATGCATTCCATGGAGCAAAGTTTTGAAAAGGAAAACCGTTTTGCATGTTTGGATTCCATCCCATTTGATGGTTACTTTTTGGGTAAACGTTATTAGGTCTCCTAAATGAATTAGGTTTTGAAAAAGATGGAGCTTTGTTTCTTGCAAAAGTAGGATTATATTTTGGAGGTGGTTGTCTAGTGGTGACATGAGTTGGTTTCTTCCTATTAACTATAACAAACTCAGTTCTAGGTGAGGAAACTACGTTATTGCTACTGTTTGTTACAGCAGATCCACGAATCCCTTTCTGTACACTAGCCGGTTCCCTTTTTAGGGGATCCGTGGGATCCGTCACAACAGTGGCTGGTTTTTCTAGTTCCTTAACAAATTTTGTTTCTTTACCTTCACTAGTTGATGGATCAAGTTGTTGACTACCTAGACCCTTTTGATTATTACCGATTTTAACACCTTCGAGTATTGTATCTAAAGTGTTCGTACTCATTCTAGCAATTTTAGAATCTAAGTTATCCACTAGTGTTTGAAGTTGAACGCAAAGTTCACATTCACCACTTGCTATTTTACCCTTTTCTAAACATTTTAGTTTTGCTTTTAATTCTATGACTTCTTTATCTAAACGTTGATTTTGACTCTTTAAAAGCTTATTTTTGTTAACTAATTTTAAGCTAATATTGCATAGTTTGTCATATTCATTATGCAATGAGTCGTCATCAAGTGATGAGCTACTATAGTATTCGTGACATACCTCGTCGTTTGCCATGAGACAAATTTCTTCGTCCTCCTTGTCTCTCATTCCCCATGTTCCGCTCACGAACGCCTTTTGATCATCCCGTTTGGGACACTTACTAATAAAGTGGTTTGGGTCCCCACATTTAAAGCAAGTACGATCATCCTTTGGCTTCTCTTCCTCTTTGCTTTTCCGAAAGCCTTTCTTATCGTCATACGGTTGTTTGACGTATCTACCCTTTCTTCTAAAGAACTTTTTAAAGTCCCTTACCGCCATAGCGTACTCTTCGTCGTCACTACTCGAAGATGAGTTCTCCTCATCGCTCGAAGCCTTTTTGGCTTTAAGGGCAAGAGATTTATGTTTCTCTTTCACCTTTGAGGCTTCGGAATCTTTAGCAAGGACAAGCTCGTAGACTTTTAGGTTGCCTATGAGTTCATCGAGGGTGAGGATTGTCAAATCTTTTGACTCTTCGATTGCCGTCACCTTGGATCTCCACTTTGATGGAAGTGCCCTTAGATATCTCCTAACATGGTTACGGCTAGAAAAGGATTCATCAAGTGCTTGTAAAGATGTAATAATAGTATTAAAGTTAGCAAATGAATGATCTATAGTTTCCTCATCCGATATTGAAAATTATTCATATTGTTGAACAAATAAATCAATTTTATTATTTTTAACTTGTTGGTTGCCTTGATGAGTTACAACTAAAGAATTCCAAATTTCTTTAGAGGTTTTAAGCATAGAAATTCTTTCGAATTCCTTTTTCGGTAAAGCATTATATAAAACCATTTTTGCTTCACTATTTTTAGAAAGCTTTTTCTTCATTTCATCATTTAGTTTATCATGAGGTATGTGAACTAAATTTCCTTTATCATCATTTGAGGTAGCCTCAAAATCACCTTCAACAATAATGTACCAAAGATCAATATCTTTAGACTTCACATATGTTTCGAATCTATTTTTCCAATATATAAAACCATTAGTTTCAAGTAGTGGTGGTCGTTGCATAGATTGCCCTTCCTTATAATTTTCAGAACCCATAGTGATCGAAAAGTTTTTAAAATTCAATTTTATTTTAAAACTTTTATAAACTTAGCTCTTGATGCCAATTGTGGAAAACTAGAAGGGGGGGGGGTGAATAGTTTTGCCGATTTAAAGTTGATTTCAAAAACTTTAGATTCGATATTATGTGAAATCGTATGGATGTTGAGAACGTGTAGATCTAATGATAATGCAAGCAAATAAATAAAGATAAGGGATAGAAATGACACAACCGATTTATAGTGGTTCGGCTACAAGGTCACCTTCCTTGCCCTACTCCACTCCCCGAGTCACCTACTCGAGAGTTCAAGCACTATGTCAACAAACTCCTTCACTTGGCGGAGAAGCCTTCACAACGTTGCTTACACTTTTTCCGGTACAAAGCTAGATACCGAGTCCGTAGCACGGTGGACCAAACCAACACAACTATTACACAACACATATGTGAAATATCAAATACAAGATCTTCGCTACAGAAATCTTGCGGAGTGACAAATCAATCAAGGACCCCTTGCTTGGATGACATGTAGAATGCTCGTGATCTCGCCTTAGAGAAGGACCTATATGAGTATCACAAATAGAAAGAAAGAAGAACAACTCTCTAGATCAAGTGATCTATATGTTAGAGGAGAATGAGAGTGTATGAGAGATTTAGTAAGAAGAGGGGTGAGTTAGAATGAAGAAATGGCTCTCTATTTATAGGCAAATTTCTTCACTGTTCCCATAGATCCCACGGATCCCTTCCACAAGGGATCCGTCTAGTGTAATCCTATTGATCCGTGGAACGCTCCTCTTTGCCCATGGGTTTTTTGGTTATGGGTCATGGGTTATGGGTTGTTCCATGGGTTATATCTAGATTCAATGTATCTAAGTATACATTGTATCAAGTCTCTTTGGGTATGGGTTAAGATCCATGGGTTATGGTCCATGGGTTATGATATTTACCCATCCTAATAAACTATTACAACAAATGCTTAATTACTACATTTTTGTATTTAAATGACTACATGTAAATGCTTTACAAAACTAACATGTATCCTTTATAATTATACTTAAGATAACATTATATTTGTTATCAACAAAACACAAAGAGATCGCAAAATATTAATAAACGGTTTTACGGTTTATTTGTATTAACAACGTCCTTATTCTTAATCGCGTTGTGTGTCTAAGGTCGTAGGGTATGCGTTTGTCCCTAACTTTTTGAAACTACCAAAGGGTCTCGTCTACAAAGTCTCTAGGATTTATAAACTCTAACTCTAAGGTACTCTTTGGATGGTTTAGCCTACAACTACTCTAGGTGTTATTGTCTAAGGTTCACAAAGATTAATCAAGCATTAACAACACAACGAATGACCTATCGCATTACTAGGTCATTAACAATTAAGATAAGAGACAACCAATCAATATTCAATAATTAAGTTTCATATTCCCTAAGCAAATACACAGTTAAATTAGCCGGACATGAGGAACATGCAAGCATACACACAATCAATCAAACATAGGATAGACATAATGATAAATTGAATATATGGATTAAGATATAATCAACAAACCATTACAAGATATTTTTGGAGTGATTGAAACCTTCAAAGTTGCTGGAAAAACACCTATCTAAACCCTGGAATCAGAGTTAGGGTTTAGAGCCTACAAAAAGTGAAGTTATAATGTTATATTTATAGGCAGATTTTCTGTCGGCAAAGAGCGACGGTGTCACACCTAAAGAGTGATGGCATCGCGACAACATTTTTCACCAAACTGTAGATTTTCTCGTTCTGGTCGCGTGGGCTTTTGAATCACCTAAATCCGAGTTCGTATGCAAAAGTTATGGCCAAAACAGTATCAGCTACTTCGAGAGCGTGTTGCAGCTTGTGACGGCATCACCTTATGGTTGTGATGCCGTCGGCTTCATCTTCTGACGCCGTCTAGATCAAATCTAGGGCGTCTGAGTTGTGACGCTCTACTCTTTTAAAACCTGAAGCCGTCACTTGTAAATGAGCAATTTGGCTACTGAGCCGTCACAAAAGTTGTCCGACGGCGTCGCTAGTTGTGCCTGACGCCGTCCCCTTCAGTTCCAGCAGCCTGAGTGTCTCGATTCTTTACTTTGGCCATTTTCTTCGTATATTCGCGCCTTTTCGTCCGAATAAGTGTCATTCCAGCATTTTGCCTTCAAGATACCTAAAAAGTGAAAAGGAACGATATTAAGTAATAACGGATACAAAAGTGATCAAATAAGGGCTTAAACGACCCCTCAAAAAGGTACATTTTAAAACCTTATCAAATATCCCTACACTTGGTATTTGCTTGTCCTCAAGCAAATGTGCTTTTGGCCAATTAATTTATAAGTTAGGGGTCATGAAGCATTGGTTTAGAACAATCCACAACACATATAAGCCCCGCAAAAGTCATAACAAGCACGAAAATTACATACTAGCACCTCACATGGGGTGTTTGGGTACTCACATCTCTCGGGTGTATATGGAATATAACAAGTTGGAAATGGAAGATAAACACTCATTAACCGGTCCTATTACATAGATTACCATAGGCTTGAGACTAGATCAAACCTCCATCGCTTTGGCTTAAGCACCTAGGTAAGACTATCAAAGAGGTCTTTTAAAGGGTTGTAATGTTAGGCTTACGGTAGGGAAATAAAGGGTTTGGTGGGATATGCTATTTAGTGGTGGCAAGTCAAAAATCTTTATGTTACAAGCATACGAAGAATGGCGTTGCTAAGCCAAGACTCGACACTCTAGACTCTAGATAATTGAAACAAACAAACATGAATTTAAAGATAGATGTAGGATGGTAGCCCGTATGTATTTTTTTTTTTTTTTTTTTTTTACACTCTATTTTTTTTCTTTTCTATTTTTCTATTTTTTTTCGACATACACTTTTACTCTACCATCCTCTACGGTAACATCAAAATGATAGGGATTTATAGGCACATCCCTACACTTGAGTTTTTATTACTCTAACACTAATTTGACCCGAATTGAAAAGATCAAAACACTTGAAGTACATTCTTACGCAAATAAAGGGAATTTGAATTTACATTCCCTTCCAGTCATTTCATAAATTTTAACTTTTCCCATGAGTCCCAATCGTCCCAAAACTGTGTACAAAGGATATGACTCGACTTAGCAACTCATGCAAGCAACTAGATAATTGAACTAAGGGTTTAGTGTAATAACAATAATGCACTAAAAGTGAGTGCATACAAGGTAGGCTAAGGCGATTTGGGTGTACATTAGGGGGTGGGGTGTAAACAATGCTATTCATTGATATTCCGGAAAAACCGAAAAATCATGAGAACCGCGAAAAGGATAGGCTCTGAGGGGTTAACTAGGGGTATCGTGTACTAAAGATGAGTACAACGCAAAGGTGTGGGGGAATTACTCAACCGATGTGGAAGAAGTAATTATATTACGGGTATCAAACAAGGGTTATCCTAATGCCTCTTATCATTTAGTTATTCCTAACTACACAAGTGTAGTCTTACTAGCGATCTCGGGATGCATCACAAAACAAGTTCTAGAATCTATTATACTACCGGTTCACACTCTAAGCATTAAAGATGAATGCTTTAATTCCTACTAATCTAAGGGCGATCCTCACATTTTGGGTGGAATTTAAATGGTAAAGGGTTTTTTTTGCTAGTCATATAACTTCCTATCCGTGAGACGCTTTTGTTAAGACTAATGGCCCACTCCTATATGTCATGAAAAATTTTAAATTTGGTGCCAAAATTACCCTAACCGACATTTTCTCATGGTTTATTACACAAATACAATTGGACAAAGCAAATAGTCATGGATAAGCATAGTTTCAAAGTTCCCGTTTTATTTTCCCTCCCTACACTTAACCTGAGCATTGTCCCCAATGTTCCCCAAAAGTATCAAAGTTATGATAATGGAAGGTAATAAAAGAAAAAAAAACGAAAGAAACTAGTACTCCCCTGATTAGCTCGGTATGATCCGTGTGTGAAGTAGTGGTTAAATCCTTTCCAAGAAGAATGTATGCGTGAAAAGCTCCTTCCAATCTTATGTATCTTCTTCTTTATAAATAAAACCTGCACACTTGAAGAAAACAAACAACCCGACGCATCAAACCGAACAAAGAAAAATCACAACAAGATGCAATTCCAGACTTAAATAAGATATAATGCTTGTGGAATGGATGTTTGCAGATTTTCTAAAAAATTAAGACCTGGAAAATTCCAAAAAATTTATAAGTAGCACAGAAAACAAGAAAAAGCAATCAGTTGTTTCTGCTCCTTCCTGACGCCGTCAGGTTGCGATCCTGACGCCGTCAGGTTATCCTGACAAAAACTGGTCTGCGATTTTCTGGTAAAATTCTGGAAAATTTACATCTTTAGAATCTGGAAAAATTTCCTGCAAAACATCCATTATGACTCGATACAAGCATTTGACTCAAACAAACACACATGTATATCTTTTAAATAATTGTAATTCTCATGTTCACGTTCGTTGAAAACGTGTGTAATCCTCCCTACACTTATCCCTTATGTAAAATACCTTTATATGTAATTAAGACGAAGTTAAAGACAAAATAAAGCATTTTTACAAATTCAAACATGAGAATAAACAATCAATAAAAGATATACGACACACAATTAAAAATGAAAAACAAATACACATGGGTTGCCTCCCAAGAAGCGCTTGTTTTTGTTTGAGTCACGAGCTTGACTCTACCCTTATTTACCGGATAAAGGGGAGGTTTTCCCTACACTTAAGTTTAAGTGCGGGTGATAGTAGCGATACACACCCTTAGGGTGGAAATTTGCTATGTGAGGAGAGGGTGATGGGTGATTTATATGCTCAAAAGAGTGTGCTCCATTCATTATAACCTTACCTAAGTATATTGGTGTAGCGGGTGAATCAAATCTCTCTCCTAAAAATGGATCATCTTCTATCAACTTCAAAAGATTCTTAGTTAAGGATCCATCTTGACCTAATAAACCCGATTAAAACCCATAGTGTTTCTTGTTATCAACCATGAATGGGTGATATAAGTGTGTAAGGTCATGGGTTACTCCTATATTAGCTTCCACTCTACATGGCCTAGAGTCTACCACCTTTATCAAGCAACTACCCGGATTATTTATTTTGATGGGTGGATTGGGGCCTAATTCAATTCCAAGATTCACATCTAAAGACGGAAAATTGGGTAAGGTCTTTGGTTGAGGCTTCGGTTCATTAAAATTAGGAACTTCCCTAAGATTAAGAGAGAGGTTGATGACGTATAGTCTATATCCGGGACACGAACCCGACTAAAGTACAACACTAACTTAGCCCGGTACGAACTGGGCTAAAACCAATTAGATGTTTGGGCTCACGGAGGCCCAAACCCAAAGCTATTCATATAATAGATATCGGATATCTTCTAATTATGGAGATAATCATTGCCAACCGATTAAAGCGGGATACGCCGAAGGTTGCGGAACATGGAACCAACAAGGATTCCGTGTGTATATAAAGGGAATCCCATCCCTCGTTAAAGGTACGATCTCAAAACCCTAACTCACCTTTAACCCTAAATCGATTACTTACTCTCACACCGGAGGATAATCGTGGGAGACAATCCCACGGTAAGCCTAACGGTGTTTTCTGTCTTTAGTGCGCAGGTCTCAAGCAACAATCATTAATTGGTACGAGAACCGGAGCTCCAAACAAGGAACGCCCAACTTTTGTATCAAAAAGTGGCGCCATCCGTGGGACCATTCACTAGGAACTAAGACTAGAATGACGAAGCATGGAAGTCAGCGATCGCAAACAGACCTTACCGGAAAGAAGCCGCACATCGGTTCAGCTTCCAAGCAGACTCCTGGGACAACCAGTACTGCTAAAAACAAGGGATCAAGCTAGGACGTGGTCTTCCCTCTGGTGGAACCGCGCTCGGGGACAACCCAGGCCACCACAACCACCACTAACGCAGTGGATCCACTGCGCACTGTTCTTACCACTCCCCTTCAATCGGTGCTAGAGACTGACCTGACAAAGGCACCAGATGCACCGGATAAAAACAAGGGCATAGCGGTAGAAGCGAACACCCTTGCTTTAGAAGTGGTCGCACCGGAAGTAACACCAAGGGATTTCGTATCCCAAAATTACGAAACCTTGGCCGCTCTCATGGAAGAGGAAGCTAGAAAGAGGTCGAGTCGAAGCCTAAAAGCCCGACTCAGTTTTGACTCGGAGTACGAAACCTCCCCACCACGCCGTCAGAAGGAGAAGCGTGGCCGAGACAACCACCGACCCCCTGTGTTTAACAGAATTGGGAAAAAGGTTGAGGATGATGAGACGTCCAACTCACAGCACCTGGAAGGAAGTGATGAGGATGAACGGCGTACCAGTGTCTACACCAGACTCGGTAGCCGCAGAATACAGGACAGACTTGGGCGAGGATATTCCCCAAGTGAAAGCCCTTCGAGTACAAACTCTGAGGACAGTCGGCGCAAGCGCCGAAGGAGGGAAAATTCGTCCTCTGGAAATTCCTCGGACAACGGGGATAGTGAAACTGGACACTGGAAGTCCAGAAACAGATATAATGACCAGGAGGATGAAGATATATCTCTCCCATGGCGCCGTCAAAAGGTGGATGCGTTCACTCGACGCATCAGTGACTTCTCAGAGAACAAAAGAAGCCGCATGCCTGCCAATGTAAAAACCTATGACGGAACAGGTGATCCAGATGATCACCTCAAAATTTTTGAATCAGCCGCTCAATTGAAAACTGGCCACAGCCTGTATGGTGCCACATGTTCAACTCCACACTGGTGGGAAACGCGTGGAACTGGTTCAGCAAGCTTCCACGCAGAAGCATCAATGGCTTTGAGGAATTGAGAAAGGCGTTTCGCCTGAACTTTACTCAGCGGAAGAAGTGCGCTAAAAATCCTGTTGAGCTCGCCAGGGTAAAGCAGCGCCAAGGAGAATCTACAAGCGCATTCATGGAACACTTCAAAGATGAATGCATGCAAGTTAAAGCATGCCCTGAAGTGCTAAAGATTTCTGGTTTCATGAATGGGATTAATAACCAAGAACTCATCAAGAGGTTGAACGACAAGATTCCTGAAACCTTCGATGAACTCATGAAATGTTCTCGGTCCTTTGTCCAAGGAGAAGCTGCCGCAGTAGATAGCAAAAGAAACTATTCGAACTATCGGTCACAGGAACAACCTGGGAGAAAATCCACCGACCGGAGTAGTAACCGTAATAGGAGTTATCGCAGTCAGGGGAATGGAAGGGATAATGACAAATACACCCCACTGACCAAAACTCCCAAGGAAATACTCGCAACAGAAGGTGCGAACTTCCCAAGACCGCCACAAATGCGCACTCCAGAGGATCGGCGCACCGGGAATGGATACTGTGACTACCATGCACAGAAGGGCCACACCACTAACGAATGTGTCCAACTACGCCAGCTCATTGACAAAATGGTTAAAGAGGGCAGATTGGACCATTTGGTTAAAAACATAAAGGAAGGAAAGGATAGGCAGAAGAGTGGGAACAAGAAAGAGACACCCAAAGACAAGGCCGACACCATCTACATGATACAATCATGGCAGCGGGTCACTAGGCAGAAGGTCAGCCAGGAGTTTTCTCGTGGGAACGAAATCTCTTTCCCCACCTTAACTGCGGACAACGCAGTGGTGGAACCACTCACCATAGAGATAAGTGTGGGGGGTCACGACATCCACCGCATGTACATTGATGGTGGAGCATCTGCAGAGATCATGTATGAGCACTGCTTCAAGCGACTGCGGCCTGAAATACGCAGTCAGTTAAGCCCGGTCAGAATGGCTCTAACGGGTTTTACGGGTGAAAAGATATGGCCTATGGGGCAAATACGATTACTAGTCAGCATCGGAAATGAAAAACACTATGCGACGGCCTGGATGGAATTTATGGTGATCAAATCCCCCTCGCCATATAATGGCATTATTGGGAGGCCTGGGATATCAGCTATGCGTGCAGTGCCATCAACAGCGCATGGGATGCTTAAATTCCCAGTGGAAGGTGGTATTGTTACTCTTCACAATGCCACTATACCGCATAGAGAATGTAACACGATTACATGCGAAACGACACTGATTCCAAAACAGCGCGCAACCAAAGTTCCAAACCTGAAGGTTGCAATTCACCCTGAATACCCGGAACAAGAAATATCCATCGGAGGGTCACTGTCGGACGACAGCAGAGCTGCTGTATGTGCGCTCCTGCAAAAGAACTTGGACTTTTTTGCATGGGAGCCTAAACACATGACTGGGGTACCATGCTCAATAACAGAGCATAAACTGAGAATCCGACAAGGATACTCACCCATACGCCAGAAGAAGCGCGGCCAGGCTCCAGAGCGCGCGCAGGCAATCTTGGCAGAGGTACACAAGTTAGTAGAGGCAGGAATTATGCGGGAAGTCTATTATCATGACTGGCTTTCCAACCCAGTCATGGTAAAAAAGAGCGATGGTAGCTGGCGGATGTGCGTGGATTTCACCGATCTTAACAAAGCATGTCCACAAGACTGCTACCCATTACCAGAGATAGACTGGAAAATAGAGTCTTTGTGCGGGTATCCATTAAAATGTTTCCTCGATGCATACAAAGGATATCATCAAATCCAGATGGCTAAGGAGGACAAGGAAAAAACAGCCTTTCACACAAGCCAAGGTGTCTACTGTTACACAAAAATGCCCTTTGGCTTGAAGAATGCAGGCGCCACCTATCAGCGTTTAGTAGATAATGCTTTCGAAAAACAGGTGGGCCGCAACCTAGAGGTCTATGTTGATGACCTGGTCATAAAGAGCCATACCGAAGATGAGTTAGTGCGCGATATTGAGGAAACGTTCAAAACTCTACGAGAGATCAACATGAAGCTGAATCCCAAAAAATGTACCTTCAGCGCTACTGAAGGCATGTTCCTTGGATACCTGATAGAACTTGAGGGCATAAAACCATGTCCAGAAAAGACTAAGGCTGTCGTTGAACTTCCTTCACCGCGCACGTTGAAGGAAGTCCAATCTCTCAACGGAAAGCTGGCCGGTCTAAACAGATTCCTGTCCAAGTCCGCAGACAAATCATTACCCCTTTTCAAAACACTCAAGAAGTGTATAAAAAAGGGAGACTTTCGGTGGACTACAGAGGCAGAAGAAGCCTTCACACAACTTAAACAACATCTGGCAACGCTCCCAACACTTGTCGCACCCCGACCAGGGGAAGAGCTGATCATGTATTTGTCTGCAACTGATGGAGCAGTCAGCGCAGTGTTACTAACAGATAGGGATTCAGTACAAACCCCTGTCTATTTTGTAAGCATGGCGCTCAAGAAGACGGAGATGAACTACATCGCCATGGAAAAATTGGTTCTGGCATTGGTGTTTGCTGCTAAACGGCTACGCAGGTACTTCCAAGCGCACCCGATAGCAGTAATCACAGACCAACCTATCAAACAAATCATCTCCAAGCCTGATGCATCAGGACGACTGCAAAAATGGAGTGTGTTGCTCGGTGAGCACAACATCACTTACAGACCACGGACTGCGGTAAAAGGGCAAATACTCGCAGACTTCATCATTGAAAAACCAGACACGGATGACGCACCCGCTCCAAGTACAAAGGAACTACCAGCTCCATGGATCTTGTTCACAGATGGATCATCTTGCGTAGATGGGTCAGGAGCAGGCCTCATCCTCACAAACCCAGAAGGAATGGAGTTCACATACGCACTGCGTTTCGAATTCACAGCAACAAATAACGAGGCAGAGTATGAAGCCCTAATAGCTGGACTACGTATCGCATCGCGCATGGGTGTACGCAACCTGGAAGCGAATGTAGATTCCAGACTGGTAGCCAACCACGTGTTGGGTGAGTACGTAGCCAAGGAGGAAAACATGATCCAGTACCTCGACAAAACAAAGAAATTGATTCAAAGTTTTGACAGGTTTACCATCAAACAAGTCCTAAGAGGGGAAAACCGCAAGGCGGATGCATTAAGCAAAATCGCATCCACAAGCTTTGCACACCTATCCAAACAGGTGTTGGTGGAAACGTTGAAGAACAAATCCATCTCAGAAATGGAAGTATCCACGGTAATAGAGGAAGACGGACCTACGTGGATGACACCGATAATAGAATTCATAAGCAAGGGAGTATTACCCCATGAGCAGAAGGAAGCCCGAAAGATACGGCGTACAGCGCAACGGTTTGAACTTCGTGACAACATACTGTATCGCCGCTCTTTCTTGCAACCATGGCTCCGCTGTGTTGGTCTCCTAAAAGCAACATATGTACTGCGAGAAATCCACGAAAGTTCATGCAACATGCATTCAGGACCACGGTCTGTGGTGGCGCGCGCTTTACGGTCAGGATACTATTGGCCAACCATGTACCGCGACGCGCGGGATTTAATAAGAAAGTGCAGCGACTGCCAAGTTCACAGACCCATTCCCCTCCAACCACAACAAGAGCTGACACCAATTACGGCACCATGGCCATTCCACAAGTGGGGTATCGACATCACAGGTCCCTTTCCTGTCGCAGCCGGAGGATTAAAATTCCTCATAGTCGCCATAGACTACTTCACCAAGTGGATCGAAGCAAAGGCAGTGGTAACAATCACCGGCAACCAGGTGAAGCGCTTTGTATGGGGAAAAATCGTATGCCGTTTCTGTCTACCTGGGGAAATCATCTCGGACAACGGGAAACAATTCTGTGATAACCCTTTTAAGGACTGGTGCGAGAAGCTAAACATCACACAGCACTTTGCGTCAGTTAAACACCCACAAACCAACGGCCTGGTTGAACGGGCTAATCAAAGCCTGGGTGAAGGAATCAAGGCACGCTTGGACACACACAAAGGAAGATGGGTAGAAGAACTTTCGCATGTTCTTTGGGCGCACCGCACTTCAATAAAAACCAGCACAGGGGACACCCCCTTCTCTCTAGTCTACGGGACAGAAGCTGTCATACCAGCCGAGATAGGAATGCCCACTATCCGCAATGCTGAAATCAATGTGGCGACCAATGATGACGAGAGACGTGTCGACTTAGACTTGCTAAAAGAAAGGCGCGAACGCGCAGCTATACGGGAGGCAAAATCAAAGTCGAGGATGAAGGGATACTATGATGCTAAAGTGCGCAGTGTTTCATTCAGACCAGGTGACTTCGTCTACCGCGCCAATGATGCGAGCCACGCAGAAGACACGGGCAAGCTTGGACCAAAGTGGGAAGGACCCTATGAGGTTACTGAAGCACTAGGAACAGGCGCGTACAAGGTGCGAGGCTTGGATGGCCGTGAACTGCCGCGCACATGGAATATCTGCAACTTCAAGAGGTGCTACCTATAGGAATGGCTACGGCCCAGTACATAAGCGCTCAGGCACTTTACTAAAGTACCCAATAAACATTTATGTATTTACTTTTTTATTATAATGTCTTATTTGTTTCTCATAAAAACTTGCAAGTATTAATAAAACGTTGCGGTTTCTAGCTAACTCCGTGACACATTTCAATTTGTTATTTCCATATACTGTATGTCTTAACAATTTTCTATTTCTTGCCTACATGGCGTGCATGCACTAAATAAACCCACGATGGTAAAAGGATAAGTTAACCTACTAAACAACTTGTTGAGTAAGAGGGTTGCAAACCCATCAACACCGGATCACGTATCCTTGTTAAACACCTTGTTCTCAAGACGTTGGAATAAGTTTGTGCGCATCTCACGATGGGTGCGCAACATCGCATATGGTGCACGTTTAACAACTGAGGAACCAAGACACTTGATTCCTTAATGTGATATTTACAGTACGCTGAACATCACGACATATACGATTATGCTAAAAACAAAATACTTAGAAATTATCTCTCAAGTATATTACGATTTTCATACATGACTATGGACTTCTCATATTATTCGCACCAGTGTACAACTTTGATACTTAAGCAATAAATACGTCTTTTACGCGAAGACAAATAGACAAGCACACTGTAACAAAATTCATACGCAAAAGAGGATCTTTATTAATAACTAAGTGTTATTACAAACAGATGATTACTTTCAAAAGCATTAACTACCAGCTATTTCACCGCTTCATGGAAGAGCTACTCGCGGGACCCGCTGCATCCTTGGCCTCACTTAGTTTCTTCAACAAGTCAGAGTCTTGCCGAGATACTGTAGCGACACTGACAGGTACCCCGTCAGATCGTGGAAGGTGCGCAGCACCAACGCCACACAAGATAGCCTTGCCCTTGACACCCTCTTTCTTGGCAAGCCTTGTGGCGTGAGCTTCTAAGACTTCTTTCAGTGGAACTTCCCTCTCCAAAGCAAACGCATCCAGTATATCATGAGGGCGCACAAATACAGGTACCTGCAACTAAGACTCATGGAGTTTCAAGAAATAATCATGTTGCGCCTCTGCATCTTCGGATCGATGCCTAGCCAATGTTAGCCCCTCCATTATTACCCCTATAGGGTAATCTTGGTCGTGCTCTAATTCAGCAATCATAGGCAATTCCAACACTTTCATCTTTTGCATGGCTGCAACTAGATCATCATATGCATTAGCATTATATCCCGGTACCTTGTCAACAGGCACCTTTAGAAGCTCCGCCTCATGAAGCTTCTCCACAGCTTCTGCTTTCCCGCGCTCCAGAGCGCATTGAACTACCCCACCAAAGGCAGTAACCACTTCCTGCGATTCCAGAGTACTTAGGGCAGCAAGACGAAGACCATGACCTATGAGCCACCGGCGCTCCGCTATAGTAGACAAGATTTGGGGATACAACTCCTCGTCGTACTCAATACTGAGTTTGCGCAATTTGGCCTCTTGCACCTCCAATGCACTGCCTACAGTAGCGCCAAAATCTTCTAACTGTGCGACCAACTCCTTCTTACCCTGCTCAAGATACTTAAGAGCCCACTTACACGACGCCTTATACTGCACTGCCTCAACACGCTCTTGGTTTATTTGGGATAGCAGCGACATTTTCTCTCCTGCAATCTTTTTCAGATACGCATTTGCCGCTTCTACCTCAGTCCGGGCTGTAGCTAATTGCGCCTCCAGCAACGCAATTTCCTGATCCTTTTGAGTGCCTTGGCTGTTTTCACATGAGATTTACGCCTTATGCTTCTCTACCAGCGAAGCTTGCTGCGCATATACTTGCACCAACTCTTCAACAAGTTGCCCCGCTGATGCATCCCCACCAGATAAATCCTTATCCTTGTGGCTATGCGGTTCGGACCGCGCGGAGTGAGAAGAATGCACAGGACTATTATGGGGGGGGAGGGGGGGGCGACTCCGCACCCTGTTCAAACCTGCAGGCACAGACATAGAGTTATCAGTTTCTCATATGACCAGTTAAAAAAGCAACAAGAAAAGGAAACAAGTATTGTCGAGATTACTTACTGGGGGCCAGAGACATTCGCTGATGGGTGCGTGATAACACTCAGATTGTGCATGTTTTTAGTAGCATTGTTTGTACTTTTATATCTGTTATTTGGTTATATTTGTGTGATTTTAGCACTTAATCGTATCTAGAGATGTTTGTCTAGTATTCATAACCAAGTGCAGGGAAATGGAGGAAAATGTGGAAATATGCAGTTAATCGAAGATTCCCGTCTCAGTAAAGCTAAATCCCAAGTACCTTTGAAGACCTTAGTGATTGAAGAACCAAGTTCTACAAGACAGAGTGAAGAGTATAGATCAAGTTTCTTATCTCAGAAGATCCAACCGGATCCGGTTACACCTTCAGCCGGATCGGTTGGCATTTGGTCGGAATGCATGTTTTTGCCATGACCGACCGATCGGTCGCAACCCGCAACCGGATCTGTCGATGTGTTATTATTGAAGACTAACCGGATCGGTTGGTCGTATGACCGATCCGGTTGGAGAAGCTGCAGTTGTCAAATCTTCATCACTAAGCTTCCCCTTTGCATCCAAACGATTCTAGGTCCTTCTCTTGGTGTATTCTAGTCCCTTCCTTACTCCTTGGAGGCCAAGTCAAGCATTTAACACCCTAGGCCTTGGAATTAGTATAAATAGAGGCTAATTGTGAGCATATTAGATACACTTCAATTACAAAGCTCTCTACTCATCAAACCAAGCCTTAACCTCCTGAAATTCGTCCTTAGAAATCCAGAGAAGTTTGGAGTTCCATAAGTTCCACCGTTGGAAGCCAAAACACTAAGAAGTCCACCACGATCCTTTGGGAATCATTACTTCATCATTTGTAATCTTATTCCAAGCATTGTAAGACTTTTAATCATGTTTTCTAATGATCAAAGTTATGAGTTTATGTTCATGTTTGCTATGAGTGGCTAGTTTCTTTATACACTTGCTTAATTGATGTTGATTATTATATGATTAGTTAGTGATTGTATTAACATGTTTTAATTCAATTTCAAGTTGATTCTAAGATCCAATTGTGCTAAAGTTTCATAGTGACATTTGGTAATCAAGTTTGGCTAATTGGTAACTATCGTTGGGGTCGAAAGAACTTCGTATTATTCAACTAGTCATAATCATTTTGTCTATGGATGATTGTTTTTACCCATTATTCTTGATTATACAAAGGAACTAAGGTGTGGTTGTAATAGAAATGCTTTTTGATTATCAAATTGGATTAGTTGGAAACATCTAAATGGTCGTAAGATTAGTTGTTGAAAATTAATTGTAGCCTTTTGTCTATGATCGGATACCTTTTGTATTGACCATTTCTTAAGCAATTTGATGAACAAGTGGATGTTTTTGTGTTTAAGTTTATGAAAGTAGACTTATGAAACTTGAATTGATCTTGAATTGATTGGTTAAACTTAAAGCTTGTTTTTATGAACTAAAATCTTGACGAAGGTTTAACTTGTAAGAACAATAGATTAGTTTTCAACTAATTATCACAACCAACATGTTAAGTAGTTAATACAATCACATTAATCTATGATATGATACTAGTTTGAGCAAGTGTAGTTTTTAATCATCTGAATTTCATTATATCTATTTGCTTTGTTATATGTTTTTGATAGACTCCGTTAATTCAAACTTGTGCCCTGATTCACTCAAATCCCTGCGAACGATCCCGACTTACCTTCATAATCTTGCTATACCGGACGAGTATACTTGCTCGTATGTGTTATTGGTAAAATTGGTAATTCACCTTTTATAAATTTAAAACTTGCACCTACCGGGCACATCAAGTTTTTGGCGCCGCTGCCGGGGATTTGATTGTGTTTCAACAAGTTTTTGAATTTCCCTCAGCCGATTCTAATTTTTTTTTTACAGAAACCTTAACCGGATCCGGTTGCCCCTCAACCGAATCGGTTACGAGTTTACCCATCATTCAACAGGTCTGACCGATCGGTCGCATCCCGCAACCGATCCGGTTACCTTCCTCTGTTCCATAAAAACCGTTTTCGTTGTTTGTCCGTGTGTTTAGATATTGCCTGGATTCTCTAGGACATTGTATGAACACTCGAGCAGCGGGAATAGAACCAATTACACCTCTTACCAACCCAGAACGTTTGATTCAAAGAAGAAGAACACGTTTCATACCATTGGAAAACCGTATACCAAGAGTACCAAACCCACCATTTGATAACCTCATTGAAGCCAAAGTTGTTTACAATCCTTTCACCAATTTACCTTTTCCCATGGCGGATGATCAACCTATGTGGGGAACAAACCGAACCGTAGCACCAACACCCGAAAGTGCTATTGTTGCTATTAACCTTGGTGACAACTTCACCGTGAAGGGACATCACCTTTCTATGATCAAAGACCGACAATTCGATGGCCGTGCGCGGGCCGATCCGCATAAGCACATTGCCGAATTCATCGAAATTTGCGGCATGTTCCGTTATGGCGACACCGATGTCAATGCCATTAAACTCAAACTTTTTCCATCATCACTCGCCGGAGATGCTAAAGTATGGTACAATGAATTAACGCCGGGAATCATCAATACTTGGGAGGAGATGAGGCAAGCTTTTGTGAGCCGATTCTTTCCACCTGCCATGTTTGATCGATTAATGGGAGAAATTCGTGCTTTCAACCAAAACCCAAACGAGTCACTTGTCGAAGCTTGGCTTCGAATGAAAGATTTGCTTCGTAGTTGTCATGGACATGGATTATCAAAAGGAACCATTATCCAAATCTTTTACCATGGACTAGATGAAATCTCTCAAGGCATCCTTGATGCTGGAGGAATTTTTCTCTATAAAACTCCTAACGATGCACAGCAATTGCTCGAAGATCGAGTACTTCTTAAACTTGATTGGTCCAAAGATTCCAAAACCAAACCTCTCCGAAAAACCGTTGCTTTTGTCGAAAACACCGATACCTCAAAACTCATGGAGAAGATGGAAGCGTTAACCTCACAAATCAACTCGCAATACAAGGACATCAAAGATGAAATGAAAGAAATGCGAGATGGATGCAACAATTGTGGAGGAAATCACCCATCGTCCGAGTGCGACGATAAACCTATGGGTGGACCAACAGAAGGAGAATCAAATTACATTCAAGGAGGATACCGTGGAGGAGGATATCGTAGTAATTATTATGGTCGAAATTCTGGAAATTGGCAAGATCGCCGACCAAGGGATGACAACCGTGATTCTCAACCACGAACTGATGATCCACCACACAAAACTTCCGACAAAAAGACAGAAGAAACTGAATTCGAAAAAACCATGAGAGAATTCGTGGCTGGTCAAAAATCCGCGAATGATTTTATCAAAAATCAATTTTTCAATCTTAAAGCCAAAGTTGAGCAAGGACAGAAAAATCATCAAGCATCTATCCAAGATCTTGAAAACAAGCTTGGCAGACTTTCTGACCAACATTCTTCTAGACCATCTGGTTCATTGCCAAGTAACACTCAATCCAATCCAAAACCATCAAATGATAAGACGTACCGTCCACCCCAAACACGAAATGAACATATCAATGCTGTTTTCACAAGAAGTGGTCTCTCGTACGATCCACCACCTAAACCTAATACTCCTGTCACTGTTGATAGTGAGGATGAAAACGAAGAACCAAACACAACTCAAACCACCAAAAAGAAAGACATTCCACCAGTCAAGGCGTATACACCGAAAATTCCTTATCCTCAACGCCTAAAGAAAGAGAAGATGGAAGAGCGTTATAAGAAGTTTATCGAAATAATCAAAGAGGTTAGACTCAATGTTCCTCTCGTTGATGTTATAGCCGGAATGCCCAATTACGGGAAATTTTTTAAAGAACTTCTTAATAACAAAAGCAAGCTTGAGCAAATATCAGCAACTTTTCTTAACGAAGAATGCTCAGCTATAGTTCAAAACAAAATTCCACCAAAGCTCGGAGATCCTGGGAGCTTTCTTATTCCATGTACTTTTGGGAATAACGTTAAATGTGATGCTTTAGCCGATCTTGGCGCAAGTATCAATTTGATGCCTTATTCACCCTATTCCAAGTTGTGCAACAACAGCCTAAAACCAACAAAAATGAGCATTCGGTTGGCAAATCATTCCTATCAATATCCTGTGGGAATTGCTGAGAATATGCTTGTTCAAGTCGGTAAATTCATATTTCCCGTGGACTTCGTAATTTTGGAAATGGAAGAAGATAGTAAAGTCCCACTCATTTTAGGAAGACCTTTCCTAAACACCGCCGACGCAATCATCAAAGTTAAAGGAAAAGAACTCAACCTTGGAGTTGGGGAAGATCGAATCACTTTTCTTATCGATAAAGCAATGCGCTACCCACATTCTAGTGATGACACTTGTTTTAACGTCGATGTTATTGATGAAGTCACTGATGAGGAATTAGATGCATTACTTAACGAATCCGATCCATTCATGACTACTTCTGAAAAAATCAATGAAACAGATTTTGACAAAGAGTTTGATGATTTCATGAAAGTAGAATTTGAAGAAGATAACTCAGAAGAAGAAGAAATAGAGGAAGAGGAAGAAAATTTTGAGGAAATCACTTTCAATGAAAAAATGCGAATAAAATCCTCTATCGAAGAACCACCCACAGATCTCGAACTCAAACCTCTCCCAAATCATCTTGAATATGCTTATCTGGAGGAGAACTCACTTCTTCCAGTAGTCATATCTTCATTACTCGAGGATGATGAGAAAGAAAGTTTAGTTTCCGTGCTCAAAAATCACAAACAAGCTTTTGCTTGGAAAACATCTGATATCCCAGGAATTAGTCCTAATTTTTGCAAACACAAAATCAATTTCGAAGAAGGGATTAAACCTGTGGTAGAACGTCAACGTAGACTCAATCCCAACATGAAAGAAGTTGTTAAAAAGGAAATCATTAAACTTCTTGATGCTGGAATCATTTACCCAATTGAGGATAGTCCTTGGGTAAGCCCTGTTCACTGTGTTCCAAAGAAAGGAGGAATGACGGTTGTAACTAATGAGCGAAATGAGCTAGTTCCAACTAGAACTGTCACCGGTTGGCGTGTTTGTATTGACTATCGTAAGTTAAACAAAGCCACCAGAAAGGATCACTTTCCACTCCCATTCATGGATCAAATGCTTGAAAGACTAGCGGGAAATAAATTCTTTTGTTTCCTCGACGGATTTTCAGGATATTTTCAAATTCCCATCGATCCTAACGATCAAGAAAAGACCACTTTTACTTGTCCTTTTGGAACCTACGCATATCGGCGTATGCCTTTTGGTCTTTGTAATGCACCTGCAACTTTTCAGAGGTGTATGATCGCCATCTTCCAAGACATGCTAGAAACCTCCATGGAAGTTTTCATGGATGATTTTTCAGTCTTTGGAGAGTCATTCGAAACTTGCCTTTCTAATCTCGATAAAATGCTTGAAAGATGCGAAGCTGCACATCTTGTTCTCAACTGGGAGAAATGCCACTTTATGGTAACCGAAGGAATTGTGCTTGGCCACAAAATCTCTAGTGCCGGAATGGAAGTCGACAAAGCAAAGGTCGATGTCATCTCAAAACTTCCGCCACCAACCAACGTCAAAGCTGTTAGAAGTTTTTTAGGACATGCTGGTTTTTACCGCAGATTCATCAAAGATTTTTCCAAAATATCTCGTCCAATGACAAAACTTCTTGAGAAAGAATCTATCTTTGACTTCGATGCTGATTGCATAAAAGCTTTCGAATCACTAAAATCTCAACTTACTAGTGCTCCGATCATGGTTTCACCTAATTGGTCACTACCTTTCGAACTTATGTGCGACGCAAGCGATTTTGCTGTTGGAGCTGCCTTAGGACAACGCGAAGGGAAACACTTTCGGCCTATATATTTTGCAAGCAAGACACTGAATAGTGCCCAGCAAAATTATACCGTCACCGAAAAGGAATTACTAGCTGTCGTTTTTGCCTTTGACAAATTCCGATCATATCTTGTGCTCTAAAAAACAGTCGTTTTTACTGATCATTCAGCACTCAAATATCTATTCAACAAGCAAGACGCTAAACTACGCCTTATTCGATGGATTTTGTTACTCCAAGAATTTGACATCGAAATCAAAGACAAGAAAGGAGCAGAGAATCTTGCTGCTGACCACTTATCTCGTCTCGAAAATCCTAATCTTGAGGAGTTAAAAGAAGAAGAAATCGATGATTATTTTCCCGATGAAACTCTCATGACCATCGACGGAAATGACGATCCTTGGTTTGCTGATTTTGCAAACTACCTCGCCGGAGGAATTCTCAGAAAAGGACTAACTCATGCTCAAAGAAGCAAATTCTTTTCAGAACTTAAATACTACTTTTGGGAAGAACCATATCTTTTCAAAATGTGTCCCGATGGGATGATCCAAAGATGTATTTTTGGTTCCGAAACTCGTAAAATTCTTGACGAATGTCACCATGGCCCAACTGGGGGACATTATGGTCCTTCCACCACAGCTAAGAAAGTTTTTGATGCTGGATTCTATTGGCCAACAATATTCAAAGAAGCACATACACTTGTTCAAAACTGTGACGCTTGTCAAAGAACCACCAATCTCTCTCGAAGGGATGAAATGCCATTAACAAGCATTCAAGTGTGTGAAATATTCGATATTTGGGTAATAGATTTCATGGGACCTTTCCCTAAATCCCACAAATTCGAATACATTCTCGTTGCTATAGATTACGTGTCCAAATGGGCAGAAGCTGAAGCTTTACCAATGAACGATGCTCGTGTCGTCGTTAATTTTCTCAAAAAGCTTTTCGCTCGTTATGGAATTCCCAAAGCACTCATAAGCGATCGAGGAACTCATTTCTGCAATCAACAAATGGAGAAAACCATGAAAAGATATGGAGTTCATCATCGATTTGCGACTGCTTATCATCCACAAACTAGTGGTCAAGTCGAAAATACCAACAGAGCTCTCAAAAGAATACTGGAAAAAACAGTAAAAGACAATCCGTCATTATGGGCAAGGAAACTTGACTGATGCTCTGTGGGCATTTCGTACGGCTTATAAAACACCAATTGGCACAACTCCGTACAGACTCCTGTATGGGAAGACTTGTCATTTGCCGTTCGAAGTTGAACATCGTGCTTATTGGGCGCTCAGACATTGTAACACCGATCTCAAAATAGCTGGAGAGAAAAGATTTCTGCAATTGCACGAACTTGATGAATTAAGACTCCAAGCTTATGAAAACTCCAAACTGTATAAAGCCAGAACAAAAGCTTATCATGATAAAAAGCTACGAATTCGAAAAGAATTCAAAGCCAGAGATAAAGTTCTGCTTTTTAACATGAAATTCAAATTCAAAGCTCCTAAGTTACAACCAAAATGGTTTGGACCATATGTCGTTAAACATGGATATCCATCTGGGTATGTCGAACTCTATGACAAACAAGGTGGAAGTTTCATTGTTAATGGACACCGAATCAAGTTATACTACGACAAGGAGCAAACGAATGAAGTTTCAGTTGCGACAGTGTCCTGGAGACACCATGAGAATGAATTCGAAACTATCACCTTTGTAGCACCATTTCCTGGAAGAATCCCACAAACTGTTCCATGGAAACCAACTGTTGAGTTCGTCTGGGACGATATTGAAGCTACTGGTGAAGAATTCATGTACATCCCCGAACTTTACAAAATGTTCAAAGCTGCCCTTGCAGCTAATTAAATTCGGGAAGACTCGAGTCAGGCTGATGACTCGGTAATAAAACAAGCGCTTCTCGGGAGGCAACCCGTGTGTTTCAGATTTGATTTTCTGTGGTCACTCCCCAAAGTTTTAACCTTTGGTTGAACTTAAGTGTGGGGGGGGGGGGTGCCACCTTTTAATAAAACCTTTTGTTTGTTTATAAGATTGTGTGCAGGTGATGATTTCTCCAGTAGACGCCAGGAATGAAGAAGAAATTTTAAGCTGATAAACTCGTTGACATATCTGGTTTCATCTCTATTTTCCCTATTTCTATACTTTGAAGTTCGTTTTTCATTGAGGACAATGTCTAACTTAAGTGTGGGGGGGGGGGGGGGGTGAATAGGAGAAAAATTAGAGTTTTCATGCTTAAATTTAAAATTTTGTTTGCCCTTGTGATCTAGTTGTTTTCACACTTTTAGGATTATCTATTAGAATAACTGGATCATTCTACTGGTAAAATTGGTAATATTTGAAATTTCAAGATGTGTTCCGATTACTATTGCAATCCATTCTGGGATCGATAAACATTTGCTAACACATATTATACCCTTTCCACTAAATTGTGAGGATTTGAGCCTATTTCTTATTAGCATACATCTTTTATGCTTAGATCTTTTGCTATGAGTGTGCCGGTGATTTTATTTATTCTAGAACTTGTGCTTGTAAATCATTACCAGACCGCAGTGAGATTGCATTCGTGCGATATAAGTGAATTCGTGTGATAAAGAGGCACCTTAGGATTTAACCCAAATGGCCTTCCATTTTACATCTAATGATATATTAGCTAGCCTCATTGGTTAGTTAACCACCCACATGGACCCATTTGTAGTGCTCATTTTTAGCACTAGATACCCCTAGTTACACCTTCTGAGCCATCCCTTTCATTTTTTGTTTTACCCAGAAAATACAAAAAGATTTTACACTTTAAACCTTAGCCTACCCCTTATCAATGTCTAACGGTTGGTTGCTAGTTTCATGGAAAGTTAAGATTGTTCAAATGATTATGAGTACCACTTCATTTGTGATTGATTGAGCCATACGTTAAAAAAAAAAAAAAAAAAAAAAAAAAAAAAAAAAAAGATGTGTTGAAAGTATGGAAATAATAGCCAATGTGCTATGATCGAAGAACAATTGTCATGGCGAAGCGAAAAGCAGTGAAAGGTGGAAAGTGAAAGCAAAGCTATAATCATTTATCTGGTTCGTGGAATGTTTGGTAGCTAGCAACATGGGTATTAGACTTGATTTCATTTTTATTTTTTTACACCAATTTCATTAAACATTCCCATGCCTTATCCATACCCTTAACCCTTAGCCTATCATTATAACCCAAATAAAAGCCCTCTTTAGATGTTTTTACTTGGTGCTCACGCCACGTCGGTGGGGTTTTGTTTCTTGTACAAGCTTATGGTAATAATCTAATCATGACTGAGCAATGAGTGTGATTTATCTTGTTACTCCACTAAAAGTGAGTGATTGAGTGAATTATATTCCGTTATTTTTCGTGAGGTGTTTTGAAATGTTAATCATGCGAGAAAATCATTGGATATTGTCAAACATCTTGATATTTCACCTTTATAAAGCATAATTGATGAATCCTCTCTCGTATTTATACTTGGTTGATTTGCATCACATCTTTCATAATCACGATCTTATACCAGTGGATGTTTGTTTTTCCTAGAATTGCTTGAGGGCAAGCAAAGTTTAAGTGTGGGGGAATTTGATAACGCTCAGATTGTGCATGTTTTTAGTAGCGTTATGTGTATTTTTATATCTGTTATTTGGTTATATTTGCGTGATTTTAGTACTTAATCGTATCTAGAGATGTTTGTCTAGTGTTTATAACCAAGTGCAGGGAAATGGAGGAAAATGTAGAAATATGCAGCAAATCGAAGATTCCCGTTTCAGTAAATCTAAATCTCAAGGACCTTTGAAGACCTTAGTGATTGAAGAACCTAGTTCTACAAGACATAGTGAAGAAAAAGATCAAGTTTTGTATCTCAGAAGATCCAACCGGATCCGGTTGCACCCTCAACCGGATCGGTTGGAATTTGGTCAGAATAAGTGTTTTTACCATAGCCAACCGATCGGTCGCAACCCGCAACCGGATCGGTCGTCTTGTTGTTATTGAAGACCAGCCGGATCGGTTGGTCATATGACCGATCCGGTTGGAGAAGCTGCAGTTGCCAAATCTTCATCATTAAGCTTCCCCTTTGCATCCAAACGATTCTAGGTCTTTCTCTTGGTGTATTCTAGTCCCTTCCTTACTCCTTGGAGGCCAAGTTAAGCATTTAACACCCTAGGCCTTGGAATTAGTATAAATAGAGGCTAATTGTGAGCATATGAGACACACTTCAATTACAAATCTCTCTACTCATCAAACCAAGCCTTAAGCTCTTAAAATTCGTCCTTAGAAATCCAGAGAAGTTTGGAGTTCCAAAAGTTCCACATTTGGAGGCCAAAACACCAAGAAGTCCACCACGATCCTTTGGGAATCATTACTTCACCATTTGTAATCTTATTCCAAGCATTGTAAGACTTTTAATCATGTTTTCTAATGATCAAAGTTATGAGTTTATGTTCATGTTTGCTATGAGTGGCTAGTTTCTTTATACACTTGCTTAAATGATGTTGATTATCATATGATTAGTTAGTGATTGTGTTAACATGTTTTAATTCAATTTCAAGTTAATTCTAAGATCCAATTGTGCTAAAGTTTCATAGTGACATTTGTTAATCAAGTTTGGCTAATTGATAGTAATCGTTGGGGTCGAAAGAACTTCGTGTTATTCAATTAGTCATAATCATTTTGTCTATGGATGATTGTTTTTACCCATTATTCTTGATTATACAAAGAAACTAAGGTGTGGTTGTAATAGAAACGCTTTTTGATTATCAAATTGGATTGGTTGGAAACATCTAAATGGTCGTAAGATTAGTTGTTGAGAATCAATTGTAGCCTTTTGTCTATGATCGGTTACCTTTTGTATTGACCATTTCTTAAGCAATTTGATGAACAAGTGGATGTTTTTGTGTTTGAGTTTATGTATGTAGACTTATGAAACTTGAATTGATCTTGAATTGATTGGTTAAACTTAATGCTTGTTTTTATGAACTAAAATCTTGACGAAGGTTTAACTTGTAAGAACAATAGATTAGTTTTTAAACTAATGATCATAACCAATATGTTAAGTAGTTAACACAATCACTTTAATCTATGATATGAAACTAGTTTAAGCAAGTGTAGTTTTTAATCATCTGAATTTCATTATATCTATTTGCTTTGTTATATGTTTTGGATAGACTCCGTTAATTCAAACTTGTGCTTAGATTCACTCAAATCCCTGCGAACGATCCCGACTTACCTTCATAATCTTGCTATAACGGACGAGTATACTTGCTCGTATGTGTTATTGGTAATATTGGTAATTCACCTTTTATAAATTTAAAACTTGCACCAACAGGGCACATCAATCATGCAACAACTAGTGAATACTTTGACTTTCAGAAAAAGTCAAACATCATACACTTGCATTATCATTCTCCTTTCAAGTTCTAAAACCAATATTTTTATAACTCTTGCACAAACTTTGTATCTTTTATAAAAATAAAATTTATATTTTTGTCCTCAACAAAAAGGGGGAGATTGTTAATACAAATATCGTCATTAAACGTTATTTATATTTTTGATCTTTACCTAAGTTTTGTTAACGACAAAAGTAAATTTAATTTTTATAAAAGCTTAAAGCTTGTCAAGTTTAATAGATATTAAAACAAGCTTTTTCAAACAATATATTCATCATTCAAGCATTTACATTTATGATTAGTGACATCTTGATATGACTCTAATCATTATGTATGATAGTAGTTTTTAGAATGTGTTAGGTTCTTAAAACTAAACACTACTTAAGTACTTGCATATTTCTAAAAATAGAAATACAACATATGACATCATGTGATGCATCATGGAAATCATTGGAAGATTTCATTAGATATTTTGTGTGGATTTGTACTCTTCATATCTTGCACAATCTCACTTAGATAGAGTTGACTTTGGCAAGATTTTGATATCTTGGCTGTCAGACCCGGCGGTACCAAATTGGTACACGGGCGGAACCCTTTTAAGGGTTCCGCGGTCCGTGGACGCTCCTGTCCATTTTGGCTATAAATAGCAATGCCAAACCAAGTAGTTTTTCATCCCTTTCTATTGTACTCTCATACATCTTCTCTCTAACCTTTCTAACTCAGTTTCATATCATAGTAGTGATCTCTTTTGTAGCAAAGAAGATCAAGTCACATTCAAGCTTCAAACATGAAGTTGGAAGTCTTGTTTGTTTAGTGTTGTATGATCTAGTGTTGATTCATACTTCATTGTTGTATTAAACCATCATAATCTAGTGAGTGTGAGTGGTTAGTATTTTAGTCCTCAAAATACATTGTGTGTGGGAGTAGTTGTACCCTTGGAAAGAACTCGACATCTAGCTTAGTGTCGGAAATTGTGTAAGCGAAGTGTAAAGGTTTTCTCCGCCGGTGAAAGGATCTTGTTGACTAGTGAAGTTAAACTCTCGAGTGTGAGACTCGGGGAGTGGAGTAGGGCAAGGAAATAGAGTCCTTGTAGACCGAACCACTATAAACAACTTGTTGTGGTTTGATCATTTCTTTCCTTATTTACTCTTTACATATTACTTGCATATTTCATCAACATATCCAAAGATCAATATCAATTGATCTTTCAATAAGTTTCAAAACAAAGTTTTTAATTGGTAAACTATTCAACCCCCCTTCTAGTTTTCTACATGTTAGAATCAACAACCGATAATCAAAAAGAAAGAACAAAAGAAAAACATGAATCGAAAATTTGAGGAAGCTTTTCTATATTGCAAAACAAATAAAATTCGAAGGTACAAATGAAATTCAAAGGTACAAATGAAATTCGAAGATACAAATGAATTCGAAGATAAATGTTTTAAAAAAGTATCATACTTGCCACCATTTGTTTTTCTAGGTAGTGAATAATTTTTTTTGCTTTTCTGGGTATTTATTTTGTTTTTTTGATCTTTTATGGGTAGTGAAAACTTGTGATGACCATTTTGCCCACTGAATTTGCGAAAATTGCATCCACCGTCCTTAGGATAATTTACGTAAATGGTACCTCTGGTTTAGCGAAATTGCATCCACCGTCCCTAAACTTTTTTTTGTCCACTTCTTATGGTTTTGACCCGTTACGTTTTTGTACGTTTTATTACGTTTTGTTCCATTTTTATACGTTTTCATTTGATTTTATACGTTTTCGTCTGATTTTTTAAGTTTTCGTCCACTTTTAAATCCGTTTTATACTTATTCATCCGATTTTATACGTTTTCACATGTGAAAAAAAAATTCAGAATTTTTTCTTCACATGTGACAAAAAAAAAGTTCTAAAATAAATATTTCGGAAAAAACAATTCAGATTTTTCTCGACAAAAAGATTCTTAAAAAAAAATTGAAAAAGAAATTCGGTAAAGTTTCGGGAAAAAAATTTTGGAAAAAAGTAAAAAGTTTTTCGAAAAAAAATTCTGACAAAAAACTTTTGAAAAAGAAAAATTTGGAAAAGAAAATTTTTGGAAAAAAATTTAAAAAAAAATGTTTTTTGACAAAAAAAATTCCGAATTTTTTTTAAAAAACTGAAAAAAATAATTTCTCAAATAAAATTCCGAATTTTTTTTTTGAAAAAGAATTTCTAAAAAGAATTGGAAAAAAAATTCCAAAAAAAAATCCGATTTTATTTTCGCTAACACACATGAACCATTTATGTAATTTGAAAGGGTAAATGATAATCACTAGTCATCACTACCCATAAAAGATAAAGAAAACGAAATAAATACCCAAAAAATTAAAAAAATTTGTTTAATACTAAAAAAAATAAATGATGACAAGTATAATACTTTTTTAGAATATTTGCCCAAAACTACAAGCAAATAAATGCCACATGGTGTTCTTTGTTTAAACTTACTCCTTTTGCTTAAGCTTATTTAGCTGTGCTTGTATTTCATAATGAAGTTGAAGTAAATAAATTAAAATACTTATGAAACATGGTTGCTTGCTATCAATTGTTGTTTTCCCTCAAATATAAGATAACTAAAGTCAAATAAGTTCCAAAGTTACCATCATGTGATATAAATTAATTAAAATACTTATGAAATATGGTTGCTATCAAGTGTTATTTTCCATCAAGTATAAGATAAATAAAGTCAAATAAGTTCCAAAGTTAATTTAAACAACCATTATGTGATATGTGATATAGTACTACTCAATGCCTGCGAGTCCCATGTCAAACATGGAAGATAAATCAAGCTAACTCACAAACATGTATTGCGGGGAAGTGATTAAATGAAAATACAAATATCTTTGAAAAGTGTAAAAGAACTTAAAAATAAAAACTTTTCTAAACACAAGATAGGTTGCGCATATAAAAATTGTGAAAGAATTTTCTTAATTTTGATCTTTTATAATGGTTTTTTATACACATAAACAAAAACTTTAATGCACAAAAAAGTAAATTTGATGCATAAAATTTCAAACTTTTATATGTTATGTGCAATGAAATTTTTATACAGATACAAAAAAAGAGTTAGGATGCAAAAATAATACAAAATATCGATTTACAAAATTTTAATGCATAAACGTTTTTTTTCACAAATTTTTTCATCAAAACTATATTTTTTTGAAAAACTTTCTTGACAACTTTTTTGTCCACCAAAGTATCTTATTGGGTTGAGTTATTAGGACCCCCCTATTTGGTTATTAAGACCCCCCCCCCCCCCCCCCCCCCCCCCCTTTTTTTTATTTTTTTTTTATTATTTTTTTTATTTTTATAATTTTGTTTATATCAAAAAGCTATAAATCTGAAAATGCGGAACTGTAAATATAAAGTTTAATAAGCCAAACGCTTAAAACTGTCAGAAATACGGAACATAAACTGATAAAAAACTGTGTTGTACTGGAAAAAGCGGGGGGACAAGGTGGCAGGGCTACGGGTAGCCCCCGTAGCAATAGTAGGACCCATCTTATTTTGTGTAATTTTTTGAGAATTTCTTTAACAACATTATGTTTTTCATGAATATACGTGTCTTTTTGTTTTGACCATACATTCTACTATGTACTAAGGGCCCGTTTGGTTTGTAGGTGAGTTTAGGATTAGGATTTGGATTAAGATTTAAAATTTGGATTTGGATTTGGTTGTAAGAGAGAGAAATTATAAAAGTTGTTTGTTTTAGGTATTGAGATATAAATAAGTATTGAATTTTTAATTATTTAAAAAGTGGATATATATATAAGGGATGAGTTATTCATACGGGGGCTATATTTTTATATATACCCCTCCTATGTTTTTTGTTTTTTTTTTTTATTTTTTTTTATTTTTTTTTATTTTTATAATTTTGTTTATATCAAAAAGCTATAAACCTGAAAATGCGGAACTGTAAATATAAAGTTTAATAAGCCAAACGCTTAAAACTGTCAAAAATACGGAACAGAAACTGACAAAAAACTGTGTTGTACTGGAAAAAGCGGGGGGACAAAAGGAATATTCCCTGGACAAAATATGCAGGGCTACGGGTAGCCCCCGTAGCAATAGTAGGACCCATATATAATTTAATAATTGGACCCACAAGTTATACATGATTTTTTAGAAAAGAAAGCTAGAAGACGAAAAAAAAAGAATAAAAAAAAGAAATAAAGACGGAAGAGAGAGAAACCCATACTACTTAGATGGGAATTCTGCAAGCTGAATTTATGGTAACCAACCCCACTTGTGGGACCCATAAAATTATACCAAACAACAACTTATGGGCATGGTTCCCAAATCTTAACCCCATCCCCAAAAACCAAACGGCCCCTAAGTAAAAGTATAGTGGTAGAACATTTGTATGATTTATAACCATAGTTTGGAACATAGAAATTGGATGGTTTTCAGAATTCTCATTTTCTTTTTCTTTTTTCCCCTTTTAAAATTTAATATAATCAATGATATACTATAATAGAAAGTTCTCGCCACTAGAAAAGTATAACATTTTAAAATTTTAAAGAACTTTTTCTGGTAACAATGATCTTCAACTTTTGATCGACGAATTTACAAGGTTTGAATCAATCGTCACACAAACTTAAATTAGATAAAGCTCTTTTTATTTAAAGTTTGCTGTGACTACTTAATGATCGTTTACACTGACAAAAAATGAATTTGAGACCTATCACATTTAGGTTTTGACAAATGCAAGACTTTTGACACTAAACGACTACGTAAGTGGTTAAGTTACTTTAGATTAACTTATAGTTTTGAGTTATAAAAATAGAAACTAAAATAAGTATTTTTGTTATAACGAGAGCCTATGAGTATAGTATATCTTGTCCTGTTAGAACTGATAAAACTTTGTCATAGAGTTACAAGCCTCCACTAGTCCAAATGCTTACATGGATTTAAAAAAGCTGTCGGTACAAATAATAGTCCAATGACTCCAATCCATGACATTGTGCTCAAAAGTTAAAAGTTGCAGGGGCCTATCGATAAAGAGCACAATAATGCTTTTAAATTTTTAACTTTTCAGTTTTCACTATCCTAAAGCTCCTATATTTCCATAATAGTACGTTATAGTTTCAACTTTTTTTATACATCTTTCAATATGATTGAAATTATTTCTTTTAATTTTTACTGATACAAGTTACTAATTACAACAATATATAGTTTTGATTTTCATTTTAGTTCATAACCACATCATCATTAATATTTACGGAAATATTTTTGTCAAACATAAAGTAATATTTATATTTAGGCCAGAAAAGTGTTACCAAAATATAGATAACACAAACCAAACAAAAACATGTATATATGTGTGATTGCATTGAGTTGTCAATTCTCATTTCCCTTATTGGAAATTTTTTAACTTATCTTTTATTTTAATTAGTAAAAAGTATGAGAGAGATTTTATTATTATTTTTTTATTTTTTGGTTTTATTGTGTGAAAATAACATATTTTATATGCAATTGTTTTAGTAGCTTTAAAAATCGATTTTAGTTCTTTGTCCTTTTGAATGATTAATTGAAGTTAATAATAATAATAAATATAAACATGGTGCATGGTTAATCACAACGTTTTCAAGATCGGGATCCTATCTAGAATCGTTTTTGTCTTTGCAAGACCGTGATCGTAAGATTGGATCGGGATCATAAGATCATACTCTAAAGTTATTTCTTAATAATTTTGTAATATTATACAAATCCACAAATTATTATACATTATGAACACAAAATACTATAAATGTTTCATATAAATGTTGTCCTAAATTATCATTATGAAATGTTTAAAAAGATTAGCATGCTGTTCTTTTAATTCTACGAAAAAAAAAAAAAAAAAAAAAAAAACATAAATTTGTAGTTTTTTAGTTTGTAATCCGAGAAAAGTAAGATCGCATCGGATTAGATCTTAAGATCGTATGATCAAGATTGGGATCTTATAAGATCTTAAGCTTGCAAAGATCCTATGTAGGATCCGGGTCATTTTTGTTTTACAGTATCGTAAAATTTTAAGATCAAAATCGGGATCCTGACAACTATAATTAATCGTAAAAACGCAACCTCTAAAGACTTATAAACAAAGCTATTTTGAACCAACTAGCTACTTCAGGAGTATGTCAATAAAATAAAAGCATGTTTGACACATAAGATCATGAAAAGATTATGCCTATTTTTTTGAAAAAATAAGCTATTTAAAATATAAGTTTTGTTTGACAGACATATATAATTTTATAGAAATTTTAAAAAAATAATCTTTTATAATCTCTTAATATCAAATGATACTTCATTTAGCTTATAAAAATAATCTCCATTTTTAATCTATTGCTTCAACTCCATCTATAGTTATATCTTCGCTTTCTGTATCAGTTATTTTCGCAAAACATACCTGATCATGTTAAAGCTTATTACTTTCTTTTTTCTTTTGCATTCGTACCTCACCAAACTAGCTTCTCTTCTCACAAAAATGAAATATTTGAGAGAATCAAAATGTTCATGTTTGTTAAAAATAAATAAATAAATAAATAAATAAATAAATAAATAAATAAATAAATAAAAAGTTCTATATAAACCCCTACATATTTGCTATCTATCTACCATATTTTCTATCTTTCTATCTCATTCTCAAACAAACAAACACAAGTGAAAAATGAGGACTTCGATGAAGATGTTTGCTACACTTTTGCTTGTTGTCATGTGTCTCTTGGCCAATGGTACTAATCTCTCATTTCTCCTAGTTGCACACATGCACCTTTCATTTTGTTGTAGAAAAAAAAGTATTCAAAACATCTTGTTTCACTCATGCTACTTAGACAAAATAACATAATTATCATCAAAACTTGTAACTTTATTTTGTGTTAATTTGTATATACAGAAATGGGTGGTCCGATGGTAGTCGAGGGGAGAACATGCGAGTCACAAAGCCACAAGTTCAAGGGGACATGTTTGAGTGACACAAACTGTGGAAACGTGTGTAGTAATGAAGGGTTTCATGGTGGAAAGTGTCGTGGTCTTCGTCGACGTTGCTTTTGCACCAAACATTGCTAGATCCATCTATCTAGCTAGCTACTTCATGTGTGTCCTTTAACTTGAATGTTTAGTTTGAGTTGTTTTTAGTTTATTGTTCGTGTGTGTTTTGTTGAATGTTGCATGAATAAGTTTGCTTGGTTGATAAAACGGCAATATGTACCGTCTGTTGGGGTCTTTGTATCCATGTAATGTGATTTCTCAATCACCTGTTCTTCAGTTTAATGTATATCTGTTCCCTATATGCGTATGTATGTTTGTATAAGATAGATCAGATAAGTTATACCAAGCTTGGTTATGAGTTTGGATAGGTTACCCAAATAACAACCCTCATCACCTCTCATTTTTTCTGGCACATCAACGGTGGGTGATTTTACATCACCAATATGATTTAACCAGGGCCGTCCCATGGATTTCAAGGGCCCTGTGCGACTTATACAAAGTAGGCCCTTCAAAGAAACGTTTAGTTGCTCTATTAATAAGCCAAAAGTAGCAAAACGTAAGCATCTCAAAGTCTGCTAGTTTATGTTGTCAATTGAGATAATCTCTCAAAAGATTAGTAAGATTGCATAATATTCTCAATCCTATAAATAACAAATTTAATATAAAAATTTATTACATAATATTAAACTATAAATTTTTGAAAACTTACAATCTGTATAATAGAAAGTCTCAACAAATGGAAGATAGATACAATATATTTAACCAAAAGGAACGTTAAACAAAATTCCTAATAGTGTGGAAGAGTGATAGCTGCAGTAAAGGAATAACAGGTGTTTTATTTGCTCATATATAAAAACAAGAGTAAAGCACTTTTTAACTCAATGTCCAAAATGGTCATGCGCAACCACTCGACTCCGCAGCCCCACCCAAAATTCGCCACGTGTCCAAATGAAAGTACAAAAAGTACAAATAATAAAAAAAGGTACAAAAAGTGTACTTTCATTTGGACACGTGGCGAATTTTGGGTGGAGCTGCGGAGTCGAGTGGTTGCGCATGACCATTTTGGACATTGGGTTAAAACTTGACCACAAAGGGGACTTCAAAAAAGATTTTGGCTTATTTTTGTATTTTTCTCTAAAAACAAATTGGGCTGGGCTTGCTACTTAGAGTTTGGCTCTATAACACTACACCTGATGGATCAACATTTGAGGCCCCATTGGGATATTGGGCCCTGTGCAGTTGATCACTCTACACAGGCCCATATCCGGCCCTGGATTTAAGTGTAATGGATTGACTTAGTTGACCAATGTGTAATCGTGAAAAATGTTCAACAAGTCGAGGGTTGTGTGGAGTGCACACTTGTATGACATTATTATGATTATCATTCGGGGGTCCGGGGGCAACGCCCCTGGTGGCAGAGTCCAAAGGGCGGCAGCCCCTAGCAGGGTCCAAGGGTCAGCTTGAAAAATTTTTATTTGATATAAAGTGCTATGTTAAAAACGCAATTGAAAATAAAATTCCCGAAATTATGGACTTACTTTTTTTCCCTTTAATTTAACTGAATTGGTAGTTAAATAACTGCTATGGCAGTTACAACCGACTTAGTTTTGTTGGTTATATATTAATTATTCTTTCTGGTTCGGTTTCATAATAACAAAAAACATATTCTCGTTTCTAATCTGAGTATTATCCGATTTAAGATTTCGATAGAACCATCAAAATACTTCATTCTGAAAGTGTTTACACGACTCTCAGATTTATGTGATCCTAAAATCTAATATCAGCTTTCTTTCTCCTGCAACCTACAAATAACCTTTTAAGCACAATAAGGCAACCTACACTAGAAAAAACATATCATACAAAAATACATTTTAATTATTAAAACACACACTAAACAACCACACAACCTGAGTTGGCTGGACGATCCTAATACCGAAAACCATGACCAACAACTTTCGACGACCTTGAAGCCACAACAAGAACAACCCTCATCAACATTGACAACCTAGTCGGTTGTCACCCTTATTGTGCCTAGCCTAAGGTTATATGGTTAACTTATCAAAGCTTCATATATGATATATGATATATCCATGGCTAATTTGCAACGAGAGGTGATTTGTACACTACAAGACTCTACTTGTGAATACTGAATTAATGAATTTAGGCAAACGTTTGCCTAAATTACTTCTAAGTACCCCTTAAACTTGTCAACTTTTCAAAAATTTGACAACTTAAATTGTGTCGTCTTTTCTTGTTAGGAATTAGAAAATTCCTATATTGAAGAGTCGGTCACCCCATCTATCATCTAGCTTTAGTTAGCTCGTAGACTAATCGTTAGTTACTTGTTTATGTTGTTTTGTAGTTAGTCAGTAGCGTAAAATAGTCTAGTGCAACACCGTGGAGGAAGGACGAGTCTTTACCCACTGTATCCCTGATCCACAGGCCGTCAGGAGGTCGTTTAGTTTGTAACCTATAAATACCCTCTACCTCCCAAGGTAGAGGGTTGGATGTTCTTTGGTAATCTAATATTCCACAAGCTTCTCTCACTAGAATGTCCCACTCTTTCTCTCTCTAAAACCATCTATGTGCTCATTGTGTTAATGTTATGATGTGTATGTGAAATCCAATATCTTACAATTGGTATCAGAGAGCCATGGTTAGATCATATCTTGCACATCTTTGGATTTATAGTGGTTTTTAGGTGGTTTTTGAGTTTGAAAAAGTTTAGTGGTTTTTGCATCATTTGGTTGATTTCTTGTGTTAAAGTTTGAATTTTGTTGGTACTTTTATGTTTAGAATCATCACAAGTGCTTAGGTTTTCATTTGGTAAGCTTGAATCATCTTGGTTGGGTTGTTTTTGGATTGAAAAGTGATGTTTATATGGTTTTTCAAGCTAGCGACTTAGCTCACGGAGTATTTTCTTGGTAGCGACTTGCTTCACATTTTTTTAGCGACTTACAGTGTTGGAGCTAGCGAGTTAGATCTAGCGAGTTAAAGTACAAGTAGTGGACTCTCCACTACGAGTAGCGACTTGGTGGTAGCGACTTGGTCTGTAGCGAGTTGCTCTTTAGCGACTTGCATTGTTAGCGACTTGTGTAGCGAATTGCTGCTGAAACTTTGCTAGCGACTTGAGTGTTAGCGAGTTACTACTTAGCGACTTACATCTGGCTAGCGACTTGGCATGGTAGCGAATTAAGTGTTGGCGACTTGGTGTAGTATTGATGAGTGTCTAAATACTCATCATTTTTGTACAATATAAACTGCAAAATCATCTGAAAACACTCAGAAACACATCAAAATGATCAAAATATCACAAATCAGTGTTTTATGTGTTTTAAATGCAAAAATATCAAAATCAGATGAAAAACATATCAAATTTGCAAAAATTGCAGTTTTAGTCCCCCAAGTTTCAAAAATTGTCAAAAACAGTCCCTGAGCACAAAATTTCAAAAGAAAAGTCACCAAAGGTCCTTTTTAAATCATAAGTTGTCAAATTTAGTCCTTTGGTGAAAAATATAAAAAGTTTGAGAAAATTACAAGTTTAGTCCTTCAACTTTCAAATTTGGCAGAAATGGCCCCTGGAAAATTGGAAAATGACAGATTTGGTCCCTGTACTTTTGAAGCTTGTCAGTATTAGTCCTTGGAATATCTTTGATGAGTTGGCAGCTATGGTCCTCCAATTTTCAGGATTTACACTCTAGGTCCTTGTATTTTTAACCTTTACAAACCATTTTGGACCTTATCACCCCATTTGACCCCCTGTCACAATACCTTTTTGAACCCCCCCTTTTTAATATATTAGCCGGTCAAATGGTTTGACTAACCACAAAACGCGCCAAAACCAATCTTCTTCCACCTGCTTTCTGCCCCAATCCCTGCAACACTCAACCCCCCTCCTCCAACTCACCTTTCCACCCAACCTTATCACTCCAAACACAAGAATCCAAGGGACAATAAATTACACCCTCCCCTTACACTCAACCAATCCAACTGTCAAAATTCATTTTTCCCGCCAAAATGAATGAATGGTCAAGATGAGATTCCAGTGATCCTATGGCCTCAATTAATGGTGGGGTTTGCTCAGAAAAGAAAAAGAAATAGAATGGATATAAAAGAGAGGAGGGATGCAAGCAAAAAGGGTGGTAGTTAGTTTTTATAAAAATTTCCTTATGTCGTTTTTTTTTAATCAATGTCTTAGATAGTTCAAATGTTGTAATCTCAATTCCTTTGTATAACATTCGAGTTTAAACATCATTGTGGGGTGCTTTGGATATCCATTTAAAGTTTTTATATAAGTTAATATTTTCAAGGTTACTGTTGAGATTTTTAAGTTCTAAGTTTTCTGTCCAGGTTGTTAGTTGTTTGTTTTAAGCTTAAACAAGTTTGCTTATGGTCTTTATAAGCTTTCTATAAGCTCACAATACATTTTCAAGCAAATGTGTTGCTTGGTCAACAAAAGTCAACTCTTAAGCTCAAACTGGAAAATGGTGTCTTGGGTTGTTGCAGACCTCTGAAATGGGTTGAATCAGGTTCAGTTAGTGTAGTAATGGGTTTGGTATTGGCCTGCAAGCAAGTTGGATTCTTGTGAGTTAAATTCTCA
>BPTQ01000005.1:248288442-248299228 GCA_019973895.1 Chrysanthemum seticuspe | reverse complement strand
TGGTCTTGAATTAACCGAGCAAAATCCGGATGAGGCAACAGATCATCTTGTTCAACGTGAGTCTCAACATGATCATTCTTTAGATCCTCAAGTACGACCACGGAGTCAATTTGATTATCAAAGGAAACCATGAGGTCATCTTGATCGTCAAATGTAACTACAGGGTTAACTTGAAAAGCATCAGAAGAAGATGTAGAAGACTCAGTTTGAACAGTCTGATCCGTGCCGGATTCAGATATTGGCGGAGATATTAGTTCAGATATGATGATGGTTTGTTCGGGTACCTGAGACAAGCCATCAGTGTCATACACTGGGCCTGTATCACTCATGTGCAGCTCATGCATATTAGCCATCAACATAACAGCTGCATTTGCCTGCAAGTCCTCCATGTCATCATCTGAGTCTGCATCTGCCATAAAGCTCTGTTCTTTGTCTGTAAGAGATCCACCAGCTTCATCCTTAAGAGCCAGAAGTAAGGCCTCTTTGAAATAAGCACTGCCCCTAGTCCTTGGCTTTGGGCATGCATTAGCCAGGTGTCCTTTCTCATTGCAGTTGTAGCATCGAAGACCATTTAACCGATTCTGAGCATTTCCTTGTTCCACCACTTGAGCTCTGTTGTTATTCCTACCCACAACATTAAACCCTTGACCACCGCCCATCTGACGACCATAATCACGATTCTGAACTTCAACACGTCCATTGTTCACAACAGCTTGAGTCCGTGTGTTAGATGAGGAACGAATACGATTGTTGGATTTGTTGGTGTAACGGCCAAAAGCATTAGCAATCATCACAAATCCTTGTTGCAATGCTTCGAATGGATCGATTTCCTCAGTAGCTTCACTGACATATGCTTGAGCATTGTTGCTGTATGGGACCAAATGATTTTGTTGAGGTTGAGGTTGTTGCTGTGAAGGTGTGTTGGAAGCAGTTGGTTGAGTTGCTGGTTGAGAAGGATAATTCTGTTGAGCATACAAGGCAAGTTGTTGATTGTCCGGTTGTGACTGTTTAGCAATTTGAGCACGGAGAATCCTTTCCCGATCAACTTCCTTTTCATGAGGCTTCAAGTAATCGTACAACAATCCATAAGTAGAATGATGCATATTCTTCGCTTGACGGAGAAAAATGACATACTTCTCCCATTCTGGACCAAGACTACTCAGGAACTTAGTATTCACTGCAATTCTTGGCATGATGATGTTGTGTTTATCCAAATCATTGATGATGTCTGAAAATCGGTGATGATATGACTCAAGTGTCTCTCCAGGTTCAATCATGAAGTGTTCATAAGCCAAGTAAATTTTGGATTCCAAATCCTCCTGATTGAGTACAGATCCTTCCATAAGAAGACGAATATGATCCCACATTTTTTGTGCAGTCTTTTGAGCATCAACACTACGAAGAATTGGGTTTGGTAATCCTAGAAGGATGTATTCCATTGCAAGTTCATCAGCTTCATAGTGTAGAAGTTCTGTAGCATTTAGATCTGCAACAGTAGCAATGTTGATTTGTTCATCTCTTGGTGGAACAGCAGTTGGATCTCCGGGTACAGTGACAGTAGGCATCTCAAATGGACCTTCCAAGATAACCTTCTTTAAGAACTTTCCATGTGGCTTCTTCAGATCACAGAACCTAAAGAACCTTATAACCCATTGATCGTAGTTTCCTGGAGTGAGCATTGGAGGTCTATCAAGTGATCCAGCTTCATGAATTGATTGTTGGCTGCTTAAAGCTTCACACATCTTAGCAAACCAAGTGGGTTCCTTCATAGTGGTCCGTGATGGATGTTGATTGAAATCGGTTGTGTAGGGTTGAACTTGAATGCTTGGTTGTGGTTGAACCATTTGTGGTTGTGGAATTGCACTAAGTTGTGGAGTATGTTGCTGATTAAATTGTTGTTGATAAATGGCTTGTTGTTGATTCCATTGTTGATGTTGTGGAGTTAATTGTTGTTGTTGTTGATTATAAGTGTGAGGGAAATAGTTAGAGTATGGTGGTTGAGACATGATGATAAACTTGTGTAGTAAGAATGGATCTTTGTAGTCGAATGAACCTTTGTTGATGAAGTATCCTTAGGCGTAGAAATGACAAGAACCAAGTAGCACTTATGCGTAAAAACACCAAAAGTTACGCGTAACAAGAATAGTTACGCGTAGGATTTAGCTTACGCGTAAGCAGGAGAAAAGACTAAAGTTATGCGTAAACAGTAAGTTAGGCGTAGAAAGTTAGGCGTAGGATTACCTTATGCGTAGGACTAGGTCTACGCGTAAGATGAATCTTAAGCGTAAGATTTTCTACGCGTAAGCTTTATGCTTAAGCGTAAGATTAGGGTTTTATCCCAAGTGATCTTTTACACTTCACAGTGCAAAAGATATCCAAAGTCGACTTATTTTCAGACTTATCCAAGTAAGAAAACACGGAATAAACCAGAAAATTGAAGATCAAACCAAGGAAAGTCTTACGCGTAATTTTAGGGTTTTGTTACGCGTAAGATTACTCGTAACTTTGAGTCTATCCAAATGTGTTTCTAAACCAGTTTTTGTGTGTTGAAATAGCTTCAATAACACCAAAATAACACAAAAGTGTGAAACTTGATGATCCAAAGCACTTAAAACAGTTACGCGTAGGATAACACTTGCGTACAAAAACAAGCTTAAAAACAAGGAAAAACACGTAAAGTTCCAAACTTTTTGCCAAAAACCAATAGTTTAACACCTAATAACGTTGAAAGTACAAGAATCTTGGATTCAAAAGTGTAAAATATTAGTTTTTAAGCGAACCAAAGATTGTGTTATCTTTACGCGTAAGACCCAAAACCAAACCTTCAAAAACAAAGTGTACACCCAACTATTTGGCGATTGATACCACTGTTAGGTCACTAGTTTTACAACACAAGCTTATAGAGAAAGAGATAAGGCGATTGAACAAGCTAAACACACACACACACACGTATAAGTAAAACCGGTTAGGCGTAGTGAGAGTGAATGAAAGAATAACTTGAACAACCAACCCTCAAATGAGGGTTTACAATAGTTTATATAGGCAAGGAGCTAGGGCAACACTCCCTCTCCTTCCCTATTCCTTATTGGGCTTGGGCCTCAGCTTATGGGCCTTCTACATAAGCTGGACCTTAAACAAACATAAAGGCCATAATAACGCTACCTATTACATATGAAATATAAATACTTGAAATACTGTTTAGGAGTGATTCCAACAGATTCCCTTGAACGATTTTTCTTTGATTTCCCTTGGATTCGTATGAGATGTAGCGAGAGTATCAAAGAGAGATTTGTGAAGCAAGAACTTTCACGAATTTGGTAAGATAGAGAAGGGTAGGGTGGGATATCCTGTTGCGTTTTCCTTCTTTGGGAGATTCGATCTAGGTGAGTAGCTAAGAGTAGAGGTTGAAGATGAGATTTGATACCTTTTTGGTTTCTTGGTCTTTGCACTAGTTTGTCGTGTGTGGGAGGAGAAAGGACAAAGAGATTATATCTCTAAATTTTAATAAGGTTTTTCTTTCATGTATTATGTGCTTGTATATATGTAATATACTTAGTATTAATTGGGAAAATGTATGTATATAAATTACACTCATGATTTATTTGTGTACATGTATGTATTTGTGTTACACTTTCATATTTATTGTGTTTGAGTCTTATAGAGGTTATTGTTCGAGTGTAAGTGTGTTAATTATTTTGTGTCCCGCGATATTATATTGTGACCGTAGTATCATTGCTTGATAACTTTTATAACGTAGTATCTTATTGTTGCGTATCCGGAATATTTTTATCTTTGTAATATTCCCTATCACGGACATTTGTCATTTGTTTTATCATGCCCTTATCATAGTGTCGGTACGCGTGCAGTGTTGGTCACTGGGGAAAACGAGATAACCTCTCGTCTTACAATTTAAATCATAAGACAAAAATGAAATATAATATTCATAAAAGGATATGAATGCAAAAGTGATGCAATAGTCTACAGTATGCGAGTTAACTACTCAAATGATCAGGTAAAGCTTATGCATGCTTAATGACTTATGCTTAGTAATAATAAATTACTAATTACCAGTTAAATTTTAGTGAAAATTTACCGTGTGTCACATCCTCCCCGCCTTAGAAGGGAAAACCGTCCTCGGTTTTCAGTTAGAATTGTTTGCTGAAGTAGAGAAAAGGCATGGGTTTTTATGCTCAAATTGGTCTTCACGTTCCAACGTGCATTCTGGACCTCTTTGAGAGTTCCAACGGACTTCAAAGATAGGAATGCGGCTTTGCTAAAACCGTTTGATTTCTTGATTCAATATTCATTTGGGTTCCTTGACACAATTTAATCTTTTGTCGATTTGGATTTCTTTCATTGGAATGGCGAGAATTTCGTCGGAAAGGCAATTCTTCGAGTTTCATATGCGAAACACGCTATGCAAGGAGTTGAGTTCTAGGGGAATTTTCGGGTTAGTAGGCTACCGACCCGATTCTCGTGTAAATTTTGACGGATTTAAAGTAACGAGGATTTAGCTTTCTACATATCCCAAAACGGATTATGCCTTTCTACGACGTTACAAATCCCTAGTATGAAGGGTGGTTCTCCGAGTTGTTCGCACCAGACTATTTGTGCACCACGTATAGTCCTGATGGTAATCCGAGTTGGTAACTACTAGCTCGATCTTGGGGAGGATTCGATTAATCTCACGAATTAAGGTTTTCCCCCCTTTTGCATTCTGTCAGGTTGGGTTACGTTTTCCGGAGGCGGAACTTCAATCTAACTTTCTCGTCGACTTGAACCTCAAGTGACCTTTAGTCCTATTTTTATCGACCTTGATGATTCAGATTTGTTTGCATTCGGTCTCTGGTCTGCCCACTATTATTAATGGTTCTTGATAGCCGCATGGAACCACTGGACTGGTTCTTTGTCGATTTCTGTTCAAAACACGATTGATTTGCGCTCTTGACCATACAGTGCTTCATGAGGTAGCCTTTAGTCGCATGGGAATTTGATTAAGGCAGTTTGCCTACTCTATTCTCCTTTCGAAACATGTTACTCATGCTCGAAGTATAACTTCTATAGCTTGAACGGTCCTTCTATTCCGTCTAGTAGTCGAAAGATGGTAAATGGTTATTCATTTCATGTTGAATTCCTTAGAATTTTGGGAGTCGTCCTCGAATGGTTTTCGCTACTTGGAATGAAGAGAATTGAAAAGCTATGACTTGTAGTGCCTTGCTTCGAGCAATCCCTGCGAGTTTGTTCATATTGTCATTCTCTTTGTTTGGTAGGAATAGGTGAATTTGATGAGATGATCAATTAGTACCCAAGTAGGGTTATAGTCGACAGGGATCTTTGGTGACTTAATACTAGAGTCCATCGTTAGGCATTCCCATTTCTATTTGGAAATTTTCGGTTTGTACCGGTAGGTTTGATGGTTCCTGATTGTTTGAATTTCTCTTCTCGAACATGCTAAGGATGGTTTGACATAGGTCAAATTCCAGCCTTCATGTTTGATACTCATAATAGCTCTCTGGATTAAGGTTCATCTTTGCCGGACACTAGATGAGTATAACTCCTGGCCTTGATAAGGTTCCCACGAAATGAGATTACAAATCCCTTCATGGCGTGGGTCTCAACGTTGGTCCTTCGGGTTAAGATTACTTTTGGTTCTTTACGGACTCCCTTTCACCTTTCGGTATGTAGTGAGAGTTTTATTTTGTCGGTTCTTCCTTTGAGTGATACTACTCGAAATGATCTGGCTTTAAAAGGTTTAGTTTGCTAGTTGTTGCTTGAAGTATATGCGGTTATAACTGTTTTGCCTTGGGTGAGTACGAATGTTGTAATTGAACTCACGTTGCGACTACAATTGTTGGTGTCGTCACATGGTCAACTTCCCTTTCGTTTCCGTACACTCCGTAGGACATTGTGGTCGGTGTACACTGTGCTCCCTTGGTGTAGTAAAGATAACATTTCTAGGTTTTCCTAGTGTGGTCATGTTAGGTTCCGATTCTAATGTGTGCACTGCGTGGTGCTCCTCATGGATCTTTGGGTGTTGAGTATTCTATACCATTATTTTCCTTTTTGGATCAGGATAGCTTCCAGCTCTGGTGTAAAGCGTCTCCCTTAAATAGTAGAGTCTCTGTCACACTCAGGTATGCCTAAAACAGGCGTATCACATGATTTTTCCTTGCGCAGTATGTGTAGGTGCTTATTGGGTTGACCTGGGGTGTATGATGATCTATTCCTTTCTTGGTTCAGTGTAGGTGATAGGATACTAAGTATGAATTGGCATATCCGAGGCGTCAGTCTCTGCGTCCAGTGTTCTATAGGGTGCTAATTCATTGTCGAAGGTTTAAACGCTTCACATTCGTTTCCTTAGTAGAAGATTTCTTCTCTCAGGTGGCACGGTTTATTCTATCCCCGTGTAATGTGAAATGTATGGCATTTTAAGGTGGGGTGTCGACGTGAGATATAGACACGAACTTTTCTATTTTGCGATAGTGAGTTAAGCACTTCCTTTAACATGACCGGGTAAGAATTTCAAGAATTTAGCCGTGTCCGCGCACGTTACTCCTCCCGAATTATACATAGGTGATCAGGCTATGTATAATTGGGGACCGGTGACGTATTTTTCGGTATAATCCAAATCTTGGTGTACTTATTCTTTGGTCAGTGGAAATGTTGCAAAAGTTCATGTGCGAAGTTTTGGTGCGATGGTTTATAAGATTTGCTAGGCCGACCAATTCTGTCAACATGGCCTATAGCTCGTTTTACCAAGATGTGTGACACAATGACAACTTGGTTAGGAATGAAATGTTGGACTCGTGATTTTTGGCGAGGTACTAGTTTGTGTTGGTCTTATCGGTATAGATAATAATACCTTCGCACTTTTTGGAATGTGGATTTTTCTAAAACAACCCGTTGGGTGATACTAATTTGTCAGAGAGACTAGTCGAATACTCCGGATGACTTTCTCTTATCTTCAGAGAAATCCTTTCATCGTGACAAGATAGTTGAAATCCTTAATGATATGGTGAAAACGGTCATGGAGAGGACATATATTAAGATAACATGATGAGAATAACAGATACATTCTAGGGAAAGGTTCAGTACATTTAGGTTTCATAGAGAAGTACTTTAAAGTAGACTATGACTTGGAAGTTAAACTAAGCTTTATTACAACCAGCATCTCTAGCTAACTTAGTTTCTTCCATGGTGTCCGTTGGGAGCTTGAACAATTCTTCACACTTTCTTCAGGAAATTGTTTTGACGGTGGCTGCCTTCACGCTTACCCTCCCCATCCGGGCACATGCTCTTGATGTGGTCTTCCTTTCCACATCCCTGACATGTCATTGTTTCCCTATAGAGTTGCTTACAATCTTCTATCTCATGCTCAACTCTTTTACAAATCCCACAAGGTATAGGGAATTTTCCATAGTGGTAATATGGGCATATATTACACTTGGGTTTTGTCCCGGCATACCTTACTTCCCGCTTGTTTTTAGTAGTCTTAACCTCAGTCGTCCATTGACGTTTTCTTGATTGTTGCATTTGATCTTTCTCACCATCATATTCCCAGTTCCTTTTGCTACCACAGTACCCCATTGTCTTGCCTTGAGGCAGTGACTTTGTCAATCCAGGAGTCGCACTAGTAGCTTCTTGGGTGACAGTGGGCGCGAATGCAACAACGTTCTTCCGAGTTTCGGGAGGACATCCCCAAGAGTATGCTTCGAGTCTCTTTTCCTCAGGTCCTATTATGTTAGGACATAGTTGGGCTAGTTCGCGAAATCGATTGGTGTACCCCTCGAGGTCATTCCCTATCATAGTTAGTCCACAGAGTTCCCTTTCCATCATCCGCAGTTCATTTCTTGAACATTATTCTGCAATCATCATTTTCTTCAGGGTATCCCACTGAAGTGAGTAAGCAGCGTCTATTCCTACTAATCGGACATAAATGTCCCACCATGTGAGGGCTTGGTGTCGAAAGGTGCAAGTAGCATACTTGACCTTACAATTGTCCGCGCAATTCTGTTCGCGGAAAATTGTCTCTATCCTTTTTAGCCATTTTGCCAAACTTCTGGCTCCTTCAGTCCCCTCAAATGCTGGTGGTTTACAGTTTCTGAATTTTTGGTAAGATAAATTTCGTGATGTGAGCGTCTTACCAACCTCTTCTTCCCCATTCCCCTGGATGAGGTTGTTGGTGTTGCGATTGATTTGGTAGTTGGCAATCCTTGCAGCAACTCGTTCGTTAACAGATTTCTCAATGGTGGTTGCGTTCATGTTCTGCTTTACTGGAAACATTTTCCTTCAACCACAAGAATTGACCACAATAAGTTTTCTATAAGTGTGAGGACCATGGTGGAGATTTATAAAGTTACAACGTATATTACTTCTCAATCAATTATTTTCCAGGTTGTATTGACTGAATATTACGTAGTCTTAGTCTATCAAGATGACATTAAGAAAGCGGAGACTGGTTGAAGCGAGTTTTAACAAAAGGTTATAACTCACAAGTCGTTGTTTATTACGCATAGTCGTTCGTCACAATAAACTTGATTACATTCTAAGGAGATTCATGGCTCATAGGGCCGATACATAACATGCGTCCATTGACTCGCTCTAGTTTGTCATACAACAAAACTACTACAAGCGTTTTTATTGAAACCACTCATCACAACGTCTAACACAATTGCAAAGTGAAGTTTAAGCATTTTCCGATGCTGTCCCGAGTTGACTTTGTTGAGTTGCCTTCCATTCTTCTAACTCCCTGAGTTGGGCCTCCATCCTGGCAAATTTGTTGTTGACCTCATTTGCCCTACTCTCCATAGTACGTCTTTGAAATTCCACGACACCCTCCAGGTAACCTGTCTCAGTTAATGCTATTGTAGTAACGGTCTCCAACCGCGTTAGCCTACTTTCAATCTCTGTGAGACGTCCCTGGGTGTCTCCTGGAGTTTGCAGAGCACACCTTTCAATGTGGTCTTCAAGACGGGCAATTACTTCGTTTAACTTCTCACGGGTTCCCTCTATTGCTGTCCCAACATCGTTGTACCATTCCTTGAGTGTTTCGCCAAGTACTTGTAGTTCTTCCACCACTTCTTCAATCCCTTCAATCCTTTCTTCTGGTAATATCCCCAAATGATCCGACATCTCTTCTATTTGTTCCTCATGGCGTGTTATGCGCGCCATAACTGTGTCGAGAGTTGGTGGTCCAACAGTGGTTGCTCCTGAAGTTTCCCCAACTTCGAACAAACTAGGAGGTGGTGTATCAGAAGATGATGGTGATGATGCAGAGAGACAGATTCTCTTGCTAGCAGGTATCTCCCAATTGAGAAGTGGATCTCTTTGGTGCCTTGGTAAGAGTGTAGGAGTAGTGGAACTGGTAGGTATAGTACTGACGGTAGTGATGATTTGGAAGTCAGCAGGTGGAGTGTGGGTAGTACCCTCCTGGTGAACTTGATACACTACCCTATACGGGTTTCCAGTGTCAGGAGTGAGTTGAGAAGGGGCTGGGATGCGTTCAGCAGGTGACAAACCTTTTGCTATGTCATCGCATCCAGCTTCAGAGTGAGGAGAAGGCATGGTCTGTGACAAGACGGTGCATATGTGTAAGTATATGTAAAATATACTTATAATAGTTATGGGATAGTAAATAGACAATATATCATGCAGTCATGTCTAAATGAACTCCAAGTAGTATGGCAAGTAAGGCAAGCGGTAACTGGCAATCGTAGAGTGATGTTTTTGTAAAAAGTAGTTATAGTTTAGGGTTTATATGTACCTAGTTCTCTATAACTTAGGCTCTGATGCCAATCTGTAACACCCCCAAATTTATTTAGTGTACGTATTATTTGGGAGCGTTACGAAATTGGTAAATCATAACACAAGTAATACAGAACGGAATACATACTCCGTTTAATTTCATAAAAGATTTGGAAACATTATCTTGTAACATTGTTTAGATAAATGGGCACATCCCATAATTTCAGCGGTCCCAATAGAAAAACATCGTTTATGAGTAAAAACACTTTTTCAGAAATTTCTACGACCATTTATCCGCCTCTTGCCTTGCATCCATGATCACAACTAAGCGCCTGAGAAAATATGCTAAAAAGGTCAGCTAAAAGCTGGTGAGTTCATAGGTTTAAATTAAAATAGTAAGTTTGGACCATAAGCAAAGACATATAATCATTACCAAGAATATAATGATATATGGATGAAAGTCTATTACGTTAGCTCTAAGTTCGTGAGCGATACCCGGGGATATAACATACTGTAGAAAATCGTATGTCTTTGACAGCATCATAGCCAACGTACTTGAATCTCGATTGCATTATCTGAAAGTAGGTATATAGTAATATAAGAACCATTACTAATATACAGAAACGAATACCAGGTTTGAATGATAAAATTAAATTTGGATACTTGAGTGGTCGAAAATCGACTGGAAAAATCGTATAAAAGAGTCCGCGAATCAACACTAGTACCTACGTTCCGTTCTCCGCCTATTTACCAGCATCTTTAAAGACTTTTTCACAAAAATGAGTATTTGCTACAAAAAGATAACCCTGGCGACTTTAATACCCTACACGGGTAAATAGATTTGTTACAATGTTCTATTACAAAGGTTTAGAAAATACTTTAATTTGCCTCATACATAAGGCAAGACATAATGAACACAATACTAAATGGTTAAAGCATTGCGAGGGTTTATTATGCATGTGATTTATTTAAACCCCCACAATGTCTAACCGTAGTCTCGGATTCAATATCTCTTGATCCATGTATATTTGGGATTTGATAT
>BPTQ01000005.1:248239849-248271865 GCA_019973895.1 Chrysanthemum seticuspe | reverse complement strand
TACTAATCTAAGGGCGATCCTCACATTTTGGGTGGAATTTAGGTGGTAAGGGGTTTTTGTGCTAGTCATGCAACTTCCTATCCATGAGACGCTTTTGTTAAGACTAATGGCCCACTCCTATACGTCATGAAAAAATTTTAAATTTGGCTAAAATTACCCTAACCTACATTTTCTCATGGTTTATTACACAAATACACTTGGACAAAGCAAACAGTCAAGGATAAGCATAGTTTCAAAGTTCCCGTTTATTTTCCCTCCCTACACTTAAACTGAACATTGTCCCCAATGTTCCCCGAAAGTATCAAAGTTATGATAACAGAAGGTAATTAAAAACGAAAGAAACTAATACTCCCCTGATTAGCTCGGTAGGATCCGTAAAAAGTGGTGGTTAAATCTTTTCCAAGAAGAGTTTTTTTGCGTGAAAGGCTCCTTCCTAACTTGTGTAACTTCTTCTTGACAAACTAAACCTGCACACTAGAAGAAAACAAACGAAACCTTCGCGTAAAATCGGCGGTAATAATATACATAAGACTCGATTTAAACTAGGATATAATGCTTGTGGAATGGATGTTTACAGAATTTGTTTTGAAAGTTAAGATCTGGAAAATTCCAAAATTTTACAAGTAGCTCAGAAAACGAGAAAAAGTAAGCTGATGTTTTTATTCCTTCCTGACGCCGTCAGGTTGCAATCCTGACGCCGTCAGGTTATCCTGACAAAAACTGGTCTGCGATTTTCTGGAAAAAATTCTGGAAAATTTACATCTTTAGAATCTGGAAAAACTTCTGCAAAAACATCCATTATGACTCGATACAAGCATTTGACTCGAACAAACAAACATATATATCTTTTAGTTAATTGTTATTCTCATGTTCACGTTTCTTATGAAAACGTGTGTAATCCTCCCTACACTTATCCTTTATGTAAAATACCTTTATATGTAATTAAGACGAGGTTAAAAACAAAATAAAGCATTTTTACAAATTCAAACATGAGGACAAACAATTAATAAAAGATATATGACACTAACAAGCAAACAATTAAGCATGGGTTGCCTCCCACGAAGCGCTTTTCTTTATTTAAGAGTCTTGTAGCTAGACTCGTAGTCCTACCCCTACGTTGCCTCGTTTTGCATTCTCAATGAGAATTCTATCATGTTAACAAAATTTTCATCGACTCTATACCTAGGCCCTAGGGTCAAGCAATCCTTATAATAATGCCTCCTTCTTTCCCACATGAACTTATAACCCTTTTCAACATCTTCCTTGCTTTTGTCCTCAAAAGCTTTGATGTTGTCTCGATCATAAATGGACAAGCGGCCATACTCAGTTGTTTTCCAAGGCATCCTATAGGTAATCTCATTGGTTCCCTCCTTAAACCTAACGGTTCCATCATGCTTGTTATGGCCCATCCTAGATGTCTCAACAAACGGTTTCCCTAGCACTACTTGGGATAGGCTATAGTCAATGACGCATCCTACATCTTCTAGGATCATAAAATCAACAAGGTAGGTGAAATTTCCTATAAAGACATGCACATCTTTGACTCTTCCCACAAAGTTGCAAATTCCTCCCGGATAATTAGGGTCTCTCCTAATATTGATTCGCTCATTCATAATGTCATTGTAAACAGCAGACGACATTATATTGATGGGAGATTCCGTATCTATGTAAGCGTGGTCGATACTCCTATATCCGATCATACAAGGAATTTTTAGGTTCCAGGGATTTCCTCTCCTAATCTTAGGGCATATCCTAATGATAGGTGATCGTGGATTATTGATTATGTATTGATGGTATGCAACCTCTTCCTTAGTGGGGTAAAGATTGAAGTACGCACTATTTTCCTCGTCCACTTTGTTGTTGGTTATGCCATTGTCCGAATTACTGCTAATCATAGAGCCAACTATAGCAGCGCTGACTACTTTCTCAACAGCTTCCCTGATTGTACTATCGAATGTTTTCTGCAAATCCGGAAGGTCGGTGTTTCTACTCATATAGCGGCTCCGACGTTGGTGTTGGTTATTGGATTGGGTTTTGAGCGACATTGATTGGTTATCACCTTCCATGATGAAAAAGTGATGGGGTTACGAACAAAGGTTACTAAGAAGGGGGATAGACTAAGAGAAAGCTAAAAATGAGAAAAAAAATTTACTTGATAGGAATCAAGCAAAGAAACCTAAACGAGGTGGACTACTAACTAGCTATTCTATTCCCCGGCAGCGGCGCCAAAAACTTGATAACGCTACACGCGTCGTTCGGGGTCAAGGAAACTTCCTTTTCTTCGAGCAAGTTTTATAACACCCTAGGCAGTGAACCTAATCGTTGTAGTGTAGTAATTAGGGTAAGCCACGGGTATTGATATCGTTCTCTAGGGGAATAGGAATGCTAGTGAGAAGTTACTACGCTAAGGTTGAGGTTGAGGAAGATTATTTTTTATCTTTTTATGTTTTTTTAGAAAATGAAAAGGTACGAATTTCGGGTATTGGATTTGGGGGGTTGGTATTGCTACCGATTACTCTACTATTATCTAATTATCTAAGCTAAGGTTGTGATAGTCTATGTCTAATTGATGTGTACTCGTATGATAGTTTAAAGATGTGTTTACTTAGGTTTTACTACTCCTTAATTATCTCCTATTGATGGTTGATTTGTCACGTCCTTATTCCTAGTTGCGTTGTGATTCTAAGGTTATAGGGCGTGCTTATTTCCCTAACTCTTTGAAACTACCAAAGGGTCTTGTTTACAAATCCTCTAGTGATTTATAGACGCCTACTCTACGGTTGTCCTTGAATACTTTATCCTACAATTACCTAGATAATTATATTCTAAAGTTCACAAAGAAATTTCAAGCATTAAGTACACAACGAATAATCTAGCGCACTCTAGATCATTAGTCAACTAAGATAAGTATCAACCAATCAATATTCAATAACTAAGTTTCATATTCCCTAAGCAAACACACAAATAAATTAGCCGGACATGGAGAACATGCAAGCATACACACAAATAATCAAAGACATAATTAAATTAATGAAGTAAATACTTATCTTGATGTATAATAGGGTTTAGAACCCTAAAATACTGCACAAGAAAGCCTTGGTTCGGTTTTAGGTTTTTACTCCCAAAAGACTACACACTAAAACTGAAAAATTCGGATTCTATATATAAGATTACATCTGCGACGGCGTCACCTTATGTTTCGTGACGCCGTCGTGTCGCCGTCATTAGGGTTTCGTCTTGGCCACGTAAACCTTGCGACGGCGTCACCTTATGACTGTGACGCCGTCCCCTTCAGCTCTGACGCCGTCTTGGCTGCATCTAGGCCGTCTGAGTAGCGACGGCCTACTCCTTTAGAACCTGACGTCGTCCCTTGAAAACATGCAATTTTTCCTCTGAGCCGTCGCAAAATTCCTTCCCGACGGCGTCGCAGATATGCAGTGACGCCGTCGCCTTATGTTTCAGCAGCTTTGAGTGTCTCGATTCTGACTTTGGCCATTTTCTTCATATATTCGCGCCTTTTCGTCCAAATAAGCATCATTCCAGCATTTTGCCTTCAAGAGACCTAAAAAGTGAAAAGGAACGATATTAAGCAATAACGGATACAAAAGTGATCGAATAAGGGCTTAAATGACCCCTCAAAAAGGTACCTTTTAAAACCTTATCAATTTTTACACCTCTCCTACCCCAAATGCTTGCTAAAATTTCATCTGAACAAAACACACCCATAATTAATGTTCCCAACATTGATTATACCCCACCAGTTTCACGAACCTATGAGAGAAGGTCTAATCAGACTACTCCTCTCATGACAATACAGCAAGTTTCTGAACCTTATGGTCTAGGAACAAGCAGTGGTGGTTCTAGACTTCCACCTAGTCCTACTATGGAGGAATCTGGACCTTTGCCCCATGATTTACCTCTCCCAACAGGTAACACAGTTGGAAGTGATGAGGGCAGTGGCAACCAAATGGAATTGATGGTTTTGTGTACCAAATTAGCAAAGCGGGTTGAGTCTCTACAAAAGGACTTGGCTACTGTCAAGAAGCAGCATGCCAAGGATGTTCAACTCTTAACGACAGAGATTCAGACTTTAAAAGGAGAGATGCAGAGGTTGAAAAAGCACAAGCAGACTGCAAAGTTGGTGATTTCATCTTCATCCTCACCTTCTGATGGTGATTCAGCTGATCATGATTTGGGAAATTCTTCCAAACAGGGAAGGAAAACAGGTTCTGACACTGAAGGGAGGACAATTGATTTTGAAGATGAAGGAGATACAAGTAAAGGAGCAAAGGAAGCTGAAACTCATGGAGAGCAATTTGAAGATCAAGACATTTTCCAAACTGCAACTGATTTTACCACTGATTTTATTTCCACTGCAGAGCCAAAGATTACCACTGCAAGTGAAGAATTTGATCAATTGAAGATAGACAAGGGTAAAACAGTTATGGAAGATGTACAGCAACCTGAAAGTAAGATTTCAAAGAAAAGACAAGTTCAGATTGATCTCGATAGAGAACTTGCTAAGAAGATAGCAGAAGATCAAATTGCTGAGAAAGTTGCTGAAAAGAAAAGATTGAAAGAAATAGAAGTTGTAAGCTTTTTGGAAGCTAAAAGATTGGATAGAATGGAAAATACTGATTCAATTTCCACTGTTCAACCTACAATTATGAAAGAAAAAGCTCCAGAGTTTAGTTATGTTCCTACTGAAGAAGATATTCAGTTTCTGGTGGCTAATAATCCAGAAATCAAGAAAAAGGCAATTGACCTTGTTGCTAATGCATCCTTAACTGAGGAACAAAGAACAGCTCAGTTGAAGGATTTTATTATAATGAAGAACAATCAAGCACTTGATGATGTGATTAATTCAGTCAAAAAGGTTCAGAAGAAACAAAGACAACCAACCAATGCACAAATACTTGCATATATGAAAACTTATTGTTGTCATGTTGGTAACTGGAAAAGGCATCAATTTAAAGGAATGTCTGATGATCAAGTTGAAAAGGCTTACTACAGAACAGTAAAACAAGATAAATCTTTTATTCCAATGGGTTCTGAAGAAGAAGAAAGAAAGTTTCCTAGATTGAAGAGAAAGGCCAAAGTAAGTGATTCTCAAACTGTTAAGAAGACTAAGGTTAATAAAGATCATACAAAGTCTACTGAGAAGGAGGTTCCTACTGAGAAGTACACTGAAGAACAAATAACTGGAATGATTGTGATTGAAGACAGAGATTTTTATCCAGAACCACTGCAAATCCAACATCCTATTATTGATTGGGAAGTTTTCACTGCTAGCAATTTTTCTCCATCATGGAAGATCACAAGGCTAGGTGGTGCAACTTCATCATTCATGACATTTGAAGATCTTGTTAAAGCTTTTGACAGAGATGACCTTAATAAACTATGGAGGTTAGTACAAGAAAGGTTTAATGCTCAGGATCTCAAAGATACAAAGGAAATGCAGTTATGGGTGAATCTTAGAAGGCTCTATGAACCAAATGTTGATGATAATTTCTGGAAATTCTCATGCACATGTCCTGGTACTAAATGGTTTTACTATGATTCATGTGAAGTTCATCATGTCTCTACAGCAAATGGAGAAGATGCTTTCATGCTTGCTGAGAAGGAATATCCACTCAGAGCTGGAACTCTCACTGTGATGTTATGTACAACAATAAGAGTTCATGAAGACAATGAGAAGGTCAGAGCATTGTTACAAAGGCTTCAAGATCAATGTTCAAGAGCTATACAAAAGTTAAGAGAAAAGAAGTGAAGTGTTTGATTGAATTCCCCAAATCCTTGAAGTTAATGCATATTGAAGAAACTTATTGATTTGCAGAGAAATCATAAGTTTAAGGGAGGATTGTTGGGAATAATCCGTTACCACGGATAGTTGTGGTTTACACTGCATAGATTAATACTAGCAGTGGAAACATATTCCCACTGCAAGTTCTTCATTACCACTGCTATCAGTTTATGTTAAGGTTAAACGCGTCTAGATAAGTATAGAATAGATCTTGTGTACATTCTATTATGTTAGCTTTATACTTATCTTGTAAAGGACTCCTTGTTGTATAAAAGGAGATCCTAGGTCATTGTCTTAGGTACGTATTACATTACAAGATTACCTACGAAAGCTTCAAGGTGTAACCCTAGTGATAAGTTAAGATCACTCGTATTATTCATTAATAATATTGGAGCTTGAGTTTTGTGTTAACTTGTGTTCATTCTCTTACATCATATAATTCGTCTTCTAAGTATTACTTAAGTAAATTCCGCTTGCTTGATAATATCATACAAAATATCATTGACACAAGGAGTGTGTCCAGATCCAACAGAGACCACTAAAGAGACTTCCTCTTACACTGAGGGGGAGCCAGCTCAACCAGTCTCTGCTATACCTATTTCATCACTCCCACCAGTTTCAGCAACACCCTTATCATCAGTCCCACCAACAACAACAATCATGACAACAACACCACCATTGGTAGCATCATCTTCTTCAGGCCATGACAAAGGAAAGGCAATAATGCAAACACCTGAGAAGATCCCCTATATGATCGGCAACACTGAGTACCTGCTCACTCCACAACAGCTAAGTGCCTATCTTGCTAAGGAAGAAAGGAGGAGGAAACTAGCTGAGGAAGAAAGAAAGAGCAAAGAAGCGCTGGTACAAGTTGTTGCTGAGAAAGTTGAGAACATTGGAATTGATCCTAAGAAGCTTGAAAAGGGTCAGGCAGGACAGAAGTTCAAGGATGCTCAGGCAGCTCAAATGGCTGAAATGAGAAAGAGGTTAGATGAAAAGAACAAACGAGCTGCAGCCATCAGGCAAGAAAGAATTGACCACTACAACTGGTCAATGACAAGCAGAAGGCTGCTTGAGAAAATCACTGATGTCAGAATCATCCCCAAGTCCAAACCACTGGCAATGAATGTCTACATGGGGGATGATAAAAGACACTTCGAGGTTCATGATCCCCTGAAATTCACTGACTTTGGGATCACTGAAGTCGATGAGCTTGGTCCTATCATTGAAAAGAAGCAGAATGCGGTGGTTAAGGAGCTGATGAAAATGCTTAGCAAAAGGTATGAAAGACTGAGGGAAGCACCAGCAATACTAGGGATTCAGCCTGCTTTAACTGCACCTCAAGGATCTCAACCTCAATCATCACAGGGCAAACGAAAGAGGGTTGAGTTCGAGCCTGAGATCAAAGTGCCTGGACTGGAATGCAATAGGGAGCTACCTGAAGGTGTGAAGTTTGTTAACTGTCTTGTGATTGAAAAGTCTGAAAGATGACTATTCTTCATTGATGTCTAGGGAAACCGAGCATTCCAAAGGTGGAGTGACATTGATCAGGCAGGTGTGGCTACAATGTTGAGCTATATACCAGTGGCCTCTCAAATTCAGACTCCTGCAAACGTCAGGTTCTGTGCTGACTTAAACGCCAAGATAAGAGAGCACCCTGACAAAGAAACACTCATCACAAAGAAAGTCAAGCTTGAAGCACTGGGGATCCATCTTGATTGACATCATTATCATTTATCTTTTGTACTAGTGAGAGGAACTATGTAATTGATCAATAAACGATGTATGTTTTGTTAAAATATTCAGTGTTCCTTATTATGTTCATTAGTACATTCAGTGTAAGAAGAAGCCAATTGCTCACTTACACTGATCAAACACTTAGGCTATTTGTATATCAAAATAGGGGAGACTGTTGGGTTCAGTAAATACCCAAACCCCTTAAATATAGGATTTGAATAGAAAATACCCTAAGTGTTTAGACCGTTAAACACTAACAGGTCACTGAGTGCATAGTCTCTTAGTGAGCCATCTTCAGGATACTCAGTAAGAGGCGAAGAAGAAGTCTCTCCACTCAGTAAGGCGAAATTTAAGGGGTGAAGACTGAGTCAAGAAGAAGATGGTGGATTCAGTGAGTGATGACAATAACTCACTGAATCCCTAAACTCCTCATCAACTACTTACACTGAAGACAAACTGAAGTAGAAGACTGAAGGCAATGAAGACTGAAGAATGAGCGGGACAAGGCGAGATAAGTTTGAACTAGATAAGACGATGTCCTTATCAACCAAAGTCAACTTTCCCTGAATGGCAAACTATCAGGCTCAGTGTCATCACTGACTTATGGAAAGTAGCCTTGTCTCTTACTTAATATAGTCTTTGTAAACAGAGACAAAATACTTCAGTATTTTGTCTTCTGTAAAATGTCAGTTTGTCACTTAGGATAAAGTTAATACTCATACTTGTATAAATAGCATAAGAGATGGAGTGAAAGATTTAAGTTTGTGAATTGTAAAACACACACACACACAAGCCATCTTTCACTCCTCCAAATACAACTCAGTCCCTGAGATAGCTCAGTGGTTCCATAGTAGTTGTGCTCAGACTTAGCCTGAGCTTAGTGAGGAGTAGGGCTGAGCGTCGGTCATAAACCGACCCAAACCGAACCGAACCGACAAAACCGAGGACCGAAAACCTTGAAAAACGCGAACCGAAACCGAACCGAATGTTGTCAGTTCGGTTCGGTTTTGTCGGTCTAGGTGTATTTTGGCATGTTTTTGTCGGTTTTGGGCCGAACCGAACCGACCCGAAACCGAAAGCATGTAGGACCTGAAACCGAAACCGAACCGACGGGCTGTCGGTCCGGTTCGGTTTTTGTCGGTTCGGTCGGTTTCGTCCGTCCGGTTCGGTTTTGAACCTTCGGTGCTCAGCCCTAGTGAGGAGTACCAACCCTTTGTCATTTCAATCCCAAGTACTATTCCGCAAGTACTTGGGTAATGTATTCTTTTTTATTCATTTCTAATAAAGAATATTATGTTGAAAATTTATCAGTGTGTTTTTACTTATGTCATTTCAGTCATTGATTCACTATTAGTTTGTTTTTTAAATACTTAACTATTTTTATACGATAGTGAATAGGGAACAACCGTTTCGGTAATAACATGACTATTGTATACAAGCACTCCGCAGCAATGCGCTGGTTGGAATCCTTGTTATTCACCTTCGTAAAACTTTCAAAAATAAATTTTAATTTTTTTAAAATATAATAATACCCCGTAATTGGTAATAATTATGAGAAGACACACATAATTTTCTGATGTACATAAATTAAATATATCCACAATACATTCGCAGTGGATTCACACTCTATTTGGGGTACTGATTAATTAAAAAAACAATTATCTTGACATCCTGAGCACAATCTCTAACATTATAAACCGTTCACTTTTTTTCAAAATTACCGTTAAAGAAGCATCAGAACTCAAAAGAGGTATTGTTTCACTTGTGAACATCCAACTCCTTGTTGCAACCTAGTGTGCAAAAAATAAAGTACTTTGTGCAACTGCATATACCATTAGAACTTGGTGAACACAAGCATCGATGCGGAACCCATGTAGAAAATGATGGACATAATTCATGTTCATTGGTAGGGGTGTCAGTCGGGTCGGGTTGGTCGGGTTCGGGTCAATTCGAGTCGGGTCAAGGCTAAAAGTAATTTACCCGAACCCGACCCTATTTGAACTCGGGTTAGTCGGGTTCAGGTCAATTTGGGTCGGGTCAACTCGGGTCGGGTCAATTCGGGTTCGGGTCAACCCGAATATAAGTTAAATAGTGACAAAATTGCCTATTTGTTCTAATTTATATAGAAAATTTCTAAAATAAATATAAAAATAAAAAATAAAAAAGTCCTTATTCGGGTCAAACGGGTTGACCCGAACCCGACTTAGCAAAAAATCTCAACCCGATACCCGACCCTATTTAGTATTCGGGTTACTTGGGTTGACCCGAATAACCCGAATTCAATTTCTAACCCGAGTAAGCAGACCCGAATATGCTTAGTCGGGTTCGGGTTCGGGTCCGGGTCCGGGTTGGCTCAGGATTTTTGACACCCCTATTCATTAGTATCTTGTGGGTCCTTTGAACTCTGTTGTTAACCTTTGATAAAAACATCCAACATTTTATGGTTGTTGAAGATATTGATTGGTGAGATATGATCCATTGTAATGACATGATAAGAGGGCAAGATCTGATTGTATAATATATTTGAAATTGGATGAGTAGATATGTCTAGGCAATTCACAATGTCTACTTTTAAACACTGACTTATAATTTATTTTTTTATGGGAAAAGGAAGTCTAACATTTTCAAATGTCGTGAGGCTCATGCAGTTTTGTTGGAACATTCGTAATCGATTTGTAGGATGTTAAAGTATATAAACCGTTATGGTGTGAACGGTGTCCCATTTTTTATCACGTGATCATCACTTCTCAACTGGATCACAACATCTTCAACTTCGTTACGGTCAAAATCTGGTGTGCAGGAAAACGGACGAGACGGGTGTCATCATGATCGGAATTAGACGACGATAAATACGGTGTAATTTTCAGAAAGAATGGAGGTGAGTGCGAAAAGCTATAGCCGCTTATGTGATGTTCGGGGTGTAATAAACTATTAAATTAAATTATAAATATGTGAAAAACAAGTGTATAGTGAGTGTAAAAAGGTAAATCCGACAAAACGTGATTCACTGTTTTAGTTTAGAAAATATGACATAAAGTTGAAGTTAGTTGAAAATAAGTGCCGTCTTTGAGCCACAGTTTTGCAAAATTCCCCGTACAAATTGTCAAATGAGATATTATGGCTAAGGCAAAATTGACACTACAACATAAAGTTATTTGATTTGACAAGGGAACTAAATTAATACTCTATACATATTATATTACGGAGTATCATAACTTTTTCCTCAACATTAAGTTAAGGTCAAACATTTTTTTTTTGCTCAATTCAAGCTTTTCAAGCAATGAGAGTTACTTTGAGTTAACTTCAATCTAAAATTTTCATTTTGTCTCGCCCCTATAGTATCTTAAACATATATATACTTAAAATTTGATTAATGCTAAATTTAGATTTTGGCCATACTAATTAAATAAAATTATACTCCAATTTCCTTAAAAAACAATAATCATTTAAGCCTTACAATTGCATATTTTCAAGCAATGAGAGAGCTCATTTTTTCGCGTGAGTTCAACATATTTTGTTTCATTTGTTAGAGTTTTGGGTCACATGACACATCTCACACGCTACTCTAGCATTTTTAGAACATTATATGTACTTATTTAACTTTGGGTTGTTGAGTTTGGGTCTATCATTCGGGTCTTTAAATCACCATCAGTTAAAATCACAAAAACACAATCAAATCCATATTATCCATTCCAATGGCTGAATTTTTAATGAGGTATTTTAGGTGGTTTTTCTTAGAGCTGTAAATTTGATGCTATGGGCATTTGACATTTCTTTTGAGAAGTCATCTTTTAAGTTAGTCTTCGTTAGTTTAGAGAAAAAGTGAATAAAATAAAATTACAAACATTATTACGTCAGCCAGTTCCAAATATATACTTAGTTTTGTATTTTTTTCGTCTCAAATTTATTGTCCATATTTTTTATGCGTTATCTCAAATTAATTGTTCATTTTCAAAATAGGTAGTGAATTTAGATCAAGTTTACCGTATTAGTCTTATTTGGGTTATTATTATAGTTTTAAAGAAGTTATAAATTAATTAGTTAAATGTAAAATTGTCATTTTGCAAAAAGTAAGAAAGACAAAATTGTAATGATAATGTTTTTTTAAAGAGAATTGATACCTATATCACATCTTTTGATGCATGAACCACAATTTATGCATTACAGTTTGTACTGTACAATACTGTAATGCACAAATTGTAATGTATGCATCAAAAGATGTAATGTGAGTATCATCCTATTTTTTTTAAACTGTGTGTTATTTGTCGGTTGACAATTAGTTTGGGACGAGAGGAGTTATATTCCATATTTATAATGCAGGAGATAAAATTCTAAACATCAATGCGTTGGAACACTCTAAATGGAACCATAAAATTGGACAACTATTTTGTTTCAAAAAATAAGTTTACTCCTCGGAGGTGCTATTAAACAAACTTTTTATTACCTATGTGTACACACAAAAATTAAACAGTGAAGCTTACAAGGTTGTGAGGCCTAGAATGAACACTACAATTATTCTACATCCCAATGTTTCATATTTACTTTCCAAAACGTTCTGATTAGCTAATAACGAAAACAAAGACAAACCTAAACATAAATACAAATATCTAGTTTGGGAGGAAGAAAATAATATAAAACATTGTTTTGCTAAAAATACGTGGTATGTTTGGCACGGAAGGGTGTAGAGCTTTTCGAAGCGGGAGTAGTGAGCAACGAACATTTTGGTTTTTAGTAATCGTTTGGCAAATAAGCGGTGAGCTTTGCTATTTTTCAGAAATACTCATTTTTTCATTGCTTCTTTAAAGAACGATGAACTGCTCACAGCTCACTGCAACTGCTCGCTACTACTTTTAACAAACACACGTTAAATATAAATATCTAGTTTTGCCAACAAGAAAATAGTTTGGTGATTGGTGACAGTTATTTACAAGTGTGAGTACAAACTGAATATACATGTCGACATAGCCTGTGGGCTATCTTTAACATTTTACTAAAAGCATCATCAACATAATCATTTTTTTTTTTTTTTTTTTTTTTACTTGAGTTTCTGATTCGATATTACGAACCGACTAATCTTAAAACGACTACCTTTTCGGATAATTCAAAATCAGCGCAGGTAAACCTCCGAGCTGCAAAACTCAACACCATTTACAATATTTAACAAGTGTATCAAACAACCCAACACAAATTAGCTGCAATAAGGTACCACGGAGTGGAGTCGGCTTCACCATCGAGTAGCAATCGGGTATACGGCTATACCATTCCGTCCAATTCGGGTACTTGAAAATTTTGAAGATTTCGAGTTCGGAACCCGAACTTTGCAAGCTTTGTTCTCTTTTTTTTTTTGTCTTTTTATGAAATTTTGGGTTAGGGTAGGATCGGGTACCACTCCGTCTAGTTAGGGTAGTGTTAGGGTAGTTTTTGGGTAGTTTTGAGTTGAAAGGTTTTTATTGGATAGAGGTAACGTGACACCCTCAGAGTATTAGGGTACGAAACTTGGACTCCCTCCCCCCTAAAAAACTCCAAAACCCACTAAAGTCAAACCAAAAAAACCTGTCACTTGTAAAAAAATCACCGCCTTGCCTTGCGTCCATTGCCGCTCTCTGAACCAAACAAACAAACAGCCGAATATCCCATTTGACTCCATCCATACATCCAAAATCCATCCGCCACGTGGCAGACCCCACCCACCCAACAACACATCTCTTCTTTTTCTCTCTTTATTTCCCCCAAATAGTTTACAAAATCATTTCTCCTTAATTTATTTCAGATTTTTATATCACTTATAAAATTTCATTTCAGTTGAAGCGTTAGATCGATTTTGTTTGCATAAGGTAAGATTTAATTTTGTTAATTATGAGTTTAGAAATGTGGTTTTGAATGATGACGTCAGCTTACGTGTTTTGATTTTGGTGTAGTGTTTTTTTTTTTTTGGAAATTGAGGCGTGAATCGATGTCTGGACCACTCGATCGATTTGCAAGGCCGTGTAAGTTTTTAAATTTTGTTATTTTTTTGTTTTCATATAATTCTTGAGGTGAAATTTAGGGGTTTACTGTAGCTAGGTTATGAATTTTTACTGTCTTTGCATATTTAGTTTTAGATATTTTTGTTTTGGAGATTATCTTTTAGGATTTACTTGTGTTAAATGCCGAAATCTGATTGGGAAATTAGGGGGTGTTTGTTTCGGCTTATATAGCCGGCTTATTGCTTATTTGATTTTCGGCTTATGTTTTATAAGCTCATTTTTTGTGGCTTATTTTGACACTTGTATCAGTTCATAATGAACTTATATAAGCCGGAAAGTGTCAAAATAAGCCACAAAAAGTGAGCGTATGGAACATAAGCCTAAAACCAAATAAGCCATAAGCCGAAACAAAAGGCGCCTAAGTATGCCACAATATTTAATAGCGTCAGACCTTCTAACCAAGAGAGTAGGAAAACTTTTCATCTAACACCAGTTATTGTTAAACATAGGTGTTGTACTAAAACACGCATTGGTATAAGCATAACCAGCTCAAGGTGGTTAAAGTACTATTATTGATGCGTGTTCTAGCCTCTTAAACATGGTACTAAGGTTTTTTTTTTTTTTTTTTTTTTTTTTTTTTTTATTTTTTTTTTAACATACACTTGTGTTGGATGGAAACTTTCTGTTCTTTCTTTGTTGGAAGAGGTAGTAATCATATTGATGACTGCAATTTTTTAAGTGATTCTGTAAACTAGTGATGGGGGTTAAAGATTGTCTAGTGGAGACCCAAGTTCAATCGTCTCTCTGGTGCGTAGCTTAGTGGGTTCCGTTTGAGAGGAGTAGAGGACTTTGCAAGTAAATAGTCATGTTTCTTGGTATGTTCGAAGACTCTCCTGAGCTGGCATAAGCTCAGCACTGCCTTCCACATATTGTTCTTTGGGTCAACGTATTGCAATAATGCTTAGCATAGTTAATTTCTTGTTGATCTTAGAAGACTTTGTTGCCATTAGTATATATTAGGTGTTATATCTTTTGCTACACCACAGCTGTTAATGATATATAAGTGGCGGTGAGGTCTTTTATCGGGCCAATTTTTTGATATCCTGCATGTTGTTTTTATAATCTGATTTGAGTAAGTGAATAATAAATACTCTGTAGAAATATTTGGAACCATTTGTAGGAACCGTCAGTAGGTGTAAAAAACATAACTTTTATGTATTTGCGTATTTATAGGCTTTGAGGGGTCATCGGGCAATGATGAGAGATCAGAGAGAAGAGAAAGATCAGAGAGAAGAGAAAGAAAGTCTGATTTTGAAAACTCAGAGGACGAAAGGAGGACAAGGATTGGCTCACTGAAAAAGAAAGCACTAAATGCATCTACCAAGTTTAAACATTCGCTTAAGAAAAAGAGCAGTAGAAGAAAGAGCGATGGACGAGTCAGCTCTGTCTCGATTGAGGATATTCGAGATGTTGAGGAGCTACGAGCTGTTGATGCATTCAGACAAGCACTCGTGTTGGAAGAATTGCTGCCAGAAAAACTTGATGATTATCATATGATGTTGAGGTATTATTATTATACTGTAGTTTTGATCTTCTCATAAATCAACACGGCTTGTTACTGAAAACAATTATTTAACAACGGGGATTATATGCTTAAGTTGCATGTCCTTGTCTGACATCATGGTCCTACATCTATATGTACGTGTTCCCACCTTGTCATTGCGGCTTTAGTTAAGCTCGGGTACATGGGTTGATTTTGTTATTTCAAAGGATTTTTCTCATTTTCATTGCTGTAAGTCTGAAAGTTCTGGTTTTCTAGACTTACATATATAGTTTATGAATAGATAAAATATTCATGCTCTGGCCTTTAAATATTAGGTCTTTGACGCCTCGTTTTCTAGTTCTATCATTATGTTTCTAGCTCATTGCTTAGCTATGCTGCTTGTTGCTTCTGTTTTACATCTGTTCTCCCTATTTTCTTTGTTCTTTTTTGGTTATGCTCTATACGCAAAGCTTGTCTATATAATTTTGTATCTGACAACACATATGGAGTCTCAACAGAAGATCCTGGATGGATTGTACCTGTCTGACTAGTAATTGTCCAAATTGTGTTTTCTTGTTAGCATGTATAAGATGCACACATAAATACATATGAGTACATGCCGTGACTTCAGTAGGTCTCGAAATACAAATCTATTTACTCAGTACACATTTATCGTCCCTTGCGTTCTAGGTAGTGAGTTAGTGACTGAGGCTAAATACCTCAATCAAATATTTTTCTTGATCTTGACTATAAACTTTCAATCTGTAGTGTGCAAAAAGAAATCCTATTGCAGATGAAAATATATGCTTCTGAACAGAATACCTTGCAATTCCAGTTTTGTGTTTCCTTGGGGTTTAAAGGCTAAAGTTATCATTTTATACAATTAATTTGCTTCTTTTTCCATAGAACTCAGTGTGTAGTAACTTATGCCTGCAGTATCTATGATTTATGCCATGACTGCTAATACAGCTACTCGGTTCTAAGATGAAGACAGTTTTGCTGTTTCTTGCTCATTGCAAATGAGCTACAGAGTTTAGTCAGGGGCATTGAACAAAAGGTTTTTGTGACTTCTAAAAGCAAAGTTGACAGCCATATGCGCTGAGTTAGTTTTAGATTTGCTTGCCATGCATTATTACTTTTCACTGACAAAACTGCATCAGTACATACCTAAAAACATGCTATTCTGCTTATCTATTATTGTTTGTGTTGATATTTTATTTGCTTTAGGTTTCTGAAAGCAAGGAAGTTTGATATTGAAAAGGCAAAGCAAATGTGGGCTGATATGATTCACTGGAGAAAGGAATTTGGTGCTGATACTATTATCGAGGTAAATAGTTTCCTGAATAACAAAATTTGCTAGTTTTCTCTATAATATGTCTGTGATTCGACATTAAAGACTAATGTTCAATAACAATAATGATATGGTCTTGTTATATTTGTCTATCATTTAAGTTTATTAACTGATTTTCTTTGCTCAATCTCATCAGGACTTCGATTTTCAAGAGTTGAATGAAGTTCTGAAGTATTATCCTCATGGTAATCATGGAGTGGATAAAGAGGGGAGACCTGTCTACATCGAAAGACTAGGGAAAGTTGATCCTAACAAACTTATGCAAGTAACAACCATGGACAGATACATAAAATACCATGTGCGGGAGTTTGAAAAAAGCTTTGCTTTTAAGTTCCCCGCCTGTTCAATTGCTGCAAAAAGGCATATAGACTCTAGCTTAACCATTTTGGATGTTCAGGGCGTGGTATGTTCTCCTTTGTGCTGTATTGTGACGCACACTGGTGGTATCTTTCTGTAATAATCACTAATATATTATTTTCATTCTGAATATTTTAGGGGCTGAAGAACTTCAGCAAGAGTGCTCGTGAACTCGTTACACGGCTACAGAAAATTGATGGTGACAATTATCCTGAAGTAAGATCAGTTGCTATATGAATGAACTTATCATGCTTTATTTACCCTTTCATATATAATGAAATACTTTTTTGTTCAGACACTCCATCAAATGTATATAATCAATGCCGGTGCTGGTTTTAGACTGCTCTGGAGTACTGTTAAGTCATTTCTAGATCCCAAAACGGTTGCCAAGATTCATGTACGCTTGATGTTTTTGGTGTTGTGTGTATAAAAATCAAAGCTTTACTGTATCAGCTTGTTCAATAATATGCATTTGCTTTTGTTTTGATCTCTTTCAGGTTTTGGGCAACAAGTACCAGAATAAATTGCTTGAGCTGATCGATGCCAGGTAATTTTACTAACTATTATCATAAACCCTCCTTTAAGGCGTGTATGATATGTTTGAAATATTGTTTATATAAATATTTGAAAAAAATGTCTGTGTTTTTCAGCGAATTGCCGGAATTCTTAGGTGGCACGTGTACCTGTGCTGATCAAGGTGGCTGTATGCTATCTGATAAAGGGCCCTGGAATAATCCTGAAATTATGAAGGTTAATTATTGTTCTCAAATCATTTCTAAAATTATTCTCAAAATGACTTTGTTTTTTTCCCTTCTTGTTTAAACGGAACGGAATACTGAATCAACCGTTGTGGGGTAATTTACTGTAGTTGGCTCTTAATAGTGAAGCACGACGTGCCAGACAGGTGGTTAAAGTTTTAAATAGTGAGGGAAAGATTGTTGCATATGCTAAGCCTCAGCTTCCTTCGGTAGGAATATCAAACACTTATATTTGGTTTATTAATGCTGCATGTTTTCATCTGTTATGTTTTTTTATTCTTTATTATTATTAATTTGTGCAGTTAAGAAGCAGTGATACATCTGCTGAGTCGGGCTCAGAAGCTGATGATATTGCATCGCCCAAAGCAATGAGGAGTTATTCACATCTTAGGTTAACTCCAGTTCGTGAAGAAGTGAGTATTCATCTCTATCCTTGATTGATTACTGTTATGATCCAAGTCACATATATTTTGCTTTCAAATATTGAAACCCCGCACGTGCCCTATAGGCTTTTTGTTATACTTTTAGTTTCTTGGTTTCATATTTCAATTTGCTCAAATTATTCTTTAGTAACTATTTAAGCTATTTTGTGTTGTATAATAGGCCAAGACAGTTGGAGCTACAAGCTTTGCTGGTCAATTTTCTGGATATGATGAGTATGTTCCCATGGTTGATAAAGCCGTTGATTCCGTATGGAAGAAGCAACCTTCAACTCCAAAGCCTTGTGACCTCAAAGGTTAGAGAAATGTGTTTAGCATAGTGTTCACAGTAGGTGGAATAATGAGCATTTCAGATGGATGGGGTAACAGTCCAAAAGTTGACCAACATGCCTTACTGAATCTTCATTAACATATATTAAAAAAGTTAGTGTTTTTACAGAACTTCTATGCATCAAAATAAATTTTGGGTGAATTTGGACCCGTTGCTTTCTAAGCTACTCTATGAATGTTACCCCTTTGACACGTCAAAGATGAAACATAACAAGAATCAACCTTTTTTTTAAGTAAATAGGTCGATATTGGCCTCTTTAGCTTTTTTAATTGTATCACTAGTGCAAGCGGTTAATGGGTTCCAATTGTTGTTTCAGGAACACTTATTGAACCAACTGCTCAAAAGAGGCCGGAAAAACTTCATTTACAGATATGGTTAATGCTTGTGGCCTTCTTCATGACCATATTCACCCACTTTAGTTCAATGATTAGCCGATCAACTAAAAAGCTTCCTGACACAACATCTGAGCATGCACAAAACACTCAGGAATTCTCCTTTGATGCATCAACCAAGGAGGAATTTCGGCCTCCGTCACCAACTCCTTCGTTTAAAGAGGCAGAACTTCTCAGTTCTGTTATGAAAAGATTAGGTGAACTTGAAGAGAAGGTTGACACGCTCAATGCAAAGCCGTCAAAGATGCCTTATGAGAAAGAGGAATTGCTAAATGCTGCTGTTTGTCGTGTTGATGCTTTAGAAGCAGAACTTATTGCTACCAAGAAGGTAACCATTTATTATTTTTCTCATTCTTTTGGTTCAAAAATTTGTTGAATGTGAGGTCAACAACACACACCACACACACCACACACCCTGGTTTAAGCTATAATATGAAGGTTCTAATATTAGACTTGACATATTCTGCAAGTAAATGTTTTAACTATTTGTGAAATACCCATGATACTCCTCTCTCTCGATAGGCATAGGGTCAGATAAATGAATCTTGTCGCTCCAAACTCGTTTAATTAGATGGGCCCTGCATGAAGCTTTAATTAGATAGGGTCAGATAGATGGGCCACCTCTAATATTTCGCCAATCAGATTTAACTGTTCTACTTCTGCGCAGGCCCTGCATGAAGCTTTGATGAGGCAAGAGGAACTACTAGCTTATATCGACCGTCAAGAGGAGAAAAAGTTCAGGGTGAGTTGAAAATGACTTAATATGTTTATTTAAGCATAAACATGAGATGGTTTATTGATACGAGTTGCTGTTACTTGTATTTGCAGAAGAAGAAAGCTTGCTGGTTTTAGAGTGTCATATGTAAGGATGTGTATGCGACTGTTTCCTTTCTCACGTTCTCTTTTAAAAATACTGTATACAAATATGTTGAAATTCACGCGGAAAACCTGTTACTGTAACCGTGTTGACTTTGAGAGGGATATTATACGTGTTAAAATTTGCTGTGATTATTTTAAGCTCACTTTGGTTTTAAGTTCACTTTGTTGTTTGTTCAATAGATTTTCTTGTCAAGCCCCCGTTCACCTTTCTACGTCCCTGACATTAAATACAACCAAATGCAGATATCTTCTGTATGCATGCAAGAGCTCTCTTAAAACTACATTATGAACGTTGGTAATGTCATTCTTAGAAGTCCCAAAGTTCTCTGATTTCACTAAATTGGGCTGTCCAAGCCTGCGTTTATACATAGATAAAACTAGCACGCTATATGAGGGTCGAGCTTCACCATGAGATGTGCGCTACACATTAGCAATGAAGTCAAATGGGGCAGGATGCATCATTCCTCTTTTATAAATAAGCATATCATCATTTCATGCAAGAGAGTAACCAATTAGCAAAGTATAACAAGGCCAGTGAAAGTCGAGTACTTCCATTACATACATAAAGAGATCTTGTGCTAATCAATCCGAAATGACTTATATATGAAAGTCCTGCTGCTTATGACACATGTTCATGCTAAGCAGTCAAATTCCCTTTATATAACAACCTTCATATATTGGTTATGAAACCGTAAGAAACATCAAATCAACTTACCTTGAATATATTCGCTTACCCTTTATATCTGAAGATAATAAGTAAATTGTGGAATATCATAGTAGTGATTTTTGTTACTCTGTGTACGGTGAACAAGAGTAGTACAAGCATCCAGAGAGTAAGAAGGCCAAATTTTATTAAGTAGACAAACACAGATGTATAAGGAGTTGCTACAGTGATAATATTAAGTCATCTGTAAATCAAATTTTCATTCACAAAGCAATTTTACATAGGTGTCATCATCTGGTATGACATTGGGTGCATAGTTCAAAAAACAAAGAACTTTCTCTTCCTCCTTTTCTTCTGCTTCTCAAGGTACGTCACCAGCTCTTGTTGATGGGTTTGAGACTCGTTTAGAGTCTGCATAATCAGATAAAGAAAAGGTTATTACGTTAGCAATCAGAGACTCGTTTAGAGTCTGCATAATCAGATAAAGAAAAGGTTATTAAGTTAGCAATCACAAAAAGTTAGCTTTGAATGGTCTCTCTGTAGATTATTTTTGTGTGCTCATGTTTAAATAATCATCCATCTTGTCAAAATTGTTGAATAACAACAGCTACTTTGACTTCCATTATCATGTGTGTGATTTATGATTCAACAGTTTAAATGCTGATAAATGTCACGTACTAGTTGTTCTTGAGCAGATGATTTAGGATGATTTATAAGTATTTTTGTTCGAGGTGGCTGTTTCAGTTATTCTTTTTCACGAACAATTGATTTGTAAACATTTCTGGTAAAGGTGGATAATTCAATATATATTTATGAAAAAGAGTCAATTCGGGCAGTATTTTAGTGGTAACGGGTCAAATAGGTAATATATAAAACGTACAGTAACTAAAAAGGAAAGGGGTCAAATGGGTTCTGGTAAAAAGTAGCCTGATTTATATTCAAATGCTTACAATCTCCTAAAGTTTGTTAATTATACCAAAATACCGTTGCTGGCTTAGCCGGACTGATTCTTTAAGGGGCAAGAGGCGTTTGTGGCCTCCCAAATCCAGGACCATAGAGTATAAACTTTGTGTAATTTACATATAATTAGTAAATTATGAAACCCTCTAAGGACGTTGCTAAAGTTCCGTCCCAGTAAATGCCAGTCCTGTTTTGACTCGCACATAAAAAGTACTCGGTATACATTTTGACCCAGTGTGACCCATTTACCTAACCCGTGGGTTTTTGGCCTTTAATTTTATTTGATTGCGAGTTAGGTTGGCTCAGAACAGCATGCTTGTTCTGGTTTACATTATTTACTAAAGAAGAATAAATATAAAAGTACCTTCTTGGCCGCAGCAAGCTCCCTTTCCAAGGCATCAACACGTTTCAAAGCATTATTAAGCAACTCTTCTTTATCTGGTGGAAGCTCAGATGATTTCTTGTTCAGAACGACGATCTTTTCCTCCAATTCGTTTAAGCGATGCATCAAGGTTTGGTACTCGGCTATGGATATGGTGGATGATTGCAATCTTTTCTTCTTTCTATTTACCATATAATCTTCTAAAAATCCAGTTGAGTATAAAGTGGCATTTGTAAGCTTTTTCGGCATGCTACCAGTCATACGGATCACCATTATAACTCCCATCATCAAAGTCATCATGAACGTTAGCAGGCGGTTGGTTATCTTTTTAGCTGATGTAAACTTGCAAGCATGACTATCCATATCTGTTGTTAGCAAGAATTTAAAATTCTTAAAAGGAAATTCATTCTTGTAGGTGGCTTTAATTAGTTACACAAAGGACAAAAAAACAGTAATCAAACTAAACAAAATACTCATCTTCATCCTTCAAGTAACGAGTACCATGAAAGTTATGGCCTAGAGCCTTTCAAATAATAAATACTAGCATTCTAATAGAGGTGGCAATGGGCGTTGTGGGTGGGTTGAGTAATGCATCAACACAAGCAATTCTTTTGTATGGCTCGGGTTTAATTGACCCGAAGCACTTTTTGTTCAACATTAATAAAGTTTTTTAATGCGGAGTAGATAAGTAATGTGTCAAATAAGTGAAGCTATTTCAGTAATAATCTATTTTTTTGAATGATATGTTTCAAGTGGTTTTGTGCATTAGAAATACACATGGAATGACTTTCTACTTGTTCTATCCATCTCCTTCGAAGCTAGATTGTTTTATTTTACCGATTTGACATGTTGGAGATTAAGTGATCAACATTACCCGAATCAACCCATTGTTTAAGTAAATGAATCAAAAACTCTGTGAATAGCCATCTCCCCATTTGACAACACAAATAAGCTGTCAGCATTTTGTTTTTTTAGGAAATTAGTATGAAAAAAATTGTCAAGCTGACATTCATTGATGTTTTCAAAATTGACGAGTGGTTGGTTATCTGTTTATATCTTCATTCTTTAGTAACCCTCTTAAATAAAGTGGATTATACTTATAATCTTACACGGGATGCATTTTACGACCTTTGTGACATAAATGTTTTTTACCTTTAGAAAGGGAAAGGTTATCCTCCGGTTTAGAAGAAGTTTCATAAACAGCCTTGTCAACCATATGCGAGCAACCTTTGGTCTCATTCCGACTTCGGATGTTTTTGTTTGTAGGATCCTAAATATCAATAAGAAACATAATGCTAAACTGGAATTCGGAGTAACTTTAACAAAACTGAGTTTCATGCATATATCCCTCCACATATTTTGGAAAGAGCACGAGTTGCAATATGAATGAACAAGATAACTTACTTCTTCACATAGGGAAGCTAGATGTCCTGGCTTCATTTGTTTGGAAGCTATTTGCTACATTTATTGAAGAAAAAAATGTAAACAACAAAGAGAAAAAGGAGACTGAAAAAGAGAAGTTGTAAATTCTACTGTACTAAATACGTAGGATACCTTGTTAGCGCACTCATCCTCAGAAATGATTTTCTCTTCTGGGACTTCATGCTCCAAACATTTGTGTTCACCATTGCGGACCATCTATAAAACAAATAGACAATACTTAAAAGAATTTAGGACTTAAAAAGAAGAAATTTTCTTTGTAATATGAAAATAACCTTCATGATATCTGGATCTTGCCATGGACCTCTATCAGAGCGCATGCAACCGCCTCTATCTTCGCAGGTACACAAACCACCCAAGAATTCTGGAAGTTGACTGCCAACATAAAATATATTGCATATTGATTAGAATAAATGTCTAAACATTTACGTACCTACCATAGTCAACTGAATCGAATGGGTAAAAAATTTTGATTGCATACACTTTTTTAACATATTTGAGACGCAAGTTATTTATAAAAAAAAAAAAAGAATTGATGGACAAAAGGTTTTCCAGGTCAACCCACCCCGACCCATTTTGGCCTAATAACCAACAAGCTTGACCTACCTATCTTGTCACATCTGATGATAACGGAACTTATTTAAAAGAAGTACCTCGAATCAATGATTTCGAGGAGGTTGCTCTGGTATTTGTTGCCTAAAACCTAGTCAACAATGTGATTCACTTTGTCAATAGTTCAATAAAAGTGGCCATTTTTTATGGTCAAAAAATTGGTAAATACTTTACATGAATCTTAGCTGTAGTCTTTGGGTCAAGGAAGGATTTCACTGTGCTCCACAACATCCTAAAGCCAGATCCCGCGTTGATTATGTACATGCGACATAGAGTCTATGAGGCAGATTAAAACTAAATAAATAGGCGAACAAATTTTTGATATAGCTAGATGCCCTAAGAAACATCAGATCGTTAACTAAAGATTATACCTCAGGATAATTGTTGCCATCAATGCTTTGTAGAATTTGGATAAGTTCCCTAGCAGCTTTGTTCATGCTTTTGAGCCCCTGCGGCATTGCCATGCGATTATTTAACTAACTTTATCATCACATATATCTGGACATTTAATGGTATAATAATAACTTACCACTCCTTGTACATCAAGAATGGTGGTACTCTGATCAATGTGCTTTTTAGCAGAAATCGAGCAGGCTGGGAACTTATCATTAAACGTCCTTTCAAACTCCATTACATGATACTTTACATAACGCTCGAGGGTTGTGGCTTGTAAGAGTTTGGTAGCGTCTACTTGACCAAGTCTTTCAATGTACACAGGTCTTCCATCTTTATCAACCCCGTGATGTCCGTGAGGATAATATTCAATCACATTTTCTTTTTCTTTAAACTCAAAATCCTAGACAAATGTGTGAAATGGAAATCATTAATTTTCCTTGAATACGTCATTCTGCTATTTTGGCGAATGTTGGTTGATTGTATTCTAAAAGTACCTCCATTATGGTATCTGCACCAAACTCTTTTCTCCATCGAAGCATATCTGCCCACATTTGCTTTGTCTTCTCAATATCAAATTTCCTGGCCTTTAAAAATCTGCAGTTTCATGGCGATAGTTACAAGTGGAAAGATTGGGCTGTGCAGCGGGTAAATTTAGGTTTCGACTAAACTAGTCAATTTAGTGTGTTGAAACTAGTAGGGTTGACATGGAAACACTTATTACCATTTTTGAATATTTAGTGAATAGTTGATGAGTACTTATGATTAGAAAAAGAATTTTTTTACAGCAAAATTTATAAGTCTGAATAAAACGATCAAGGAGGTTGTATGCATGAAATAGGACTCTGGACGCTTTCCCTTATGACAAGTTCCCTTAACTACTTTATTTTATTTTATAAAATTTGACCTTTTTAACAATAAAGAAAACCCAAAACGACCCATTCATAAGTAAATGACTCAAAGTTGCCGCGGCAACCTAAACTTGAAGAATTAAAGGTGTAAAGTCCACTCATACTGAGCTATTATACAAGTTACTAATTGGTTTGCCGGTTTTTGACACTAGAAAAAGAGAATTGAAAATTTGAAATGGTAAAGTATAAAAATATTGAAGATTGAGTACTTAAAGAGAACTTGTTAACCTTAACATGGTATGGTAATCATCATGCTTTGGGTGCAGTAGTTCCTCCAAAATCAAAGCTTGACGTAAAGCATCAACCACCTTCAATTCTTCTGCATCATGGATATCTTCAACCACAATAGACCTGACTTTACTGTTCTTTCTTCCTTTCTTGGCGAACGAAGTTTTGAACCTCTTAGAGGCACTTATCGCCTTCTGTTTTAAAGAGTGACGCTTTGACTTCTTTTCACCATCAGGGCATTCAGAATCGAATTTATCCATACCTATACATAAAAAATTGTTAGAGTGACTAATGTAATACTACATGCGGGCTAAACATGAAAATTGTACTGAACATTTTTAGCCTTTATCTTAAAACAACAAAATTTGAATATACTTAAATGGCAATATCAAACATAACACCACGAAAAGGCAACGAGCCAGCGGGTAAAAGAAGAATAGAAAGAAACTATGGATAAAACATACTTGATCGATTGGGGCGGTCAAGAGGTCCGTGCATATGGTCACTCATGGTTTCAGCTTGTAAGTTCGGTTCCGGTGCCGAATGTATGGGCATTGTCAAATGCCTACACCTTTTCGTCAACCACATGTTAGAAAAGATACAAAATCAACCAAATGATAAGATAGTTATAAGAATCAAACGCGAAGGGAAACCTAAAATATCATACCAGCGCTATCACATAGGCGCGCATGCTGCAAAATCGGATCCACATATCCATAAACACACAAAATTTACATCCCATTAGCATTTCAATTATCATAATCTTTTACTGAACAAAACATGATTACCCGTACATTTCAAACAAATAATACCAATTTTTTCCATTTTGTTGGTGATTTATACAAAGCTTTGGTTCATATTAAATCACATGCTCTTCACACCAATCAACCAAGCATTATTTACACAGAACGAACGCATGCAAAGGATATGAACACACACACGTAAAACCAACAAAAATGAAGCATAAATTAATTACCATTGACAGTTAAATTTTGCAGGACCCCTTGGACAGGAAGAGGGAAGGGTGTTTTAAAATTGCATAATCTCATCAGCCATCAAAAAAATCAAAATCCCTTAAAATTTTAAAACCACCCATTAAATAATAAATATATTGAGAGAGATATTAATCATATTATGCATGCTGTTTTTATTTATTTATTATTGTTATCTTTTTTGGAACTTTACATTAGTTTATCCAGGTCTTCTCTAGTTCAGATAATATATTGCCATCTACTTTATCGTCACATCTTCGTTTGACGAATACTATACATCTATCCTATATCATAAAACATTTACACTTATATGGTTGACAGCGATTATATTCCAGGAATAACAGTTCGAAGAAATGCTTAAAACTAATCAGGAATCACAATGAGAAAGAATGAGATTTAAAATGTAGTTTTATTGATAGTTGAGAGGTTGTTGCAATGAACTGAGATACAAGAAATGAGTTTACAAAAATGAATGCTAAATGAATTACATGATAGATGTGGTTCTTATACAAATATGGTTTAGGCCAGAAAAGAGGTTAAGAGTGTGGAGAGTCACACGTGCGCCTCACATGTCTGGTTAACAACCATTTATGTGCACCTTACGTGCCAACACACTTGGAGCACTTATCATTCCACACTCCTTAAGAGCATATACAAAGCTAACGGCATAATGCCGTTATTAACGAAATAACGCCATTATTGGGCGTTATGCTGTTGGAGGCATGGCGTTAATTGGGCGTTGGTGGCATAGCGTTGGGAAATCAACGCACGTTAAAAAAAAAAAAAATTCCATTTCACCCCCTAAACCATTTCAAATAAATTTTCACTTACACTCCCTCAACCTATTCAAATTCAAATTTAAATTATACTGGTCAATTCTGGGCGGGATAAATTCAAATTCAAATTTGAAATTTAAAAATCAATTATGAGCGGGATTTATTCAATTTCAAAATCAACTCTGCCTATATATACAACTCTACCAGAGTTGTTTAGAACACACAACTCACACACAAAAAATGTCTCGCAAAGATTTTTCTCAACAATTCCCAAGTCCAGAAAAGTTGCCGGAAACCAGCTCTCCAACTCCAAATCACTTGCCGGAAACTAGCTTTCCAACTCTACCAGAACCTGAAGTTTACTCAACACCACCGGAAAATGTCTTTCCGGTGGGTTTTGAAAACATCCCGTACCTCCTAATTGTTCCAACTCCACCTGTGAACAGTCCACAGGTGGATTTTCAAAACCACCCCAGCGGGTTAAGGAGGCTTCCCTCCGGCAACTAGAACAAGATGAAGAAAACGTTAGGGAGATTATGGAAGAGCAGACACGTGAAGAAGCTGCTCGCCGTGAGCAAGAAGCACGGGAAGTTCAGTACCTCCAAGAAAACTACTTCGATATAATGGAGCGTCGGCTCTTTAATGGGGAGTTTAATTCCCCTTCAAGTTCTGAGAGCTGGGTCTCAGATGATTCGTTTTTTTAAGTTTTAGTATTTTTATTTTCATCAGTTTGCGTTGTATTTTTAATTTTTAATGTAATTCGTGTTTAACGTTTAATGTACTTGGTGTTTTAATGTTAAATGTGATATGTGTTTTAATAAATGAAGTATTTGTTTTAGTTTAGGGGTTGAAATTGAAAATATGAAATGTTATTGATGTTATTGGGATGTTATTGTTGTGGGTGTTTTTTGGGGATGTTAAGGTGAAATGTTAAAGCTGATGTGGTACTGACCTGGACGGTGTTATTGGTGTTATGGTGTTATTGTTGTATATGCTCTAATATGATTTTGGTCCTCAAGAATAAACATTAAAGTGAGGAAATTTCTCAATCAAATCATTTAATAGCTCCCAAGTGGCATATTCAATGCTTCTATTAGCCCACTGAATCAAAGCATAGACTGTAACTGCATTCTTTTTCTTAAGCATCTTCTTGTCCAAAATCTTGTATGGCTCTGGCAGACTTCCAGCATGTTAGGTCACCATCTTATCACAACAATATGTATTTCTAGAGAGAGAAAGTTTTAGAGAGAGAAAGTGGAAGGAACTAATGAATGATTAATGAAAATGATAATTGCAATTAGAACCAACAACCCTCTCCCTTCTAGGGAGGGGGTATATATAGTGTTTACATAAGTAGGGGTGTTTCCCCTTGGTTCTAGAAGAACCTTCTATCACAGCTCATGGGCTTACTACATGAGCTGTGAAATCAATTACAAACATTTATAAACCATATTTATTAACGACCTATTACAAATGAAATGACCTACACTTGATAATTAAAACATGTTCCTAACAATCTCCCCCTAAGGGTTGGTCATCATTTGTTGTCTTGCTTAGGTCGTTTGACGTCTTGAACTTCTTTGGCGTTCATGGCTTGTGACGTCTTTGATTCTTTGCATCTTTGTTCTTTGTTCTTGTTGTTGTGATCAGTTGTGAAATCTGACTTTATCAACATCTTTAACTTTGATCTTTATCTCATAACTTTGCAGATTCTTTGACTTTGATGTAGAATCTTTTTGAAATTTTCTTTGCTTTTTTAAGAGAACTTTCAATTAGTGTTGATGTTGGTAGAAGCATGTGAAAAGTCTGCACGATCTTTTCTACCCGTGAGCATCCATAAGAAGAAAAACATAAAACATGGGTTAGAAATAATCCAGCGCTTACAAGTTTGAACTTCGAAAGTGTTAACAGCATAGTGTGAAAAACACATCTCTAATTCTCACAAAGGCTGTTCCTGAACTGGAGTCCCACAAGTGAGATAACGCGATGTACCGAAATACACCTACAGTTCAGATGAGTCGCTGAGGTACACCGAAGCATCACCCCACGACTGTAGACCGTTTGAGACACACTAAGCGTAACCCACAAGGAGTTACCGAAGTGACCTGCTGTCAGGGCTGTTTGATGTTGACCCTGGCAGGAATTTCCATTCAATCACTGAGGATCACAATTGTGAATCCCCTCATAAATGTTCTGGCAGATTGCTAAGATCTGCGTAGGACTCTGAAATATGTCACTTGTGTCCTTATAGTTTGAACAAACAAGTGATGAATTATAAGGTGTTCCTAAGAGATCTTTTGATGAATCTCAAGGCTCTAGACTCGATTAGTGCGTTTTGATTTTCCTGAGCGGAGACTAGGGAGAGGGTCTCCTTCTTCAATACCAACAATCTCTAAGAGAGAGTCGATAGATTACGTAGGGTTCCCTGTGAGAATGAAACAAGCTCTTTTGAGAGAACTTGAGTGGCTTAGAATGTTTAGTGCATTGCGTCACTGGGTCCATGACGACTTGTCTTCAATACCGGTGTCATCTTGTGACAACCAGTAGCATATGAATTGAACCCGGTGTCTGCCCTAAGTTGAATAATTTGGAGGGCTATTTCTTTTCACCCTTTTCTTTAACTTTTCTTTTTAATTCTTCAACTCCTTCTTTCTTCGATTCTCATTTTCTCCTTTTTCAATCATACCTAAGGACTTCTAAATACTAACTATTTGTGGTGTCCTTGGGTAGATCCCTCCGGTTCTGGCGGATCATAGGACGTTTATTCCTAAACTTAGTCACCTTTTAACTCCATGACTATCCTATGTTGCCACAAAACCTTTTCTTGAAAAAATATCTCAAGATGTTTATTGTGAAAAACATGTTTTGCTAACACCTTGAGAGTTTTTGGTTTTTCAGAAATACTCCCCCTCCACATGTGCTTATGAGTTTTGACTGAAATCTGCACAAAGAGGGAAGAGCTCGCACTTTTGAATTGATCGACTCTTGATAAACAATTCCCCGCGAGACACGGTTACGTTGTATAGTTAAAGAGTTCCATTATCAGCTTTTAGGTGACAACTAGCTCTAATAACTATCTTGAAGATGTAAACTCTCCTTGAAAACGGAGGTTTGACCCGTCAAAGTTCATGTCAATCAAGAGTGTCTCGAATTGGTACATTCTACTAAGACAAGTTTCGTTGGAAACAAGTCTTTTCGATTACTGACATTTCAAAGTTCATCAATTCATTGGTGATATCTGAGTCGAGCACGTTATGAGATTCCATAACTTCCTGATCAATCAATTTTAATCACATTTCTCCCCCTCAAAAATAGCATATGAATGTTGTTTTTAAAAAACATGTTGATTAAAATATGCTTTTTGAGGCATTGAAAATTCATTTGGGAAGAAATGGATTTCAAGAACATTTGATTTCGAACAAAGATTTGTTGTTGCAAGACAGTTAAGAAGCTTTCGCTCCTTTAATTAGGATTGAGGCACTGAAGCGTACCACAAGGTCCTTTCGTGGAATAAGATTTTGTTTTCGTTGAACAAAAGTACTCCCCCTCAAATACGGAAATATATTTGAGAGATAGCCTTCCTGAGCCGAATTTGAATCAGATTAATACACGTTGTAAAAAACATATTATCAGATTTGTTGTGCTTATGAAAATTCGAACTCAAGGTTTAACTGAAAAACAGAATCAATGAATGTTTATGTAAAAATTTCAAAGTCACAATTTCAATTTTTTTTTTTTTTTTAAAAAAGGAAAATCTTTTTGGATTTTGAAAGATTTTATATTTTTGTATTTTGTTTTTGAAATATGTATTTACAAAGAAAGATGTTTTGGTGTTTGACGTTTTAAGAACGATTGAGTAAAGATTCCAGATCTTCTGGAGTCAAACACCGCATACCAATTTGATGGACAAGCTCAGTAAACCTTGCGGGTGGCAAAGCTTTAGTGAACAAATCTGCCAATTGGTATTGAGTACCCACAAAGTATAATTCAATTGTACCCTTTTCGACATGCTCTTTGATGAAATGATATCTGAGAGCGATATGCTTTGACTTGGAATGCTGAACCGTGTTGCAGGAGATGGCAATAGCACTCTTGGAGTCACAATACATTGGTATCTTGTTGAATACAAAGCCGTAGTCCATCAGTTGTGATCTCATCCAAATTATCTGAGCACAGCATGCTGACATGGCAACGTATTCTGCTTCTGTTGATGACATGGATGTACAGTCTTGTTTCTTTGACTGCCAAGACACAAGTTTATCTCCGAGAAACTGAACACCACCAGATGTACTTTTGCGTGTATCTAAACACCCTGCGTGATCAACATCTGAAAAAGCGATTAGTGCAAAACCAGAATCCTTCGGATACCAGATTCCCAAGTGAATGGTTCCCTTTACGTAGCGAAGGATTCTTTTAGCCTCATTGAGGTGTCTTTCAGTTGGTCTCGACTGATAACGGGAGCAAAGATATACATCAAAGACAATGTCAGGTCTGCTGGCTGTTAGATACATGAGAGACCCAATAATACTTCGGTATTTTGTAGGGTCAATCACTTTCCCATGTAAATCAGCGTCCAGCTTTGGTGACGTTGCAGACATAGGTGTGTTATAAGTATCACAACTGGTCATTCCATGTTTCTTTAAGATTTCAAGAGCATATTTGGACTGATTTAAAAATATGATTTCAAGAAGAATCCTGAAGTCCAAGTAGTTAGAGGGGCACCGTATAAAAATTTAGTCAGGTTTATACGAGAACTTTAGAATTTCTTTGTACCTTACTGGTCAACACTATGAATATTGTGTGGATACAGACGTTGCAGTGGTTTCGACCTGCGACTAAATGTACCCTTTCACTAACTGGGATGTTTTATGGCTTCATAATAACCCAGAGAGTACATAGATTGTCGGTCGTCTGGACTGTAACAGAAACTACATATAGAAACGAGGGCAATAGTCAGCTCTGGTTGACTTTCTGTGGAGTTACTCCGATTTTCTTAGGAAGCGATGCATTTCCCTTGGTAAGTGAACCCTTAGACCATAGGCTTCCTAAGACCAAAACGTGATTAGCGAAAAAGTCTACAACTAGTGCGTCCCACAAATCT